>CM062808.1:760145615-760575615 GCA_031772625.1 Pinus tabuliformis | reverse complement strand
TTAGGAAGATTGGAGCTGCTAAGCATACTCCGCACCATGTCCAATAATGTTCGATTTCTTCTTTCTGCTACACCATTCTGGTCGGGTGAACCAAGCATGGTGTATTGGGCAACAATCCCATGCTCTTGAAGAAACTTAGCAAATGGCCCAGGTGCTTGTCCATCTTCTGTGTATCTACCATAATATTCTCCACCTCTATCTGATCTCACGATCTTAATTTGCTTGCCGCATTGTTTCTCTACTTCAGCCTTAAAGATCTTAAAGGCATCTAATGCTTCGCTCTTTTTATGAAGCATGTAGAGATACATATATCGTGAGTAATCATCTATAAAGGAGATGAAGTATCTCTGACCATGTGAGTCCATGTCTGGACTACATATATCAGTATGTATGATCTCTAATATGTCCGAACTCCTATTGGCACCTTTCTTTGACTTGTTGGTCTGCTTTCCCTTTATGCAGTCCACACAAGTCTCAAAATCAGTAAAATCTAGAGTATTAAGTATTCCTTCATTTACCAATCTTTTAATTCTATCTATGGAGATATGACCTAGTCTCCGGTGCCATAATTTAGAGGAATCTTCATTAATAACACATCTTTTAGTGCCAGTGTGAACATGCATTGAATCATAAGTGACATTGTTTTGTAAATTAATGCAGTAAAGACCATTAGACAAAATACCATTCCCAACATAATCAGATTTATAGAATAGACTGAAAGATTCTTCTGAAAAGTTTAAGGAATATCCAAAAGGTACAAGCCTTGAAACTGAGATCAAGTTTCTAGAAAAACTTGGAACATAAAAGGTCTTTTCTAATTCCAAAACAAAACCACTACTTAAAGTTAAATAACATGTTCCTATAGCTTCCACATGTGAGCCCATCTTGTTTCCTGATAAGATGCTTTGCTCACTCCCCACTGGCTTCCTTAGGTTTTGCAAACCTTGCAAGGAATTCGAAATGTGAATTGTTGATCCAGAATCAATCCACCATGTGTTAATATTAACGTTAACCATATTAGATTCATAACAAACAAATGAGATTATTTCCTTAAGTTCGGGAATGTCACAAAGAATTTCGGAGAAATTTGCAGGTTGTACTGCTGCATCAAAATAAAGAATCACATGCTTATGTTAAAATTGAGGCTTAATAAACTTTCATGTTTTACCAATGTAAATCATGCTAAAAAGAATTGAATCAAATGACATAAAAATTGCCTGTGGGCTAAATTTTTAATTCAAACAGATTCAATAAAACTTTATGATAAAACTTATTAATTCATAACTCCTATGGGTAAGTTATGAAATTTTATCCTAATTAATGTTGGAAATAATACTGAGAGGGGGGGGGGGGGGGGTGAATCAATATTATCTAATTCTTTTAATGAACCTTCCTTATTTGATGTTTGAATTATATTTTCATGTCAGTACCATAAAATAATGTGCATGAACAAAGAAAACAGATAGTCACACCAAAGAACACAAGATGTAAGGTGGAAACCCAATGTGGGTGAAAACCACCTGCTGCAATATGTCTCTATCTTCTTTCAAATTAGAAACTTCTTTTACAATGGTTTTGTACTGGTGCAGTCCTTTACCAGTACGCAGGCTGCAACCTGCAGAGAGCTACAACTCTCTCTCGTTTTCCAGTCTCTCCTGGAAGGGAGCTACAACCCCCTACTTCTTTTCTTACAAGGACCACTTTTCATAAATTTTCAAACTGGATCCATAAGCATCAATTGATCATCAAGTATGAGAGAATCACCCAATCAACTGTAGTAACTAGATCAACAGTAATAAGACCAAACCCAGAACACAACAATGATAAACAAAGATTTTAAGAGAAGGAAGCACCCTGCTCCACTGCTAGCCTGCTTCCGGACTCACCCTGCTCAACTGCTAGCCTGCTTCCCGGACTCACCCTGCTCAACTGCTAGCCTGCGTCCCGGACGCACCTTGCTCAACTGATAGCCTGCGTCCCTCGCTCTGAGTCTATTGAACTGCCTGCGTCCCGACGCACCTGAACCCTTCTGCGCCTGCGTCCCGACGCACCTGAACCCTTCTGCGCCTGCGTCCCGGCGCACCTGAACCCTTACTGCACCTGCGTCCCTCCGGGCATAGATGATTTCAAGACTTCAGAAGTAACCCAGACAGTCAGATCTATAGATCTGAACATGCGCCGAAGAGATCTCGGTCCATCAGTAGATTCGCCTTGTTTAGATCTAGACCAGATCTAGCCCTCATAAGATATTCAACCAAAACCATGCTTAAACCAAATGATCTCCTTTGCTTTATATAGGCAAGCTCCTCCTCAAATCATGGAACAATACCACAAGCCGACACCATAATAACACAATACCGTCGGCTAGATACCAAGAGTAAAACACAAGAAACCCCCACGTGAACTTTTCTCTGCCTTGAAATGTGTGCACTGGGTGGACGCACCTCCTGAATGGCTGGCCTGCGTCTCTGGACGCGGTCCCTGCAAGGTGTACCTGCGGGTACACACCTTCTGAACTGATATCCTGCGTCCTTCTTATTTTTCAATAAAATGAGAGCCTTGTCATGGGAGTTGCCATCAAGTACAATATTTGTAACATATAGCCATACCAGAGAACATAATGCCAACAATTAATTACATAAATATAATAAAGATTCCTGTGGGATAAAATTTATTATATTCAGTGTAATTAATTACAATTTAATGTCTAAATAATCTTTATGTGATCTAACCAATCAAAATATATAATTTTATTTAATTAAAGATGCTGTGGCTATTCTCTAATTAATTAAAATTATATGGATCACTAGACATTATTTTGCTTCATAAACAAAACTTAACCAGAGAGAAAAATAACGTTTACTGAAAGGAGTAAGTCAAAATGACATTTTAATAAACTCCATATAACTGTAATAATTTTCCAGCAAAATCAAAATTAAGGTTAAAGCAGTCAGCATTACCGAAAATGACTACAAATTGATTGTTCAATTTATAAACTTAACCCGGAGATTGACTGAAGCAGCGTTGATCTACTTTGCACTTGCATAGCAAATGCAGTTCGAAGGCTAGCTGGCTTGACTTCAGGCTCCATCCTTAAGTTTATAAAACAACAAAAATTGACCAGCAAACAAGCTATTTTGCTTACAAGATAAATAAAATTAAAATCAAATTTACATTCCTTAGTCTAACTGTCCCATAATTTATTTAAGACTAATTCTTAAATTAATTACAAAATGGGCTCTAAAAAATTTGAAATTTTATAAAATTTCATGTGAGCCTCCATAATTAAATATAACTTCAAAATAATAAAATAAAAATTGAACCAATATGGATTTCAACCTATTGTCATTACATTGGATATTCATTAGTAAATGAACTAATGTTCATTTCAGCATTATGGGAATTATTTGCAAGCAAATCCAATTAATAACAATTTATAAATTTATAATTGATGTAATTATAGGCCCTCCTTTGAACCAGCCCATTGGCCAGGGAAGGTCCTGGACTTCATTCCTGGCCTGTTCAATTTAATTACAATTTGGGTATTGCCATGAAAACACCAAAAAAAAAGGCGCCATAACATAGATTCAATGTGATACGTACATGGGTCTGCAATGCAAAGCGTTTAAATCCACAACCAAAATTCTACCGAGATGCTTTAGATCAGTGGGAGACTGAAAACATTGTATCAGTGGAAGGTTGAACCCTCCTTTGAGAAGCTTTAGTTCGTTGCGGAATGTTAAAATTGAACAATCAGAAGAAGTGGTTAATTTAACAATTAGAAAACTGAGTATAGCAATCAAAAGGCCATCACAAGAAATGAGCCAGGTCGGCAAAAGCATGTCACTATCATAGCCACTAACAGGGTTCAATCCTCATTAGAAGAGGTAACACGCTGCCAGCAAGGGGTTATCCATACACCCAACATGGTTCAAATCCTCAGAGAAACGTTTGATGCGTAGGGACCATCTCATCTGTACAAGAAGGCTGCCTCAAATGGCCCTTTAGCCTAAGGGATCTTTCCAGTGTTCTAAAACAGCTACATTGTTGTAGTAAAATCCCAGATTCGGATGTCATGGCTTTAAAGCCGAAGGGATCTTTCTAGAGTATTGTAAACCAGCTATATTGCATCGTAATATTCCCGGATCGGAAAAGGGCATGCTAGCATGACAGGGAAAGAAATCGAATATAGCAAAAGACCAAATCAAATATCAGAGACGCTGAACGAAATGAATGTCATTTTGCCAGATATGTGCGCTGCAATTCCTTTAGCACTCAATAATATCCATCTTCATCCCTAAGAAGGCTAAGGATCTCATATTGAATGGAGTGCACATCCCGCTGAGGGACCCATATCCACGCCGCAAGGCTAAGGAAATTAGGGACATAAGGCCATCTATGAAAGGAAAAAGGTATTGGATCATCGGTCGGATCAAAGCCTGGGAAAGGTAATAAATTATTGATCGGATCAAAACCGAGCAACGGATCGGCGACAGATCTCCTTACCCTATTGCATTTCCTGGATCTATCTCTTGCAGGATATCCCTATGGATAAGTGGTATATGACCGACGCAAATTTCATTTTCTGATTGGTAAAAGATCTCTTTACGCATTTGGCCAAACATGCATATGCACATAATACACAATGTAGTATTTTTTTTTTTTTTTAACAGTAAGCTTTATTTTCCTTGAGTGATCAAATGCATGCATATAAACACAATCAAATGCGTATGTCAGAACTAAGGTGCTATGTCCAGCTACACATAAGGCAGAGGTAAAAGGGCTCTGATACCAAATGTTAGACATTCTACAGTTTCAACAACGATTCTGCATGCGGAATAAACTCAAAGAATCATTAAATCTTAATGCCCAGGGATACGAGTTACCTCCAGCCATTGGTGATGTTTTGATGGAGGCCACAGTCCACTTGCTTCTTCTTCAGCACTCCAGCTTCAATCCAAGCAAAAGGAAAAGAACACAAAATTCTGAAGGCACTTCCAAGCTCTGCTATCTCAGCTAGATGGTGTAAAACTGAAGGGGATTGAGATATGAGCTTGGGGACCAAACATATGAACATATAGCTAAGCTTCCATCAAGCTTCTAAAAGCTATGTGTTAGATGTCCCACAAATCAAAGCAGAGAACTCGAATCAAAGTGATGGACCACTATAGTAGCTCCTAATAATAAATTTAGTAATTGCAGTTGCCTTTTCTTAACTTAAGGAAACTACTGCAGTTGGTTTCCATAAGTTAAGGAAAGACTGCAACTTCATAATTGTAGGCAGCAACTTGTGCAAAATTAATGGAGCTAACATGGGATGGAATACATAATGTTCTATATATTAGGTGTGATTGTGTTTATATGAGATCCGACTGTGTTGGAGTGTTTTGTGAACTTCATATGTGATGGTATAGATTTTATGAATAATGAGAGGTTGCATTTTTAGTTAATATTTTTTTTTAAGACACAGGTGTCGGTCTTATTCAGAGTTTTATGGTGCATTTATTTATATACATAGTGGGATTAGTGTTTATTGGCAAAGAGAACTACTATGAGTGGTCTAGGAAGATAAAATACACTCTAATTTTCAATGAACTTTGGAAAGGAATTTGTGAAGGAGAAGGAGACAATGCACCTGAAAAACCCACTCCAGATAAGGAGTTTGCCATTTTGGAAAACAAGAACAACAAGGCCTATGACTTGATTGCAATTTTGGAAAACAAGAACAACAAGGCCTATGACTTGATTGCAATTTTGGAAAACAAGAACAACAAGGCCTATGACTTGATTGCAGGATCAGTAAATGAAGATGTGAGTTGACATATTTCTCCATTTTCAAATTTTTTTGAAGCCTTAAAGAAGTTGAAGGAATTGTATGACTCACACTATGAACTTGAAGTTGTTCAATTGATGATCAAGTTGTTCAATCTTGAGTTGAAAAAAGATGACCTTCTTTCCTTAGCATCAGAAATAAGATCTATTATGCATGACATAAAGACCACCAGTGTTGAAATAGATGTTCATCTCACAGCTTATGTTAAGGCACTATATCCCACCTATTCACATTATTTTGAGTCATTTTAAACAAGTGACAATCTTAAGGAGATTTCTTTTGGCTTCTTTGAATAAATGTAAATTATCAAACAAGAACTGTAAAATCAAGATGAGAACTCTAGAAAAAAAATCCCCCAAAATATGAAAAAATAGCTCAAAAACAACTCAAAAACGAAAAGTGTTGATGTTGGAATAACTTTTTTTCTTGGGGTAAATTTTCAACATTTTTAAAAAATGACACAAAAACATTTTTTTTTTCCAAAAAACACATTGAAAACTAAAAGTTTTGATGTTGAAATAAAGTTTTTTTTTCAAGATAAATTTTTAACATTTTGAAATAATGGTGTAAAAGATAGAATACATTGACTCCGAAAAACCTTAAAATTTCAAAACAAAATGAAAACAAAAATTTACAAGAAATAAAAATAAAAAATTAAAACAATGAAAAAAAAACAAAAGTTAAAAGCTGGTGTCTCTGCTCTAGCTATTTAAACAGGCTAAGCTGGATCTGTTTTTCAACTTGTCCTGACAATGAACCACACTGGTTGGTTCGAAACGCGTCGACAAATGGTTTCTCATGTGATTTTCGCCGAAAAATCTATCATAAACTTGTTATGGATCACAGAAGCCTCAACTCTACAAAAATTAAAAACTTAATAAAAATATATTATAAAAAAATATAATATTAAAAAAAAAAATCAAATATATAAAAAAAATATAAAAACAAAAAAAAAATAAAAATGTGAAACCAAAAAAAACAAAATTACCCTATAAAACATAAAAAAATTATATATATATATATATATATATATATATATATATATATATATATATATATATATATATATCTTCAAAAAAACATAAATAAAAAAAAATTAAAAAAATAATGTTTTATCGCACCATTAAAGAAAATTAAAAAATAAAAACCATTAAAATAAAATAATAAATAATAGATTAAAAAAACACATTTGAAAAAACTTAATTAAAAAAATTCAAAATAATAAAATTAATAACATTAAACAATTAAAAATAAAAAAATAAATATATAAAAATTAAATAAATAAGTAAAAAAAAACATAAAAAAATAAATTTATAAAAATTTGAGAAATAAAAAATTAAATAACAAAAAAAACATTAAAAAAATAAAAATAAAACTAACTAAATTAAAAGAAATAATAATTATAATTTTTTTTTAAAAAGTATTAAAAAAATGAAATTGCAACACCTCCAACCCTTGGGCGAGCTAACCAGATTCTGAAAATCAAGTTGACCCACAACTGATGTTGAGAATCGGGTTTAGCCCACAGTCGATTCTGAGAATTGACTTGAGCCTGCCCAGGGGTCCGAGCGGCTTCTGCCCTAGGTGGGTGGAGCTACACACAACTCCACCTGCTTAGGGCGACGGCCGCTCGAGCCCCTAGGCAATCTCATGTTGATTCTTGAAATCGGTTGCGAACTCAACTTGATTCTGAGAATCATCTTGAGCCCGTCCAAGGGCCCGAGCGGCTGCCGCCCATGGCGGCGATTGCTCGAGCCCCTAAGTAGGCTCAAGCCGATTCTCGGAATTGGATGCGAGCTTAACCCGATTCTGAGAATTGACTTGAGCCCACTCAAGAGCTCAAGGGCGATTTTTTTATTTTTTTTAATTTGTTATATTGTTTTTATAATATTTTTTTATGTTTTCTTTGGTTAGTTTTTATATTTATTTATCTATTTTTATTATTATATATATGTTTTTTATTTTTTTATTTTTTTTTAATTATATATGTTTCTTTTATTTTTTATAATTTTATAATTGTTTCAAATGGTTGTTTTATTTTATTTTATTTTTTTTATTTTTTTAAATTTATTTTTCAATGTTTGTTTGTTTGTTTTTTTTTTAAGTTTTTTTTTATAACTAAATTGTATTTTTTATTTTTAATTTGTTTTATATTTTATATTTTTATTGTGTTTTTAAGTTGTGTGTTTTAATTTTTTGTTTTTTTACACTTAAAATTTTATCTGAATAATACTTTTTGGAATTTTTATTTTTCAAATGTCATCATTTTTTATATAAAATTCATAAAATTTGTTATTTTTCCAAAAATTTATATTCAGTTTTTCCATAATTTATTATTATTATTTTATTATTATTATTTAACATATAATTTTTAGGAAAGTGTCCTAAAATACATGCTTTTGTAATTATATTTATATGCAAAATGTGTATTTTTTTTGTCCAGTTTTTAAAATTAGTATTTTTTAGTGACAATTATTTTATGTGTATTGAAATATTAATTAAGGATATATAAATATTGAAAAAAAATCCTAACCTCAAAATATTATTTTTATTATTATTTTTTTATACTTTGCAAAAAAAATAAAAAATTTCATTATAAAAAAACATTGCAAAGGAAAACAAAAAAGAAAAATTTGGAAAATCCTTAAAAACCAAATATCATTGGACAAAAAAGATGAAGAGGAATAAGACAACTTGAAAAATGGTTAAATAATCAACATTTATAAAAAAAATTATGTATACTTAGAACATAAGAAAATTTAAAGTGTCAAAAATATTCCTTGAAAAAGAATTATTGATGTTTTTAAAAATCCACATGAAAATCACCAACATGTAAAAAAAAATTATCCACATTTAATACATTAGAAAATTTAAAGTGTAAAAAAGAAGCCCTCAAAAGAAAGGGGTTGACAATACATCAACACTTTTCAAAATTAGCATGAAAATCACTAACATCTAAAAAAAATGTTCATACTTGATACACAAGAAAATTTAAAGTGTCAAAAATATGCTAAAAAAAATGTGTATTATGAATCAACACTTTTCAAAATCAGATGATTTTTTGCTACCTCAAAAAAATGGGTACTTGGTACAATTCCCATTTGATAATTTACATTGTTTAATGAGAAGAAGTTTGCTAAAAGAGAGAAGGATTTTGGGAAAAATACAACTCCTCGGTCTTTTGAAGAAGTTGTGTGCCTTACACATAAAGAGAAGAATCATGCACAAGATTCTTCTAGAGGAAGAGGAAGGGAGAATTTTAGAAGTGAGGGGGTTAGCATTTCCAAGGAGAAAGGTCTGATCTTCATTGCATATGATGCAATAGAGATGGACATGATGCTTCCACATGTAAGCTTCATTGGGACCAAATTATGCAGGAAATAAATAAAGAAAATGGTAAAACACTTGGTAAAGGGAAAGAAAAAACACCTGAGTCTGCTCATTATGTTGTGGCACATTGCAACATTGGAGTAAATGAAGACTTACTCAATGCTTCACTTGCTTCATGGAAATATACTTAGTTGCTTAATTTAGGAGCAACTTGCCATGACTTTCAGAAGATATTTTTTTGAAGAATTCACTGATAATGTTGATGGAGTAGTATAATTTTTTCAGACAAATCAAAACTCAAGCCATTAGGGCTTGGCACCATCAGGCTCAAAATGCCTAGTGTTATAGAATTTCTTCTACATGATGTTCTATACCTCCTGGAGTTGAGGAAACACTTGTTGCCTTTGGTCCACATCAGCTAGAAAGGACACTTCATTCATATATTTTATGGCATTGTTGAGGGTAGAAAAAGTAGTAGATCACTCTACTTGTCATGACTGGGATAAAAGAAGAAAGATTTCTGAAGCTACAAGGAACCTCTGCTCGTAAACATAAATTTTCATACATTTATCACTATGATGAAGGTACACTTCCATCAATTCTTTTATGGCATGCTATGTTTGGGCACTTAAACTATGACAACCTTCGTTTGTTGAAGAAAAATGGTGTTACTAGTTTCCTTATAATTTCTAGGAAACTTAAGCAATGTGATGCTTATGTCTTAAGAAAGTACAGAAAACAATCATTTCATAATTCTCATGTTGGGCACAACCCAACTTGGCCTAAATTTTGGTAAAGACTCCGCATTTTGAGGAGCGGAGTGCGCAGTGGAGAGTGCAACAGAGTGCGAAGTGGACCACGTAGCGAAGAAATTGGAATATACCACACAGTATAAGGGAATCAGAGTGGGTTGAAGCCCCTCCTTTGTGTAAAATCATGTGATAATGTAAAAGATTAGGGAGTCCATGATACTTGGACCATGGTATTATAATGATGTAACCCTTAATGTAATAGTATATATAGGGTCAAATAATAAGAAGAAAGATAGATCGAATTGATCTAGATTTGTGTTATGGTTGAACTTTTATGATCTGTTGTTTGGGAAAAGAAGGTGAGGCTCTGCAGCTGAGTGCGCAGAGGCCTGAGTCTGTAGCTGAGTGCGCAAATGACCTGCAACTTAGTGCACAGGTCAAGAAATGTTTGTTGTACAAAGAATCATTATATTAGCAATAGTTCTTGTGGACATAGCCCCACATTGGGGTGAACCATGCTAAAATTAGTGTCTTCATGTGTATATTTTCTTACTATCTATTGTAGCATAGCAGTTTATTACAGTTGCACTTTATTTTAGTACAATGATGATTTATGGCTTTATATGGTATGTTTAAGTGATTAAATGAATGTGGAAAAGTGATTTATGAATGTTAAGAATAAAAGATAATATAAAACACCACATCACATCATCCTTCAAGGCTTCAGAAACCTGGTTCTGGATCCTCCCATAGTCACTTCAGGTGAAACTATGATCTGCTTGTAGGTCATTACCAAAAGGGCTAGTGATTGAGGGTTTTGTTAGTGCGCAGTATAGATCAAACCCGGGTCAGAAAGAGAAAAGGCTTGGCATGACAAACATATTAAGCAAAAGAAGTTTTAGGTAGGAGATCTTGTTCTCCTCTATGACAATAAGTTTATGAAATTTTTAGGAAAATTCAAGATGCATTGGTTTCCCCCCTATATTATCAAGCATATTACTAATGGAGGTGCAGTTCAATTAGTGAAGTTAAATAGAGAATTGATCCAAGGAAGGGTAAATGGAAATAGGTTGAAGCTGTACAGGGACAACCCTATCCCTATAGCCTTGCTCTAACGAAAAAATGAGAAAAGTCTTAGTGCCACCTGTAGTTGAAATTAGGCATTGGACTATAAACTATGTGGTAGAGATCTTCGATAGAGGGAGTCAGCGATGGTGCAGAAGGCTACAAAACATGTGATGGAAGCACTATTGGAAGATTTGTGTAACAAAGAAAAGTAATTCACAGAGACTCTGCAACAATTCAACAACACTTACAACAATATTGAAAAAAAGATTAGAGGCGAAGCAGTTGAGTGACTCAGTACGAGTCACATGTGAGTGTTGGGGGCCTATTGGGCGCAACCCAACTTGGCCTAAATTTTGGTAAAGACTTTGCATTTTGAGGAGAAGAGTGCACGATGGAGAGTATATCAGAGCGCAAAGTGGACCACATAGCGAAGAAATTGGAATATATCGCACGGTATAAGGGCGCCGGAGTGGGGCAAAGCCCCTCATTTTTGTAAAAACATGTGATAATGTAAAGGATCAATAGTTTTAGTTGCTTTTTTTAGGAAGTCCATGGTTTTTGGACCATGGTGTTTTAACGATGTAACCCTTGATGTAATAGTATATAAAGGGTCAAATAATAAGAAGAAATATAGATCGAATTGATCCAGATTTGTGTTATGGTTGAACATTTGTGATCTGTTATTTGGGAAAATAAGGAGAAGCTCTATAGTTGAGTGCGCAGAGGTTTAAGTCTACAGCTAAGTGCAAAGACAACCTGCAGCTTACTGCGCAGGTCAAGAACTGTTTGTTGTACAAAGAATCATTATATTAGTAACAGTTCTTGTGGACGTAGCCCCACATTAGGGTGAATCACGATAAAATTGGTGTCTTTATGTGTATATATGCTTACTATTTATTGTAGCATAGAAGTTTATTAAATTTGCACTTTATTTTAGTACAGTGATGATTTATAGCTTTATATGGTATGTTTAAGTGATTAAATGAATGTGGCGAAGTGATTTATGAATGTTAATAATAAAATATAATATAAAACACCACATCGCATGATCATTCAAGGTTGCAGAAACCTGGTTCTGCATCTTCCAATAATCACGTTGGGTGAGACTGCAATATGCTTGTAGGTTGTTGCCAAAAGGGCCTGTGATTGAGGGTTTTGTTGGTGCGTAGTATAGATCGAACTTGGGTCAGCCCAAATCATAACCAACATCTCATTCCAAAGAACATAGAAAACTTAAATTCATTGATTCAGATTTATGTGGCCCAATGTCTGTTCCTTCTACAAATAGTAATAATTATATGATGACATTTATTGATGACTGCACTAGAATGTGTTGGGTTTATTTATTGAAGAAAAATTCAGAAGCTTTTGAAACATTCAAGAACTTTCATGCATTGATTGAAAATGATGCACAATCTCATATTGGCTTTATTCGTATTGATAACGAGAAAGAATATGCTTCAAATGATTTTGGAAACTGTCTATGGAATCAAACATCAAACAACCATTCCTTATAATCCCGAACAGAATGGAATAGCTAAAAGAATGAACATGACAATCTTAAATATGGTACATTTAATGATGTTTTTCAAGAATGTTAAGTTCATGTTTCAGGTTGATGCAGTTCTATGTGTTGTATATATAAAGAATAAATTTCCATCTCATGTTATAAAAAAAAAGACTCCCTACGAAATGTGGTATGTCCACATTCCTTCAGTAAGGCATCTGAAGGCTTTTGGTTCCACCTATTATGCCTTGATACTTAAGGAACAAAGAAACAAACTTGGTGCAAGGAGTCGAAAATGTAACTTTTTGGGGTACTCAAATACCTCCAAAGCATACCATCTCTATGATGAAGTGGATAAGAAGTTTATAATATCTATAGATGCGATCTTTCTTGAATCTTCTAAGACTGACAATGTTGTTGAGCGGCAGCTTGATCACTTGGATAGATTCAGACATGCAAAGTCTTTTCAAGAGCTTGATAATGAGAATCCACATCTTGAAGGAGGAATACCCATACTAAATCAATCTATGGAATCTTCTTTTGAAGAACTCTCTCCTCCACATGAAGCTCCAACCACTAATGACACTTTGATTGATGTGACTGACACAATTGGAAGACTAAATATTGATTCAACTCCATCTTAATCAACTGGCCAGTCTGGGCCATCTTATAAAGGTCCTCCAAAATGGATGAAAAAGACACTTGAAAGTGTTCATCCTGATAAGGATGGAAAAACAGGAATAAGAAGCACAACTAGACAAACTGGAGGTGATGTAAACGATCCTGACTCGCATGTTGATATGGATGCTTCTTATGATTGTGAATTGAATTTGTCTTCAAATTCCAAACCAACTTCATTCCAATAATCTACTTCTCGTGATGAATGGAAAGAAGTGATGCATAAATAATATGATGTTTTGATAAAGAATGGCACCTAGACGCTGGTTGATCCTCCATTGGGAACCAAACCAATTGGATACAAGTGGGTCTTCAAGGACAAGTATAAAGTAGATGGCTGACTTGACAAGCATAAATCTAGGATTGTGGAAAATAGTTTTTGACAAAAGGAAGGGGTCGATTATTAGGAGAGTTTTTGTCCCACAATGAAATGGGCTACCATTTGGACACTCTTTTGCCTTTGCAGCTCAGAATGGTTGAAAAGGCCATCAAATGGATGTAAAAATGTATTTCTTGAATGGAGATCTGAAATAGAATATTTTTATGTCCCAACTAGAAGGACTGTTTGTGATGGGTGAGGAAAAAAAAGTATGCAAGCTTGTGAAATCCTTATATGGCCTCAAACAAGCACCACGAGCTGTGGTGAGCCTGGTATCAAAAGTTAACTAAGCATATTCTGAAACTAAATTTCAAACATTATGATCTTGATGATGCAACTTTGTTTTCTAAGAAAGTTGGAAAAATAATTGTACATCTTGTGGTGTATGTATATGATCTTTTGATGATAGGGAACAATGAGAACTACATTGCATCCATAAAGAAATAACTAAGGAAAGGTTTTTAAATGACAAATTTGGGCTATCTTCACTACTATCTTAGTGTTCAAGTAACTCAACATCCAAATTTTATATTCCTCTCTCAGAAGAAGTACATTGGAGATCTGTTCATAAGGTTTTGGCATGGCTGAGTGCAATCCTTTCACTAGTCCAATGGAACAAAACTTAAAGCTCACATCCACTAAAGGAAAATAATTTGACACTCATGGAAAATTTTAGGGGCTAATATTCCATGCCTTTTCCAAAAAAAATTCATCGATTTCCATTTTTCTAAAAATGAATTCGTTCAAATTTTACAGTATAAAATTATTTTACCTTAAAAATCGTCAATATTATATATTGTCAAAAATAAAATAATTAGAAATCTAAACATTTTTAAAAAATTATCATCAATGATTTTTAAATTTGGACATTAGGGACTAGTAAGATTCGCCAAGTTTTCTAAACTTTAAGATAAACTTCCATCCTTAAAATTTTCCCTGATGATGATGCAACAAAGTATATACAGCTCGTAGCAAGTCTCAACTACCTAACTACTATCAAACCAGACATTTCATTTTCTGTTGGAATTCTCTCCAATTTTACGCAAAATCCTTGTGAGGGTCATTGATCTGATGCAAAAAGAGTTCTAAAATACTTGAAGGGAACTCAATACTTTGGACTCAAGTACGCACAAGTGGGTGACTTCAACTTGATTGGATAATCTAATTTAGATTTTGATGGAGATAAACAAATTAGGGTATCAACTTTAGGTTATGTTATAAGTCTTGGATCAGGCGTTGTCTCCTAGAGGTCACACAAATAGTGAGTTCTAACAAATTCCACAACTGAAGCAGAATATGTGGTAGTAGGTAAAGCAACAAAGGAAATTGCGTGGCTCAGGAAAATTATGGAATATTTGTAAGAGAAATCAGTACAATGAACTCCTCTTTTGATTGAAAACACCTCTACAATAGTTAGCCAAGAACCCATAGTTCCATGATCGAACGAAGCACATCAATACAAAATACCATTTGATTTGACATCATGTTGAGGCCAAAACAATCCACCTATGACGTTGTTCCACAAATGAGTAGATTGCAGACGTTTTCACCAAAGTGCAAGGGAAAAGTTTGAAAGATTCAGAACGATGCTTGGACACACCAACATCCCTTCATATTAAAAGGGGGAATGTTGACACCTAATATTTGGGATTAAGAAAATTCATGTAAATATCGTAAATAACAAAAAATAAGGGAAATTAAAAGATGAAAAGACATTGGGAGATGAAACCCAATAGTCTCTATCTCCTTGTCTATATTCATATTCTCTCTTAATGCAAACAACAATTTGATTCGTGTAGTTACTCCTGTCCTGACACACAATATATCCCTTTCAGCTATAATCACCATTAATGTTGAAGCTTTGCATGGCCATTGACTATAAACAAAAAAATAGTAGAGTAAACCTCAAAACAAATAGTGAAACCATGATATAAAGTGACTATGATCGTTAAAAACAAAACCAAAGACCTTCAAAGGCTAGACCGAGATTCAAAGGGACTAGAGAACCAAGGAGACCATACCATCATGAACACATCCATGCAATATTAGCAAGAAACGTTCAGCCTTTAGCTTTTTTTATTAAAGTTTAAATTAATAACTCAACTAATAATAAACTAGACATAAACTCTATTGTTTTAACACCATTTGCAATAAACAAAATTTGGGAATGGATACGAATCGTTTAACAACTTTTCATAAATCTTAGAAAAAAGAAAGAAGAAGTTTGAGTGTTAAATGTGCCTATAAATCATTCTTTTATTCTTCTTTTTTTTTCTCTTTCAAATTACACTTCAATTACATCATGATTTCTAAAATAACAAGTACAATTGGATTTCCCACACCATGATTTTTAAAATACATTTTTATTACATATTGAAACTGTAATAACAATTAAAATAAATTAAATTTTAATCATTACAATACCTTTCAGTTATACAAAACAACCCTATCAACCTCCAGTCATGAAAAAAATCCATGTTTTTCCATCTTTAGTCATGAAAGAAATCATGTTTTTATTATTATTATTTTGTTTGGATGGTTGAATTAGAACTTATATTGAAAGAATGAGTTAATATAAATCTAGTTAATACCTTTCAGTTATACAAAACAACCCTATCAACCTCCAGTCATGAAAAAAATCCATGTTTTTCCATCTTTAGTCAGGAAAGAAATCATGTTTTTTTTATTATTATTTTGTTTGGATGGTTGAATTAGAACTTATATTGAAAGAATGAGTTAATATAAATCTAGATAATGGTCTGAATGTTAAATCATAAAAATATAAATTATAAAAATTTATTGTAGACTTAAAATTTTGTTTATTAGAAATTTCAAAATCCATAATAAATAATAATAATTTTATTTGTTAATTTTTTTGTAAGCATGAGAAGATTATCTATTAAACATGTCCAATATATCATTCTGATTGGGCGGAGAATTGAACTAGTGACTTCATATCAAGGAGTTCCTTAACAGATGGAGAATTGAGCTAGTGACTTCACATCAAGGAGTTCCTTAACAGAGCACCCAATTATCATCTATCCAAGACCCCGTGGACATTTTTATTTGTTATTTTTGAAAAAAAAATCACAAACACAATTTACCTTTTTTAATTCATATACAACTTATTATTTATGTACCTTGGCATCTTGCACTGACCCTAATGTATCTTTGTGATTGGTGTTATAAAATTTCTAAGTATTTTCCAAGCTTTCATGCATCAATATGAACAATCTCAATTATTGTGGCAATGCATGCCTTTTTTTTTAATGTAGTATTTGTTTCATATTTGGAAAATAAAAATAAAAATTAGAAGTGTTTCAATCATCATAATTTAGCATAGTCTGAAATGTAAATTTAATCTTGAATTAAATATAAACAATGTTTTATAGAAGTAATATTCATTTGGTCCAACTAGGTATTGTTTTCATGTATAATTATCTTACTTTCTCTTTATATTTAGTCATTTATGTGACCATTTACCACACTTAGTTATTGACGAATTTGTATGGAATGTCATACTTCCTATTTCTCCACACATACATAGTCCCTTCTCTTACGAATTTGTATGGAATGTCATACTTCCTGTTTCTCCACACATACATAGTCCCTTCTCTTCCTTTTTTTATCTAGTCATTTACGTGACCATTTACCATTTTTATTCATTTCCATGTTGTGTGCAATGCCATATTTCATGTTTCTCCGCACATTCATATACTCGTACTTTATAAATGTTTAACACTTTAATTCTTAAATTTAAATAATTAAATTCTACAACAAATCTATTTGCACTGTAAGAGAGTTTTACACCTCAAGAGATTTGATCTCTTTCGACTCTTGGTAGATCAATAGTTAAGATGGATATTGGCTGATTGAACTATTAATAATTGATAATTATAGTTATTTATTTTTATTTTTGTGTAATTTGACCTAGTTAAAATAGTTTACTTAATAAGTATAATTATTAATTTTATTCTTATATATTTTATTGTATTTTATTTTTATTTTTATTGTTATGTAATTTGACCAAGTCAAAATGTTTACATAACAAAACATAACATAACTTTACAACATCTCTTCTATACTAAGAAGGAGTAAGTACAAAATTTTCCACCAAATTTTAAATAAAATTGGCCAATTTTATTTTGGAAAAAATAAAAAATAAAAACACTTTACCACCATCAAGAGTTTAATTAACCATTGATGTTTCCTATTTAATATGGCATTTACAAACTAAAAATAAAATAAAATAAGAATTTACTTATTATAATTTAATTTTTTTTTATTTTTTTTTTTATTATAAATGGAGGAAATTATCATTAAGTTAAAAAGTTAAAAGTTACTAATAGTTTACAACTTCTCAAAATTTTGCTTCTAAAAGTAGCCCAAAAAAAGGCTAAGAGAGCCAAAACAAAGTACTGAGCTGAGAAACCAAAAAACCAACAAAAGTACTGAGCTGAGAAACCAAAAAACCAACAAGGTCTGCACACAACCTCTAGTCATCCAGAATTAGAAAAAGTTACCAGTGGGGTATTTTCCAGACTAGAACCTGAGGGTGGCGATTGAGGGGTGGTGGTGCCCCTGAGATCTGTTTCCCTATACTCATCCACCCCATCCGGATAAATTACTATTTTTTATTTCAATTTAAAATGTTTTTAATTTTCATGCTAATTTGCATATTGATTTTATAATTTTGATATTTAAAGTTTAAAAATCTTAATTTTATTTACAAAATATTTTTTTGAATATAAATATATAAAATAATAATAATAATTTAATAAACCACTTTAAGTGTTTCTAAGTATATTAGGATTTTACCGAAAAAATTATCTAAACAATATGAATCACAGAGAATAATTTAATATAAAATTATACCCAAAATAAACATCAAATTTGTGTTTGAAATCGAGTATTTTCCTTCATTCAACAATTATTAGAGTTACGTATTCTATCTTTTTAATTTCTTATCTTTTAAGAGAAAATTTATATTCTTTATTTATATTTTTTCTTTGAAAACAAATTTTAAATCGTGTGTGTGGATATCTTTATTTTACTTTTTGTCCCTGAGAAGTTTGGGGCCTAGTTCTCTTCGAGATCCTCTTCATCAATGCTTTTCAAATTTGTTTATTAATAATTTCCTTATGGATCTTCAGTCGGTTAAGCTCTTTTCAACTTGGATGAATGGTTGTTCAAGAGTAAGTGAAGTATTTACGTAGATGAAAATATTTTTAATTTTCAAGTCTCTTATGGTGGTGATTGGCGGGATTTTTGACCATCGACCAATTTTAATGCAATTTTATTCTCAGGAAGGTCCAGAGGCAATTCCTTTATAGTTCATTTCTTCTTGGCTTGGAGAGGAGTATCATTCTTTGGTGGCTAGGCGGTGACAACACTAATTTAAGCTCTTTTATATCTATATCCTATATGGAACAATTTGCAAACAATTTAGTATCTCTCAAGTACACCTCAAGGAAATGGGCCAAGGAGCATTATGATAAAAAATGGCGAGGTTAGAAAAAGTGGAAGAGAAGATTGTTGAATCCTCCTCACTCATGGATGCTAACTCCAAATCATCTAAGTAATTAGACTTCCTAAACTTGCTTGAGGTCGAAAGGCACTCTCTACTTCTGGAGGAGGAAGAGCATTGGAGGTTGAAAAGTAAGTCCATTTGGCTAACTTCAGGAGACAACAACACAAGGTTCTTTCATCATCATGCAAACGGGAGAAAGTAGGTCAATAATATTTGGAGTGTCTTTGACTCCAATGGATCCTCTTTTCAATATTTTTTTGACAAAGTGATGGAAGGGGTTAGATACTTCTAAGCTCTTTCCAAGGCCACACGTGGATGTCCTATCTAGGATATTTTGCATCTAGTCACAAAATTTCCCAATATTATTTCTGATGAGATGAATGTTTACCTCGTGAAGGAAGTTTTAGAACATGAAATTTTGGCAACTTATCCTTTATGCAAAAGTACAAGAGTCCCAGATCTAATGGTTTTCCAATGGAAATTTATTTGGGGTTCTATGAGCTAATTAAAGAAGACTTTCTAAAGACTATTAGAGAATCCCAATCATCAGGTAAGATGTTGAGTTCTTTCAATTCAACTTTCCCGTGTCTTATTCCAAAGACTCAGCAAGGAGATTCATTTGCTAATTATAGGCCCATTTCATGTTGCAATCTTATTTATAAATTGATTACAAAAATAATAACCAAGAGAATAAATCATGTTTTTAACTTGTTCATCTTTGAAGACAAATTCAGCTTTCTTCATCAAAGAAATATACATGATGTTGAGGTTGTCACCTAGGAGGTGTTTCACTCAATGAAAAGTACAAATCTAAAAGCTACAATTCTGAAACTGGATCTTTTGAAGGTTTATGACAAGGTGGATTAGACATTCATTCATTTGGTTCTTATCCAAATGGGGTTTTCTCTTTAAATTGTCAATTGGATTATGGGGTTATCCAAAATAATTTCACTATAATGATTAATGGAGCCCACTATCATTTTTTCCAAGCCTCGAGAGTACTTCATTAAGGGCTCCTCTAATCACTTCTCCTTTTCTTAATTATTTTAGATACATTTACCATATTGATTGATGAGCATAGGTCTAGGGGCCTCCTTCATGGAGTCAAAATTTAGATTCAGTGGCGGTTTCTCATATTTTATTTGTTGACAATTTGATGACCTATACTGTGGGGGGCAAATGAGAATTAATATCCCTTAAAACCTCTTTAGACCTCTTTTGCAGGGTTACAGGGATGGAGATAAATGGTCTCAATTCCTGTATCATTTTAAATGGTATTTTTTTGCAGAGTCTATTGCTTAGGTGAGGGAAATCTTTCCTTTTGTTGTGAAGGACTTGGATGATGGCTTGAAATAATTAGGCTTTCACATAAATCCAAACAACTATCACATTGCATACTCGATGTGGATGGTTAGAAATGTGGAGGCCGATATCCATATTTGGTCCAAATGGTTTCTCTTGAGAAAAGGACGTCTGGTGTTAGTCAATTTTGTACTAAAAACCATTCTTGTGTACTAGAATTCTATTGTTGTGGTTTCAAAGGGATTCCTTAATTTGTTTAGTAAGGAGAGCTTCCAATTTTTATGGTCGGGTGCATGTAATAAAAAAGGGTTTGTTAGTGTCAGCCTTTGTAGCCTTCCTCCAGTGATCAAATATGCTCTTACAAATTGATTTTAAGGTGTCAAGGTCAATTTTGTCATTTCAAAGAGTCTTCAAGCAAAATTTGGTCACTAGGCATTAGGTCTAGGGTTTGCTTTCACTCTTTTCAAAGTTGCCCAAATGTTAGTCTATGTCACTATTCAGCTAAGTCTATCATCATTCATATGGTTTTATCATCATGTCAAGTTCCATTGGGTCATTTTACAGATTTTTCATGCTTCAATTGTGCCTTGGTAAGGTCCATTTCCCTCTCCTAGGGTTTTGGAGGTAATTTATCTTGGACGGTAAAATCATTAGCAAAACTTGTATCCAGATGTTCATACACCTTCCCCTATCCTTCATCTACCTTATTAAACACTTCCCATCATTGAGATTCCCCAAATTCCTTATTTTTCCACAAACCCTAGTTTCTTGCTACAACTTGGAAATTTTCTAGGTTGGGCTTGTGTTTTGCCCTTTTGGACCCCTTCCCCTCACTCGATCTCTGAGATTCCACTTTCCCCTGCTTCCTAACATCCCTCCCTACTTCCAAAAATTTCCCCAAGAATTTATAAGCCCCTTATCCCCTTCATTTCGCTTCATTTCGACAAAATCCCTTGTTTCACACATCAGGATAGGTTTTACTCAAATGATGTTTCTGAGCAATCAAAGATGAATTTGGGAAAACTGAGAGAGATTTTTGTCCACAACAGGCCAAGGAAGAAAAACCTCCTTCACTTTTTACACAGGTATAATGGTTTTGGATAAATGTCAAAAATACAATCGCCTCGGGAGAATTGATGCACCTCTGAAGTGACCTTGGGAAAATCAATTTTTCTCCTAGCTTGGTTGGCAAAATAACTTTCTTGATAAGTCAAAGGATAACTAGACAAAAATATCTTTCCAATGAGCTATCATGAGCTCAATTTGGAATTGAGGAAGGCATTCAAAAGTTGACTGCAACAGCACTCTGCCTTGAGGCAGCCTCATTTGGCACATTTTGACCAGTCTTGGGAGATTTGATTTTTGACAAGGAAAATGAACTCCAAATTGAAAAATTCTAGTTGTAGTGGAAAGTAGACTCAGAGACCTTTCCAACAAGCTATCCTGCACCCAATTTTGACATAGAGAAGGCCTCCAAACGCCTCTTACAAAATGTGCTATGTGTTGGGTCTGTGCGCTACGCACTGGGCCTCACTGGCCAGTGTAAAAAAACAAAGGCGCTACGCATACAGGTGTGCGCTACGCGTTGGGTTCGGGCGCTATGCACTCAGTCACAACCCAAAATAAAATTTTTGTTAATGCGACCAGATCTTACCAAATCGACTCCAAAGCTTGCAAGTAGGTTTTTCATGGCTGCTAAGTCAATTTTAAAATGTTTGTAGTGTGTTTAAGGTGGGAAATTTGATGTATTGGGTGTAGAAAAGTGAAACCCTATGCACATACCAAAATCATTCCTTAGGGTTTTTAAAGACATGTGGGTGGCTTGGTGAAGATTTTTCCATTCTCCATTGGTGAAATACAGTCCCATACTCATTTGTAAAGTTTTAGCCAGCATTGCAAAGGGTGCGCATTACACTTTTTTCTCATTTGTCAAATTCCCTTGTGATCAAAGGAGTGACTATTTTATGCCAATCTACTTAAATAGAGCTATTACCACTGTGGCTTGTTTCCTATGATGCTTTGGTACACATGTAACATGTTTAGGTTTTGAGCATACATTGAACTTTTGATTTCACTACACCTATATCAACATACATATTGCAGAAATCTTGTTTTCAAAGCCATGTCAGACACAGATTCAGTTTATAAGCAGGAGGTAGAGGCTAACCGAGAGTTTTGGCTTGAGAGGGTCAACATCCACTTAGAGAAGTTGCTGGCGAAGGCCAATAGAGACAAAGACATGCTCTGTCACATGAAACATCACTATTGGGCTCGCATGCATGTCGGCAAAGCAAAAATGAAGATTTTGAAAAGGAGGTTGAGCAGAGCATTAAAATAGCGAAAGAGGCTAGATGCACTTCGAGTTTTGGCCGAGCCTTCATTGGCTAGGCATGATACATGATGGAGGGTCTTCACTCCGAATTTGAGCAAATTCAGAGAAATTTTTGTCATTTTGAAATTTTTTGGTCCCAAAAACAGTTTTTTCAGCTCTACGAGTAGTGCGTCGACGCGCTCGCTTTTGATTGGGACACTTGTTGGAGGGAAACTTTGTATTTTTGGGTTTGTCATGGTAATTTATGCATGCTCAATTATTTCCGAAGCATTTCATCAAGTTGTGGATGAACAAAAGGCCTAAAAACACCATGAAAACCACCTTGCTGCCACCTTTTGCAACAACAGGAAGTACTTATGGGAGAATGCAGTTTTTGAGGGGCAAATGAGCTCCAAATTGAAAAATTCCACTTGGGTTGGAAAGTAGACATCCAGGGATTTCCAACGAGCTATCATGAGATCAATTTGGATGTCAGGAAGTGCCCCAAAAACAGGTTGAAAGGTGCGCTACGCATAGAGATCAGGGCGCTACACATAGAGGTTTTTGGTCAATTTTTCACTTTCTAGCTCAGAATTTCGGCCAGTCATGACCAGTTTCACCTCTTGATGTGATTTTTGACCCAGATTGATGTAATTTAATGTACATGATGTAAATTTGGTACTTATTTACCTATTCTAGATGATTCATCCACAAAATAGCAAAAAATTAATGTAATGAATCAATTTCCTAGCATATAGGGGTTAGTTGTTTGACTACCTAGATTTCAGTTCCTTGTTTAGAATTGGTTGAAACTGCTCCTAGAAGGAGGAGCTCGACCCCTAGAGGTTAGGGAATGGGTTAGCTTGGTCTATATTATGTAAATTTTCAGTCAGTAGTAAGGGTTGGACTCTTGGGAAGATTTTGGCACATTATTGTACATATTTTTCATATTTTGGCTAAGGAAAGATCAAAGGTTTTGCAGCACCTGTTGGGATTCTTGTGGCTTTCAGTTCTTGATGGTGTTATTTCTCAGTTATTGTAAGTTTATTCATGTTTAAATGTATGCCAATCCCTTCTTATGCTTCTGAAACTAAATGAATGAGTAAATGAGGTTGAATTCATTGTTCACAGTGCTCTTCCTTTAAATTTGTTTAGTTTTACATGTTTTCGCTAGTTTGGAGAGGATCCATGTTCTCCTTTGCCCTCTTCAGCTCCTTGCCGTTCTGATCCATCCATACACCTGATCAAAGACATCAAGACTATTGCCTACCTCGCCCCAACTTGAATTCTGCAAATATCTGACCTCAATCCCCGCACCCAAAATTGGTCTTCCCATTTCTCCAGCAAAAAACTCAAAAATCTAAATCAAACTTTCCTATCTCTTTACTAACCTAAAATCAGTATTAATTGTGAGTCATCTCAGTCCCTTTGAAGACCTTCTGCTGAGATAGACCCAGAGAGAGTCCTCTCCTGTCCTCGTAGGGCTAGCTACGTGGCTGAGCTTGGTTTGATGTTGCCTTCCTCAGCCTGAGACAAATCTAAGCCCTAACATAGTGGTGACCATACTGGGGAAGAAAATGGTTTGCTTGTTGATGTCATTTGTTTTATAGCTACAGACGGAGCTTGAATTTATGCTAGGTAACCTTCGAAACGCTTTTGCTTTGTATTAGTGGAAGTAGATAAACGCTGCTTCAGTTAATCTCCGGTCTAGCTTGTAAACGTGACATATAACTTGTTAATTGGCCCAGTACATGTATCAAGTTCAGATCTGATGGTTGATGGTGAACAACAATCAGACACTGGAAAGGCTGAAATCATTCACCTGGCGACTCTAAATCATTTTCGAGATTAGATCTAAAGACTCCACTGGAGGATGATCCCGACCAACAAAAACATGAAAGGACAACATGGACAGATCAGGTATTCAAGTTGGAATTTCATCCAAGACATTTTGTTCTTTGTCATAAATTATTTCTTCTCTTTTCCCAAGAATGTCAAGAAGGTTTTGCAAAGTATATTGTATTTGAGAAAAGATCCCAGACCTGCATTTGATTCTTTCCCTTTGAAGATTGTGAATACCAAAGATTTGCATGCCTTTGAGCTTGATCAAGACCTTTCTTCTAAATTTTGTGATGACCATCTTAAAATTGATGAACCTCAAGAGAACAAGACTGATTCTATACCTGCTGTACATACCCCTACACCTTGTAAAATTCCAGATCGGTATAAACCTCTTGTTTTACCTTCTATTCTCCATGCTTTCCCCAAAAACTATGATCTATACTTGCCGAGGTTTGCCGGTGAATGTAAGAATGTCAACACTGAGCAACATGTGCAGAATTTTGAATCTTTTCTAGATCTTTTTGAAGTTGATGAAGAAGATGTCAGTATAAGGCCTTTTGCTCTTTCTTTGCAAGGCAAAGTGAAGAGTTGGTTCAAAACCCTGCCTGATGTGAGCATCTCAGACTTCCAACAGTTCGTCAAAGTTTTTCTCGACAGGTGGATGATCAGGCAGAACCTTTTCTTGATTATAGAAGAGTATAACCAGCTGAAAAGATTGCCAGGGGAGACAGTACAACAATTTGCAGCCAGATTTAACCCAGTTTATTATTCAATGCCAGTTGAGATAAGGCCTAATCCTAGATCTTCTCTCTTGCACTATTCAGGTGCCTTTGATCCCGAGATGGAGTTTCAGCTGAGAGAAAGGGATATTGCAACGCTTCATGAGATGCAAAACAATGCAGTAAATGTAGAGGCGCATCTGCTGATCCGACGGGCAAGGTTGAAAGAAGAAGAGATGAAAAACATAGATCCAGTCGAATCAACATCTCTAGAGGTAAAGCTTGACATTTTGGTAAGTGCAGTAGAAGAGATGATGCAAAGGATCACCTCAAGGAATGATTATGATGTTCAAGCTCATGGCTCGCTGATTGAAGAAGAACAAGTTGCTGATCCAAAACATTTTGTTTCTTATCCTAGTTGTCATAGATCTGATAATGATTGTTTTGTAGATCACCTTGGAGAAGAGAGATCTGTTGATATGACATGTATGCTTGATGATGTCTTTTATACTGATGATTTGCCTCAGTTTGATCAGTATGATGATGATTATGTTCTCCAAACAGAAGCTACTATTGCAGACGAACAAGCAGCTAGTTTGTGGGAGGAAGAAGTTCATTTTCAGCAGCTTGAATACAATGTTCAGCCATCACATATCAGCTATGACAGTGACGAGGAAAGTGCAGCAAATTTTGAAATAAGTGAAGGATCTTTTCCTTTTTGTTTTGATTCATGTCAGTTCATCAGAGACAACTTCCATGCAATCAGAAATCAGCTGTCAACAAATTTTGATTTGGACCATCTTGGGAGAAATGAAAACCTTGTTCAAGACTTGTCATATCCAGAATTGCAGCCCCCGAATGCCTTTGATTTTCAAGTTGCAGATGAAGGCATGGAAGCTGACACATATGATCAAATGATACAAGAAGGTTCCCTACCTTTCTGTTTTGAATCATTTCAGCTTTTGAAGGGAAAATTGCAAAGTAAATCTTCAGTAAAGAATGAGCAGCATGTAGGCAATCATGTAATCACATTGGAACCAATAGAAAATGGGTTGCAGCAGTCTTTTCAAGTTTTTCATGATCCAATAGCTGATGTTTTGGATGAGGTTTGCAGTCAAAGTCTCTCTCCATTGACTATATGTGAGCTTGAAACGTGTATTGATACAAACTTGATCCGACAGCCGGTTTCTTTGTCATTTTCAACAGAGGTCTCGTCACAAGGCTCAGATCAAAGTTTACATTCATGGTATGAGGAAAAGAGAAGTAATCCATTGGATGAGCTAAGTTCCAGTGTGCTTGAATTTCAAGATCCTTATGCAGTGTTTTTGGAGGCGGATAGAGAATTCATATCATTCAACGGATCTGTTTCTAAGTTATCATGGGAGTTGCCTTTCAGTAGTTCTCTCTTGTTGTTCATAAGTGAGCACTTGCGGAAAATTCGAACAACAGATGGAATACTTACTTGGTTGCACTGGTTGTTTCATTTCACTTGATCAGGTGATGAATGAAACTGTTAGAGTAGGTTGTGATGAATAAGCTCCCCTTTGAGCATCATTTTCAGTTTGTCTGTTGTGTTTAAGTATCGTGTCAGTTTTTAGTTGAGTCATGAGTCATTTGTGAATCAATTTTTAGTCTTGTTGTTAAGTTAGTTTGTCTCGGTTTTCAGTCATGCATTTTAGCTTGAGTTTTTGACTCCATTGCCCAATGGATGAAGGCACTGTCTAGCTCTTCCAGAGATCTGTCATTCTTGGCACCTCCAAGGAGCTACCATCCCCATTGGAGCCAATGTTAGTGTCAACCTTTGTAGCCTTCCTCCAGTGATCAAATATGCTCTTACAAAGTGATTTTAAGGTGTCAAGGTCAATTTTGTCATTTCAAAGAGTCTTCAAGCAAAATTTGGTCACTAGGCATTAGGTCTAGGGTTTGCTTTCACTCTTTTCAAAGTTGCCCAAATGTCAGTCTATGTCACTATTCAGCTGAGTCTATCATCATTCATATGGTTGTTATCATCATGTCAAGTTCCATTGGGTCATTTTACAGCTTATTCATGCTTTAGTTGTGCCTTGGTAAGGTCCATTTCCCTCTCCTAGGGTTTTGGAGGTAATTTCTCTTGGTTGGTCAAATCATTAGCAAAACTTGTATCCAGATGTTCATACACCTTCCCTATCCTTCATGTACCTTATTAAACACTTCTCATCACTGAGATTCCCCAAATTCCTCATTTTTCCACAAACCCTAGTTTCTTGCTACAACCTGGCAATTTTATAGGTTGGGCCTATTTTTGCCCTTTTGGACCCCTTCCCCTCACTCAATCTCCGAGATTTCACTTTCCCCTGCTTCCTAACATCCCTCCCTACTTCCAAAAATTTCCCCAAGAATTTAGAAGCCCCTTATCCCCTTCATTTCGCTTCATTTCGACAAAATCCCTTGTTTCACACATCAGGATAGGTTTTACTCAAATGATGTTTCGGAGCAATCAAAGATGAATTTGGGAAAACTGAGAGAGGTTTTTGTCTAGAACAGGCCAAGGAAGAAAAACCTCCTTCATGTTTTACAAAGGTATAATGATTTTGGATAAATGTCAAAAATACAATCGCCTCGGGAGAGTTGATGCACCTCTGAAGTGACCTTGGAAAAATCAATTTTTCTCCTAGATTGGTTGGCCAAATAACTTTTTTATAAGTCAAAGGATAACTAGACAAAACGATCTTTCCAATGAGCTATCATGAGCTCAATTTGGAATTGAGGAACGCATTCAAAAGTTGACTGCAACAGGACTCTGCCTTGAGGCATCCTCATTTGGCACATTTTGACCAGTCTTGGGAGATTTGATTTTTGATAAGGCAAATGAAATTCAAATTGAAACATTATAGTTGTAGTAGAAAGTAGACTCAGAGACCTTTCCAACGAGCTATCCTACGCCTAATTTCAACACTGGAAAGGCCTCCAAACGCCTCTTAAAAAATGCGCTACGTGTTGAGTCTGTGCGCTACGCACACAGGTGTGTGCTACGCACTGGGCCTCACTGGCCAGTGTAAAAAAAAAAGGCGCTACGCATACAGGTGTGCGCTACGCATTGGGTTCGGGTGCTACGCACTCAGTCACAGCCCAAAAAAATATTTTTGTTAGTGCGACCAGATCTTGCCAAATCAACTCCAAAGCTTGCAAGTAGGTTTTTCATGGCTGCTCAGTCAATTTTAAAATGTTTGTAGTGTGTTTAAGGTGGGAAATTTGATGTGTTGGGTGTAGAAAAGTGAAACCCTATGCACATACCAAAATCATTCCTTAGGGTTTTTAAAGACATGTGGGTGGCTTGGTGAAGATTTTCCCATTCTCCATTGGTGAAATACAGTCCCATACTCATTTGTAAAGTTTTAGCCAACATTGCAAAGGGTGCACATTACACTTTTTGCTCATTTGTCAAATTCCCTTGTGATCAAAGCAGTGACTATTTTATGCCAATCTACTTAAACAGAGCTATTACCACTGTGGCTTGTTTCCTATGATGCTTTGGTACACATGTAACATGTTTAGGTTTTGAGCATACATTGAACTTTTGATTTCACTACACCTATATCAACATACATATTGCAGACATCTTGTTTTCAAAGCCATGTCAGACACAGATTCAGTTTATAAGCAGGAGGTAGAGGCTAACCGAGAGTTTTGGCTTGAGAGGGTCAACATCCACTTAGAGAAGTTGCTGGTGAAGGCCAATAGAGACAAAGACATGCTCTGTCACATGAAACATCACTATTGGGCTCGCATGCATGTCGGCAAAGCAAAAATGAAGATTTTGAAAAGGAGGTTGAGCAGAGCATTAAAACGGCGAAAGAGGCTAGATCCACTTCGAGTTTTGGCCGAGGCTTCATTGGCTGGGCATGATACATGATGGAGGGTCTTCACTCCGAATTTGAGCAAATTCGGAGAAATTTTTGTCATTTTGAAATTTTTTGGTCCCAAAAACAGTTTTTTCATCTCTACGAGTAGCGCGTCGAAGCGCTCGCTTTTTATTGGGACACTTTCTGGAGGGAAACTTTGTATTTTTGGGTTTTTCATGGTAATTTATGCATGCTCAGTTATTTCCGAAGCATTTCATCAAGTTCTGGATGATCAAAAGGCCTAAAAACACCATGAAAACCACCTTGCTGCCACCTTTTGCAACAGCAGGAAGTACTTCTGGGAGAATGCAGTTTTGGAGGGGAAAATGAGCTCCAAATTGAAAAATTCTACTTGGGTTGGAAAGTAGACATCCAGGTATTTCCAACGAGCTATCATGAGCTCAATTTGGATGTCGGGAAGTGCCCCAAAAACAGGCTGAAAGGTGCACTATGCATAGAGATCAGGGCGCTACGCATAGAGGTTTTTGGTCAATTTTTCACTTTCCAGCTCAGAATTTCGGCCAGTCATGACCAGTTTCATCTCTCGATGTGATTTTTGTCCCAGATTGATGTAATTTAACGTACATGATGTAAATTTGGTACTTATTTACCTATTCTAGATGATTCATCCACAAAATAGCAAAAATTTAATGTAATGAATCAGTTTCCTAGCATATAGGGGTAAGTTGTTTGACTACCTAGATTTCAGTTCCTTGTTTAGAATTGGTTGAAACTGCTCCTAGAAGGAGGAGCTCAACCCCTAGAGGTTAGGGAATGGGTTAGATTGGTCTATATTATGTAAATTTTCAGTCAGTAGCAAGGGTTGGACTCTTGGGAAGATTTTGACACATTATTGTACATATTTTTCATATTTTGGCTAAGGAAAGATCAGAGGTTTTGCAACATCTGTTGGGATTCTTGTGGCTTTCAGTTCTTGATGGTGTTATTTCTCAGTTATTGTAAGTTTATTCATGTTTATATGTATGCCACTCCCTTCTTATGCTTCTGAAACTAAATGAATGAGTAAATGAGGTTGAATTCATTGTTCACAGTGCTCTTCCTTTAAATTTGTTTAGTTTTACATGTTTTCGCCAGTTTGGAGAGGATCCATGTTCTCCTTTGCCCTCTTCAGCTCCTTGCCATTCTGATCCATCCATACACCTGATCAAAGACATCAAGACTATTGCCTACCTCGCCCCAACTCGAATTCTGCAAATATATGACCTCAATCCCCGCACCCAAAATTGGTCTTCCCATTTCTCCAGCAAAAACCTCAAAAATCTAAATAAAACTTTCCTATCTCTTTACTAGCCTAAAATCAGTATTAATTGTGAGTCATCTCAGTCCCTTTGAAGACCTTTTGCTGAGATAGACCCGGAGAGAGCCCTCTCCTGTCCTTGTAGGGCTAGCTACGAGGTTGAGCTTGGTTTGATGTTGCCTTGAGTTTTGATTTCCTCAGCCTGAGGCAGATTTGAGCGCTAACAGGTTTCACATCGGTAAAATTGGATAGAATTAATGTTTTGAAGGATCTTGGGGGGTTGGGTCTAAAAGAGATTCAATTTATTTTCCAACACTTTGGCCAGAAAAAATATGTGGAGGTTGTCACACGAATCTTCTCTCTATTTCAAAGTTCTGTAATTGAAACATTTTCTTAGTATGACCCTCGTGTAATGGTTTAGAGTTACCAAAAATTCTTATAAAGGTTTGATATTGTGAAAAGCACTAGTTAGGGCTTTCCCTTTGGTTGGTAGGTGGATGAATTGGCGTATGGGGTATGGTTTTCAAGCTAGGATTGGTCGTGACCCTTGGTTTAGTGTTGGCAATGAATTCTAACTCTCTGATCCTCTCTTACTTGAACTTGAACGATCAAATACCTTCATGTTAGCAGATGCTAAATCTCAGAAGCCTCAAGCCAGAGGCTGATCTGGTTAGAAGTCTGCTAGGGATCTGGGCCTAACTGGCAATATAAAAGAAGAACGGGAAAGGTATATTGACCTTCGTATCGAAAATCATGTGTTTCTTAGAGACAATGCTTTAGATATGCTTTGTTGGTAAAAAAATCCACATACTGGAGCTTTAAGTACAAAACTTGGCTATGATGCTTGGTTCAAGGACTATTTTTCTGAGCAAAATATATGGTGGTGGAAGTTATTATGGGGAGTTAATTCCCCCTTAAAGGCCAAGATCACTTCTTGGTTAGCTCTCGGTTGTAATATTATTGCGTGGGACATGCTTAATAGGCATGGTTAGTCTAGTCCAAATCATTGCCCCCCTTATTAGGAATAAGAAAATTATCATGAAAACATTTTTTTACGATGCAGTTACCTGTCACAGGTTTGTGAATTATTGTGGAGATACTTAAAGCCAAAATTTCTAATGGATGGGAGCATCACTTGCACATGCTTTGAGAGCGTAGTGGTTAGTTAAAGATGTTTCTTCTTATAAAGTTTTTTCTTTCCTCTTAATTTATTTTCTTTGGCATGCTGGAAACCTAAGTATTTTCCAAGATAAGTTTATTCTCCTGGGCATTGTGTGGCTAAAGTGGCTACATTGGCTTAGGAAACAAGGTAGATTTGAAACAACCTAAGAAAAGGAATATGATTATTCCTTAAATTTATTTTGGTTGTCCATGGGGTGTTTTTGATGGGGATAGCTAGGTCCATCCTCCTCGCCGTGGTGTTGGGGTCATTCTATATTCTAGTCATACACACTTCTTGTATTGTATATATGTGTTAGGTAGATGGACTAACAACAAGGAAAAGTTTGGTATCTTGTGGTTTCTGTTGGAGATGGCTAGGAAAAAATGGCTATTGTGTCTTCAAGCGATGGGTGACTTCAAACTTGTTATTGAATGGGAAAACCATAAGGTTGATGTCACCATTCTAGGACTAGAAACTCTACTTTTTGACACTTGGGTTTTTGTTGGATCTTTTGAGCACATATCTTTTTGCCACATCCTTCGTGGACTTAATATGGAAGTAGATGGTTTATCCAAAGAAGATTTTACTCTCATTGTTTTCTTTGTTGGTTTTCATGAGTTTTCAGATGAAGTGAAAATTGAGTCTATGGTGACCAATCTCCTCTTCTAGTTGTTTTTTTACATTTTTTTTATATCTTGTCTAAAACTAAGTTTGTGGATACAAGGGTCTTGATCCTTGAGTTCTAGTGGAATTTCTTGAGGTGGGTGCGAGTGTTACACAGTAATTTGTCACCATTTGTCACCGTCCTTGTTACCCCTCTCCCGCACTTTGGAGGACTCATTCCGGGACCTGTGAGAAGTGACATAACTTGAAAACACTTGCATTATGTTCCCCTAAGTATGGACTTCATATGCTCTGAAGACATCTCCTGCAGAATATCCTTAAAAAGTTCGCTTTTTCCATTAGCGTGGATCCATAGTGTATTACTCGCGCCAAAGGGGGAAATCCTCCAAAGAGGTCGCACCAGTTGGCGCTCTGTCTCAGATCTATACCCGCGCCAACCGAGTTTGGGAAAGCTTTTTAACAAACGCACGTGCGAAAGTTTTTTCCTTTCGACTCATGAAGCTTTTTAAGGATAATGCCAATCCCATGGATGTCCTGATTCATCGTATCTCCCTTTCCTCTCTCCATAATAGATTTTTGAGGATAAACCCAATCCCATAGATGGTGTGATTGATCTTATCTCCTTATCCTCCATCTATAAAAGCTTGTTCCATTGCCTTTGACAAGCTAGTTCGAGCATAGGGAGAATTATACTTTCAGAAGTCTAAGAGATTGCTGTAAGAGTCTTCTTTGCATTCATAATCAAAGAGAGAGAGGCTTGTTCCCAATCCCGACAAGCTTTGCAAGACATATGTAGCTGATCACCCAGCCAAAGGAGGATTTGAAGTTAGAACTATGGTTGTATTCTTCTTTGTTGTTTATCAATAATATATGACTATCATTATGGTTCCACTCTTGTTGTTCATTGTAATGATGTTTGAGTTATATCTTTTCTGACCAATATATAATTGCATCTATTGGATTTTATGCTTGTATTTGTGTCGTTCTTTGCATGTGCAGGTGTCCATTCACAGAGATCATGGGGATCGTGACCGGCCGGAGCAAAGGAACGAGAGTGGCGACTCTTCTACGAATATTAGCGTTGGAATCCAAGTAGGCTCTCATCATCCACCTTTAATTTGCAATTAGGAACTTGCGTGATAGCATTGTTTGATTGTTGCTAGACCCGTTCTGGGCTAGTAAGGGTCGCCTCTGTCCACAGAGGGGATTTACCTGGCAAACAATTTGGCGACTCCACTAGGGAGTTAGCTTGTTGTTTGATTTGTAAACTTTGGACGGAGCTTGAAGTACGACCATATAGCCTTCGAAACGCTATTGCTTTGCATTAGCGAAGTAGATCAATGCCACTTCAGTCAATCTCCGGTTTGGTTTACGAACTAAACAGCTTGGAGTTTGTCTTGCCTCTTTGGTTTTTCTTGTTTTGCTTGCTTGGTCAGATTTCTGGGTTGATTCTTTGGTTGTCTCTTGCTTCTTGGTCTGTCTGGGTACTGTTGGCCTAGTCTTGGATTGCTTGTTTTTTATTTTAGCATAGCAAACTCAATTGGCGCTCTTTTTTGCATGACAGTCGCGCCTTTGGCGCCACTTGTCAATGTACAGCCCGCGCCAATCCTCAATTGGCGCTACTTTTAGCCTGAAAGTCGCACAAGCCCAGGGAACCTTTTAGAGTTTGCTTGTTTTGAGCCTTCCAAGCTTGGTTTTTGTGTATGGATACTTCCTCTCAATCACTTGAATGTGTTAGAGTCTTGTTTGATTGGTTCTTGGCCGTTACCATTTGGGTGTTTGCTTTTTTCCACCGATTTCACATTTTAGCCCTAGGGCATCTAGTGGCTTTGTGCATCGAGCCTTCCTTAGGAGTTTTGGTCTTCTGTTGATCCAGTCAACTTTTTGGTTACTCTCTTGCACTTGTTCAGTGATTGTTAAACTTTTTATTGTGTTATTCAAGTGATTCTCTTCTTTTTTGCTTGGATTTCGCTTGGCTTCATTTGTGCTTAGATCACATAGCTCATTGAGGTCTTTGTGATTTTTCTTGGTTTGAAAGATTGCCTTGGTGTTTCAGGGACTTGATTGTGTTTTCATTGAGTGAAATTTGTCTCTTTTACTTTTGTTATTATCTCTCAAAATTTGTTTAGTGCACTTTGCCATTGAAAAGAAAATGAACAATCTCTTTTGCTTTGAATTAGTTAATGGAAATTAGAGCTTTTCATTGTTGTTAGTGATTAGTGACTTTAAAGAAAAGTTTTGTTTATTTCCATTAGCTGCATTAGAGTTATTTTTGATTGTTTTATGATCATTTTTTTTGATTGAAAGATCTCAACTCTCTTGTAGCTAGCATTCATTGAATGAAATGATATATTTTGGCATATAGCTTGCATTTAGGAAATTGTGAGAGATTACATACGGTAGGACCTGGAAACTGAAACCTAATCAAAGATAAACCGTAAAATGAACTGAATGAATCTAAAAACGCATTGGAACTTAACGCTTACATCTAGAGGTCTAGGCTAGAGACGTGTTTCGGCGTCGTTAAACCTAGTCACTGTTGTTTCACATTAAGGTTGGGTGATTCCTCCTTTTGTGACTCAATAGTGTTGTAGCACGGATTTGTGCTCCCACGTACCGTCGAGTTTATGGGGAGACCCCACTAGGTTATCATCCTTTATCCACAGGAAGCCGTGTCTGCTGCCTTACAAGCCGTAACGCACTGAACACAGCATTCGGGAAGATTGACTGTCGTACAGAAAGTCCTTGGTTTTCATATGATTGCCAAGCTGTATATGCAGTTTTACGGATTGTCTGGTAAACCCTTTGCCTAGTTCTCTAGAGTAGTCACTTTTGATCCTTTTCAGACTCCCTAAAAGAAAAGGCTCGGCTGAGCATTTTGTTACTTCGGGCTCATTAAACATTCGAAGGAGACTAGAGTCATCTTTTTGTCCTTTTCTCGACTCTTAAAAAGTGAAAAGGTCAAGTTCGGTTCCTTTGCCTTAAAATTTATTCGGCCACGATTCACATTTACCTGGTTAGATCTTGTTTGCGTTAGCTTGAGTAGGTTTCTTTTTCAATGGCAACCTTTCCGGGGTTCACCAACCCAGGGATCCCCTCTGACGGAAACCCTAGTCATTTCGCTCCTTTTGGGAATGTTGGTGCTCCTTACATGGCAACATTGTTCCTCCCAGGGTTAACTGTTGGGTTGCCTGTTTGGTTGTTCCCAACCTCTTTGGTCCCTGCCATCTCAACTTCTGGTCAATCAGTCCCTCCACCTAAACAACATCATGTTGATTCTAAGGTGGACCTCTCCCCTTCTTCACCTGTTTCTACGTCCCCATCTTCTACTTCTCCTGGTCAAAGTCTAGATTTGAGTAACCAGGTGACTAAGAAGAAGAAGAAGAAGAAGAAGTCTCCTAAGGGAGAGGCTAAAACTGCAGCTAGTCCCTCGAGTACACCTCCCATCGGGCCACCTTCTGCTCCTCCACGGAAAGTCAAATTTCCTTGTAGATTATGCAAGGATGACCATCTTCTGCGTGATTGTCCTGGAATTCCCAGGGTCTTAGAAGTATGGTCTCACGATCCGGCCCACCCCTCATCGTCCTCTGAAGCTCACAACAATGCTACTCTATTAGCTGGAAATGGTAAAGGAAAAGGGAATATTCGAATCCCCTGTAGACTTTGTGAAGGCAATCATCCTCTTCACCTTTGTTCGCTCATGGATAAAGCCTCTGTTGTCTTAGAAAGTATTACAGCTCCTTCACCCCAACTACCCATTGGCTATCAACGTCTTTTTGCAGCCGCAGATTGTCCCCCTGTTGACAAAGAGATTGATTCAAATTCTTCTCGTGTCCAGGTCCCTCTTCCCGAACCTGGCTGTGCCAAGCCTGTTCCAGACCAACCATTGGTTGGAAAGAGTGTCGACTCGAGTTCACCACCCGTCGACCACTCTATTTCGGAAGAGCATCATTCCCATGTTCTTCTCGTCTCCTCAGATTCTCCTGAGTCCAGAAATGACTCTCCTATCCCAGCTGCTCTTGAGAGTCCTGCTTCGGTTCTCTTAGAGCAGGGGGGCAATCATACGATTCTCCCACCAAGTAGTTCAGTCATTTCCTTCGACTGGAGTCGTTTGAGTACCTCCCGCCTTCCATCCCATGTGCCTTTCTGGGTCACGGTACACGCCTATAATAAGGCGATACCTGGCACTGTTTTGGATGAGGGTGCATCTGTCAGTCTTATGCCTGCCACTACTTGGCAAGCTTTGGGTTCCCCACAACTTGTGCCGGTCGCACCAAATCTGACGGCTTTTGACAGAGGAACTAGTCAACCATTAGGGATCCTTCCAAAGTTCCCTATTAATTTGGGAGGCAAAACCGTCTATATAGACGTATCGGTTACCCAAGGTGCTTTAGATTTCAGTCTTCTCCTTGGCCGTGACTATGTTTATGCCATGGGGGCCCTGGTCTCTTCACTTTTCTGTGTGGCTTGCTTTCCACACGATGGAAGGATAGTGACTATAGATCAATTATCGTTCGTTCATCCCCGGGTGCCTCCTGCGCAGTCTTCATCCCCTCCTGGTTTTCATCCACCAGTTGCATCTGCCCCACCACAGATCAACTACGTGGCCACTTATCCCGTGCCTGGATCCAATGATGCCGCCATCGTGCATAGTGTCCTGGGGGCTTTGGGTCCTGACTTCCGAGATATTACCCTTCCACCCGGAGTGGCACTCTTGGAAGCCCCGACTTCCTGTTCATTCTAATGAAGGTCTCGTGGAGCATAGTTCGTTTTCCTATGTCAAGCTCCTTAAAAAATGAAACTAGGCTTGGTCGGAGCATAGTTCGTTTTCCTATGTCAAGCTCCTTAAAAAATGAAACTAGGTCTGTCGGAGCATAGTTCGTTTTCCTATGTCAAGCTCCTTAAAAAATGAAACTAGGTCTGTAGGAGAATAGTTCGTTTTCCTATGTCGAGCTCCTTAAAAAATGAAACTAGGTCTGGCCGAGCATAGTTCCTGATCTTGTGTCAAGCTCATTAAAAAATGAAATAAGGGTTATGAGGATAGTTCTTTTCCTAGGTCAACCTCATTAAAAAATGAAACATCTCCTCCTTTCGAAATCGAGTCTTTGATTAAGATCTCGTAAAATACAAGTCGAGTCTTTCATAGATCTCGAGAGTGAACCTTCATTCCATCCACTTTGTTGAATGCAATGAAGCTTGGGGGGCATGTACCTCATTTTGCGTTATTATGCTAGGGGCATGCGAACTTATAACAAGCATAGTTTTTCATTTCAAGCTTGTGTAAACATGAAACCGAATCCAAGCAGAGTTCTCCATGGTTCAAGCTTGTGTAAAAATGAACCCATACCCATTTTACATCTCGTGATTGCCGTTATTTCGCTAAATTCTGTTAGATGAGCCTTGGTTGTTTCATTCCATTGCTACCATCTCTTTGGCTGATCATATGCTTTCACTTGGTTGTTTATCCTTTCCTAAGGAATCGCAGCGATGAGTGGTTTTATTAGCCAGCCTCTTGACCATTATATGTTTTGAGCAATTCCACCATTTCCAGAACCAGTTGCTACCATTTATACCACTCATTCCTCCAAGACGAGTCTCATTTTAAGCTCTTTTCTGACTCGTAAAAGATGAAAAGATTGCCGAGTATTTTTCCCTTTTTGACTCGTTAAAGAGAATAAAAATGGAGGTATGCTTTCAGCTCTTTTCCGACCGTTTAAAGATGAAAAGATTGCCGAGTTATTCCTCTTGACTCGCTAAACGTAAATAAGGGGTGGTCGTCTTTAAACTCTTTTCCGACCGTGTAAAAACGAAAAGATTGTCGGGTCCTTGTCGTTTCAGGCTCGTTAATGGTTATGAAACGACGTGATTTCGGTCGCTTTTCTACTTTTTAAGGTCGAAGTCACTAAACATGAAAAGTACTCCTCGATCGTAATGGTCAGGCGGTTCTTTCGAGCATTGTTTTATACTTTTTCGGGCTCGAGAGACACAACTTTACGAAAAAGGACACCCTTGGAGTTTTCTTTTCTGCTGTCTTTTCAAACTCTCTAAACATGAAAAGACGCCGAGTTCTTCCTCTGTCAGACTCGTTAAAACTTGATGACATTGGAGTCCGTCGAGATGACGCTTTACAAGCATATGCTATCCCCATCAAGCTTGTTAATAAAAATAACTGGGGTACTCGCCAGAAATGGTGGGGGAAAAATGGAACCACAATTATTGTCGTGTCGGCAGTATGTCGCTCTTGAACATGGCACTTGTTTGCTTTCGTGTCTGGGTGGGGACATCTCATCTCGTTTTTCACTTGCCTCTATGGATTTGGGTGATCCTGTTTGACCTCTCATTTGCTCATTGCCTCGTCACCATGACCTTTGATCCATTGCTGTCAAATACTGCCAAGTCCACTGTCGTGTCGCCAATATGTTCAAGAGAAGTTGACCTCTGTAGAATAACAACCTCCCTCTGATAGCTCACATAATTCTGATTCACCACAACATTCTTCCTCTGTCTCATGTCGATGCTGTGGGAAACACTATGGCCCACCTTCGATCAAGGTCACTTCCTGTCGACTTCAGCTCATTATCCAAGAAGCTGATCTAGAGACTCCCTTCCGGTGCCTTGAAGCCTGCATGCCTCAATGGCAGGTTCTTCGTGTTCGACGTGAGGTTTTCATCATTGGCCTCCGATCGAATGATTCTACGGGTGTTCAACGCCAGCTCACTGATTCACATGCCGTAGATTGTACCTATAGTACCTTGAGGGCCATTGTCATTATTGGTGGTACCTCTCGCGTCTATTAACAGTTTTCATTATTGACTGGTAATCAGACGATGTTCATGCATGTTCGACTTCAACTCATGTATTCACATGCTTGAACTTGTACTTTTGTTCGGGTCAAGATGGAGCGCAAGACCCTGGATTTTTTCTGTTGGAATCCAAGCTACGATTTTGTGGATTATTGTGATTATTACATGACTCATTCACTGGATGGCTGCGACCATGCCTGAGTCTATTCATCGATCCTCACCGAATGGTTGCGCCCATACCTTGGATCTAGATTATTATGTACTCTGTTATGGATGGCTGCACCCATACCACATATATCATGTACTTGAGATATCAGTTATACCTCTCTATGCAGATTCTACGACGGCAACATTTTCAGTTGCATGTGTTCTTGTAAAGCATTTCACCCCTCTCTCTCTCGGGCCTCATGCTTTAGGGGGCATCTGTTACACAGTAATTTGTCACCATTTGTCACCGTCCCTGTTACCCCTCTCCTTCACTTTGGAGGACTCATTCCGGGACCTGTGAGAAGTGACATAACTTGAAAACACTTGCATTATGTTCCCCTAAGTATGGACTTCATATGCCTTGAAGACATCTCCTGCAGAATATCCTTAAAAAGTTCCCTTTTTCCATTAGCGCGGATCCATAGTGTATTACTCGCGCCAATGGGGGAAATCCTCCAAAGAGGTCGTGCCAGTTGGCGCTCTGTCTCAGATCTATACCCATGCCAACCAAGTTTGGGAAAGCTTTTTAACAAACACACGCGTGAAAGTTTTTTCCTTTTGACTCATGAAGCTTTTTAAGGATAATGCCAATCCCATGGATGTCCTGATTCATCGTATCTCCCTTTCCTCTATCCATAATAGCTTTTTGAGGATAAACCCAACCCCATAGATGGTGTGATTGATCTTATCTCCTTCTCCTCCATCTATAAAAGCTTGTTCCATTGCCTTTGACAAGCTAGTTCAAGCATAGGGAGAATTATACTTTCAGAAGTCTAAGAGATTGCTGTAAGAGTCTTCTTTGCATTCATAATCAAAGAGAGAGAGGCTTGTTCCCAATCCCGACAAGCTTTGCAAGACATATGTAGCTGATCACCCAGCCAAAGGAGGATTTGACATCGGAACTATGGTTGTATTCTTCTTTGTTGTTTATCAATAATAGATGACTATCATTATGGTTCCACTCTTGTTGTTCATTGTAATGATGTTTGAGTTATATCTTTTCTGACCGATATATAATTGCATCTATTGGATTTTATGCTTGTATTTGTGTCGTTCTTTGCATGTGCAGGTGTCCATTCATGGAGATCGTGGGGATCGTGACCGGCCGGAGCAAAGGAACGAGGGCGGCGACTCTTCTATGAATATTAGCGTTGGAATCCAAGTAGGTTCTCATCATCCACCTTTAATTTGCAATTAGGAACTTGCGTGATAGCATTGTTTGATTGTTGCTAGACCCGGTCTAGGCTGGTAGGGATCGCCTCTGTCCGCAGAGGGGATTTACCTGGCTAACAGGGAACACTCACTTTTTGTTTTTATTAATGATGAAAACTCAAAATTTGAATATACACTCAGAATATGATCATCAAAGAAAATATCTCATATAGCATACATATCATAATTTTCTTATTTTTCAAAGAAAATTTGTTTCATCTATCGCTAATATTTTCCCAGAAACCTCCATGGAAAAAATTTAAGGAATGATAAAAGTTGGTAAACAATAGGGTTGGCCCTCAAACCTATAAGCTCTTATAATAGCATGATTCTAGAAAAGATACCAACCTCCAATCATAGTTTCTTTGCTTGATTGCATAACCCTTTTGTACTCCTCAAACATCTCATTAGTAGTTTTATATAAGACTTTGGCATGAAGTTGGATAACAAAATGATTTTCATATTCCAGATAATTTCCCTTAAGTTTTCCTGGATATGTATTTTTTTTCCATTTATCCACACTTTTTCCTTCTTATGTATATCTAAAGTATCTAATTTTAATCCATAATTTATGAAGAATTCTAGAGAACTAAAAAAGATGAAGTGAATGAGATGTTAGAAAATCAAAAAGGCGGAAAGATTTTCTTGTACTTGATAACTGCTTGTGATGTTATTGACTTCTTTTTAGGTTTCTTTTATATCTTATTTCTTTTAGTTCGTCAAGCAATTACCAAAGCAATATCACATAAACAATGGGCACTAGATGTAGGCTCACAACCAGGGAAAAACCCTTCTCTAGGGAAAAACCTAGTCCGCAATTCTTGCTTCAATAGTTTTCCAGAGATATTCCAAGACTCCTAAACTTGACACAAAATTTCCTCCACACCAAGTCAGCCTTCTTCCTTACTTGCAGATGATCCTTCTTGACCTAGCAGCAGCAGCAGCAGTGGCAACACTTTATTCGGCCCAACAACTTCGACCTTTCCTTAGAGACTTTGATCTTCATTGAAAGACTTCGATATTCACTTAGAACCTTCGATATTGGCCCAATACAACTTCTTGAGGTGACAACATCACATGAAAATTGGTTACAACATCAAAATGGAAAGTCGTTACGACATTGTACAACAATTTCATATGACATCAATAAGAGAACTTTGATCTTCCAAACTAGGGCACAAGAGAGAGAGATAATTGAACCAAATGTTCAATTTTCCCTTTCTCCTTCTCCTAGACCAAACGCGCACTTCCTTCTCCTCCTTATATTTCGCACTTCTTTCGGATTCAATAGAGATAAAAATTGCTTGTGTGAGAGTGTGCTTCAAATGGAATTTGAACTACTCTATTTATAGTCCTTTGGTGAGGTCGAATAGCCCTCCTTGAGGTTGACTTGATCATCTTAAGGACGACTCGGTGTGGAGACAACATAATTCATATTTGAATCAATACTTAACCTTTTTACACGATTTGAAAGCCCAAGAAGGGTCTCTTTAAAATTACAATGACTCTATTGACTCAAAATAAATCCTAGAAGTCCTTAATGGGGACTTTGACCTAAAACATGGTGACCCAAGCATGAAACCCATGCTTAATAAGTCGCAATAATAATAATAAAAATTATTTTCTTTATTCTCTTGACAGGTACAATACAAGATGACTCAAATACATTAAATGAAGACTGAACCTAGTTACATTTTCCAACACTCCCTCTTAAATAGGGAGGTTTTCAACATATACAAGTATAAGGAAGATCTCCACTATATGAACCATGAAAAACTTTAGGCACTAGAATGCCATGGATTAAATTCCTGAACAAGGAAATCTATCCATTGGTCTCTCAACAATTTAGGCATTGCAATGCCACAGGCTAGATTCCTGACCAGGTCAATCTATCTGGATCGGACTAAGATGGAATCAAGCCTTCAACCTCTCTAGGTACCATTAGGCTTACTAGCTAACCATCAACCAAAAGATCTAGGTTTGTATCCAAAAACATAGCTTTATATTCAACACCACCTTTCCAAATTTGGGACCTAGACATCAGCATAAAGTGCTAGCTAGATGTCATCCCAGGCAATGCTTCACTCACAAAGCCTCTCCTTCATCCAATAGATCAAATACGACAATTCTCTCCTGATCAAACTAACCAACATCCTATCAAAACCTTCGAGAGATTTAAACACAACCCCAATCAATAATATATTTTCACATATAAATAAACACAAACCTTTAGGGTTTTCCTAATGTTTCTTCTCAACATGGTAGGCCTATCAACCAAATTTTTCAACTTCACATACAACAAGATATCCTTCAAACTTCATTCTCCAATAAAAAATATGATATGACCTCCCTCTTAACTAGGGAGCATCTCTTTATCCTGACTCCCTCTTAATCTCAGGGAGATCAACGTCTTCTTTTCTTCATTGGAGAATATTTCGTGGCTTCTAACCATTTCATTATACTTATCATCATCCTCATCATGCTTATCAAATCAGCAAACATCTTCACCATATTGAAGATTATGTACCTGCACAACTTAGATAGCAAGTACAAACAAATCTATAGAAGCATGAAGTTAGCCATATCATAATTATGGAAGAATTTAACCTATCAAATACCTAAACTTAAATAAGAGACACATACTCTTCAACATATTTCTAGGGACTTTGTCATAAACCCTAAACTACTTCATAACAACTTTCATTCCATCTAGGGTTTCAATGTTTCTTTCAAAGGTGTGATATACCCTACTACAACATATATCAAACCATAGAAACAATTCAAACAAATATAGATCTACAAGGCATCTAACAACTTTCATAATTCATATGTTAGACTTTCCACTAGGGATTCATATAAACCCTAGATTTCATATAAAAGAATCAATAAAAACCAATCACAACATAGTCATTAACATGATCGACTTTCACTAGGGCTAGTTGCAAACCCTAGCTTTTTCAATCCCAATTAAAACTCAGATTTCAATAGTATTGTACAAATATAAAATTATCATATTGTCATCATACATCATAGATTTTTACTTCTACTAAGGTTCAACACCAAAACCCTTAGAATTTCACAAATATTATCATCCTAGAAAGAAAAACTTTGACTAGGGCTTAGTTCCAAACCCTAGGATTCATGACCACTGAAAAATATGTCAACTCATACATATAGGACCTCATCATCATGCATAGGCATTTCATACCATGAGTTAGTCAAACCCATCTTCACAAATATCAATAAGGGTTAGACATACGAAAAACACACACATACCAAGGAAATCATTTCTAAGACATTATAAGGGTCTTGCTTACATATTCCACCAAAGCCTAATGAGTTAGGGTTTCAATGTAAAAACACAGAAAACCCAACATTACCCATATTTCAAAGGTTCGAAACTTTATCATTCAACCCTAACAAGTTAGGATTTCCTGATCATACCAAAATCCCAAACATGATATCATCAATAAAACTTCAAATAACATTTTTCAATATCCCTAAGTAAAAGTAGTCTATCAATATGTACAGAAAATATACAAAGAGGACAGAGCCTCGAGCCAGTTTATCATAGTTTCATCAAAATATGGACTGACCCAACATTGGGGAAACCAGTCCAGCAAGATCATAACCTTCAAAAATGATAGCAGTTTTGAGACCAAACACCACAAAAAGAGAGTAAGACAATACCCTGACATTTGGTCCATAAAGGAAACCAGCATCCATCTTAAGATTATCAAAAACAAAAAGAACCAGATAGAAGACACCAGGGCAGCCATAGCCGGCCTAGATCTAACCTCAGTCCGCCTCTGCCGAAACTCTATCTGCCACCTTCGACTGCCTGGAGGCCACGTTATCTTAGCTATAGTCATTGGGGATGGGTTCCTCGATGATTGGGCAAGCCCAGTCATCCGCCACGTCCATGGAGGCGCTGCTGTGTAGCACTCCACCACCACCATGAGGTTCGCCCCCGTCGCCAGAAGCATCCTGGATAGCTAAATCGTCATGACACTAACCACCATGGGGGCGCGTGGCAGCAGAGCAGCCCCGTTCACCATGCAGAGTTCCACCCAAGTTCAGACCAGGGGAGGTGAGGAGACTTTCAACCATCACATGTTACCAGATTCCCTACAATTGTTGCATCTGAGAGAACCTTCCTATGGCGAGTTGGAGATATCAACCTGAGAGGCTGAGTGAGCGATTTCTCTAGAGAAGGAGATGGAGATAGAAGAAGTAATGACAGGTCTGTTTAGGGAGCTACAGAACTTAAAATGAACAGAGTGAGGAGTGGGATGAAGGGGCGGAGAGGAGTTGTCAGAATGGACAGCGAAATCCTCAAGAGCAACACCGGAAGAGTGAGCTCGACCTCTTCCACGCCTGGAATTGGGATGTCTACCTTCTCCAAAAGCTTGAGGATGAAGTAATTCAGGGGAAGGAGAGGAGGTGGAGCACTCCACCGGAGGACGAGAGCTTCCTCCCCTGGTTCCTCCCCTACGACTATGCATGCGATGCCTAACCATATTGAATTCGTTGGCTGGGTGCTCAAAAGGAGTAGAGACCAGAGGGACAAAGACAGAGGGAGCAGTAGCAGAGGGGATGAGAGGTGAAACAGGGTTGATTTGGGCAGAGATTAAAAAGCAGAGAGCCGAATGCGAATGATGAAAGCCGTTATCAAAATCTGCACAACAAACAATCTAGCAGCGCAGGCCTGTTGCAGTGCAAAGGTGGGTCTCAAGGGCCTGAGGTGAAAAGATGCTGCAGAGCAGAGGAGACGGTAACGAACTGAAGTGAGGTATCTCCATAACCCAACACTGGCTATCTTTTTTCTGAACAGAACTTGTATTGAATGCTACCTGCAAATAGTTATGAGGGCGTCTCAGGGTGATATGGGGAGGGGCGCCATCAGACAAGTGGCCCGTCCCCTCACCTCCATTCTTCAAATAAACCATTAATGCATATTCGTGTCACCCGCATTCGGGTGGCCTCCTACTTCCTGAGTTTTCTCTTTCTCAACTAAATCGTTGAATTCCTTCATCTGTGCATCAGTGGCAATAGCAGATAATGCATTAGCATTCATAGTAGTATTACTCTCCACCCCTATGTTGGCAAGAAGGTCAGCTACCTTATATCCTTCCCTATGAGTATGTTTGAAATTTACTGCTCTGTGGTCTTTGAGCCAATCTTCAACAAGTTACAGTCTTCTGCTAGTCTCCAACTGTTGCCAATTTTGTTTGAGGGAGTTCCTTGAATAATTTTTTTCACCATATTAATGAGAATTTGAGAGTCACCTTCGATGATGAGAGGGAAAAATCCATGTGAGTGAGCTAAAAGGAGCCCTTGCCATAGCCCTTCAAGCTCGTCTCAGTTATTAGAGTCCCATCCCTTCGATCCTAGAAAGGTTAGAAGGGTGTCGCCCTTATGATCTTTGAAAATTCCTCCAAACCTGGCTTTACCAGGATTGCCTTTTGAGGCTCCGTCGAAGTTCAGTTGGAACATATTTTGAGGAGGAGGAACCCACTTATCTGATGTTGTGCTTTTTGCTATCGATTTAGCAGAGATTTTCAATTCTTGATTCCATTGTAGATTCCAGTTGTCCCAAATAGTCTTTTCCTGTGGCAGTGTGGGAAGATCGTCGTCATGCTAAGTTTGGAGTAGAAGAGTTTCCTTGAGGTTTTGACAGACATTGTTCCAGATGACTTCCATATGCATTGACTAATTCTTGAAGATGCATTTGTTCCTCTTCTTCCATATAGTCCACATGAGAAGGCCGGGTATAAGCTTCCATAAGGAGTTAAGAACCTTGTTCTTATAAGGATTACTTACACAGTTTCGAATAGTAGTGGGGATGTTTTCCTTGATTCGGCTTTCCCTTTGGCATTGAAAGCTGACTTTTTCCCAGAGCTTATGGGCCAGAGCGCAAGTGTCCATGAGATGCAAGATAGTTTCTTCTTCCTGATTGCAATTGGGGCAGATGGACGGCCAATGAAAGTTTCTCTTCCATAGATTATCCCAGGTGAGGATTTTATTCTGATAGAGTAGCCAAAGAAAAGTTGAAACCTTCAACCATAAGTTGGGAGCCCAGATAGCAGTCCAAAGAGGATCTTTGACTGCAGTTTCTTTTATAATTATGTTGTAGGTTTCATGCATTGTGAACATTCCCCTGTCCTCATATCCCCATATGAGCACATCCTTCTTTTCTGAGTACCTTATGTTGCGATTAGAGAGTTCTGATCCTAGGATCTGCTGGTCGGCCTCTAGGCCATTCCTAATGATGTGTTCCGGATTAACCCATTGCCTGAAGCCATGCGTTAAGGTAGGCTTCCAATATTGATTGATCTTATCGAGCCTGCGAGCCTCCCAAATGGGAATTTGGTGAGGATCAATCAAATCTTCCAGTCTATGTTGTTGCTGCTAGGAGTCTTCCCAGAATCTTGCAATAGTTCCATTCCTGACCTCCCAAAAGCTATGCTGCTGAATAAGATTTTTATGTTGCTTTGCTGCATTCCAAACTAATGAACCCGGGCCTATATCAGTGAGTCTGATGAGATCCTCAAAAAGTCTATTATTGGCATATTTGGCTGTCCATAGAGTGGCCCAAGGTGTATATGGTGCAGTGAGCCAGTTCCACCAGATGCATGCTCCCATCACAGCATTGCTGTGGTGAGGATCTCGAAGCCCAGTCCCACCCAAATGCTTGGGTAAGCAAACCTTTTCCCATTTAACTAGAGCCCATTTACATTTCTGTCCTGAGTTGCCCCAAAGGAAAGATCGTTGGAGCTTTTTGATTTCTTTGAGAACCCATTTTGGTACCGCTAGGATTGAAAATAAATACAATGGCATAGACTGAAGGACTGATTTGATTAAGACTAAGCGGCTAGGCATGTTGAGGGATCTATGGGTCCAGGAAGAGAGACGTGCTTCTAATTTTTCTAGGAGCAGATTCCAAGAAGAGTGCTTTAGGGCAACATCAGTCAGGGGAGCTCCTAGGTAATTGGAAGGAAGAACAGCTTTCTGGAAACCCAGGATTCGAGCAATGGAGGCTTGGGTAACTGCAGGGGTGTGGAAGAAGAAAATTTGGGATTTGGCCTAGTTTATGGAAGCTCCAGAGGTCGCTGAGAAAGTATTTAACAGAGATTTTAACTTCTGAGCTTCTTGGACTGAAGGATGCCCATAAAGCATGTTGTCATCCACAAATTGCTGATGGGTGAAGGGAGGGGAGTTGGGAAAGGAAAGGCCACAAAGCTACTGTGAGTGAAGAGCATCCTTGATACTTCTACCTAGACCTTCCGCCATGATGACAAACAAAAAGGGAGATAAGGGATCCCCTTGACGAATACCTCTGGAAGGATGAAAGGGGGAGGATGGAATTCCATTGATAAGGATGGAGAAGAAGGTGGAAGAAATGAGACTCATAACCCATCTAACCCATGGTGGAGAAAAACCAAAGGCAGTTAACATTTTTTTAATATAACTCCAGCTCAGACTATCAAAGGCTTTAGATAGGTCTATCTTAAGTAACATACCTGCCTTTTTATGCTGCTTCAAAGAGTGGATGATCTCATGCATTAGGATAATGCCGTCCGTAATTTGCCTGCCCTCCACATACCCTGATTTCTCCGGGGAGATAAGTAAAGGAAGTAACGGTTTGAGCCTTGAAGCAATGACTTTGGATACTATTTTGTAAATGACATTGCACAGTGCTATAGGCCTGAATTTTTCAGGGGTTCTAGACTGCGCTTCTTTAGGAATGAGGGTAATGAAAGTGGCATTCATGGATGGAAGCATCCATCTGCTGGTTCGAGATTCTTCTACGACCTGCTAGACCTCCAATTTGATCATATCCAAAAAATTGTGAAAGAAGTTAGAAGTAAACCCGTCTGGACCTGGCGCCTTTCCTTCTTTTAGCTGACGAACCGCCTTTTCCACCTCCTGCAAGGAAATTGGCTTGAGGAGCAGCTGAGTATGCTCCTTAGTGATGATCTTTGGAATGGATTGGATTATTTTTTCAATGGCCACCGTCTAATCCATTTGAGTCTCTTGATGAACCTGCTTGAAGTATGACAATAGTTCTTGTTCTATAGCTACGTGGTCTTCTACTTTTCCTCCTTGGCTATTCTGTATATGGGTTATGGTGTTGATCATTCTTCTTTGAATTGTAGAGCGATGAAACAAATTGGTATTCTTTTCTCCCTCCTTCAGCCACCTAACCCGTGATTTTTGACTCCAAAGAACTTCTTCTTGCTTGTCTCTTTCCAAGATTTGAGATTGCAGGTGTGTTTCCTGCTCCGAGAGCTACTCTGTTCGCCCTTCTAAGATTATTTTCTATTGCAGTTCTGTCATTACGTTATTTAGAGCATTTTTTGCCTGGAGAATATTCCCAAAAGTAAACTGGTTCCATTTTTTGATGTGGAATTTGAGATTTTTTAGCTTCTGCTGGAATTGGAACATATGTGATCCCTCCATAGGTTTCAAGTTTCTCTAGATTGTGTTGATGAAGTTGTTGAAGTCAGGATGTGACAGCCAAAAGGTTTCGAAGCAAAAAGGCCGACGTTCAGTATTGCCTAGTCGATTCCATTGGAGTGCAATTGGCCAATGATCAGAACATGTAAGGGGAAAAATTCAAGCTGAGAGGTCTCCACCTAAATGTATTGCATTATCAGAGAGAAGGAATCAATCTAATCATGAGGCGATTTGATGAGGGTCTGCTCTTTTATTATTCCAGGTAAAAACACCATTGTTGAAGGGTAGATCAATTAGCCAGTTGTTCTGAATGAATTCCTTTAGATGACAACTTTCCTTGTCTAGTCTGCTTCTGCCTCCCCTTTTTTCCTCCAATTTGGTTATCATGTTGAAGTCCCCCCCCGTGATCCAGAGAGGGTGGATTCTTTCGGAGCTGATAAATGAAAGAGTATTCAATGTTTCTATCTTCTGAATAACTTCTTGAGGAAAGTAAACATTTGTTAAGTGTCCATGGATATTGGTCCCTGTTAGGTGGAACGAAGCCTGAATGAAGTGCTTGTTCGCGTGCATGTTGGAGAGGGTGATGGTCTGTGTATTCCAAATGATTGCAAGACCTCTTGATGCCCCTAATTCATCCACTACAATTGCATTACACCCTGGCCAAGCTTTGGCCATGATTTTTTCCAGAGTTGCTAAGTTACACTTGGTTTCTTAAAAGAAGAAGATGCTTTGTTTTTCTTTTTGAATCATGCTTTTTATGAATATGTACTTCCCAGGGCTGTTAAGCCCTCTAATGTTCCATGAGATGAGCTTCATGATGAGACATTAGAGAGGGTGGTATAGTACTTTGTGAGCTTGGAGTATCTTCTCGATTCCACTAGCATTTCTCCGATGCAAATGGTTCATTGGAGATCGGTCTTCCTTCCTCTATTCTTATTATCCTTAATGAGGATCTTTCCATCCCATTGGCTTCTAGGCTGTATTCCAAGGGATCACTGTCTCTGTGCTCTTGAGAGAATTATTTCCAGATTGTCCAACTGTCTTTCTGGTATTTTGTCATAACTTTTTGTTTTACAGGCTTGCTCTAGGCCTAGAATATCCGGGTCTCCTAGATCTATGATTTCTGGTTCCTCTTCCATATTCTTGGTTTCATTTCTTTCTTCAGTACTTCCTATTGCATCCTTAAACACATTTTATTCACTATCCATCTCCATACTTTGAGAGATCCAGGCGGGAATGTCGCTGGGGGAAGGCGAGTTGAGGTCAACAGATATCTTTGATTTCAGGGGAATCTCTGTACTGGTGGAGGCTGAGAGCGTTTTTGACTTGGGCTGCTCCTTGGATGGAGCAGGGGTTTCAAGATTGTCCAGATCTAGCTGAGCTAGAGTCTCGAAGCTGTTCCTGGTACTCGGTTTGGGAGGATTAGCAGCAGAGGTGTTGGGATTAGAGCTGGTTTTTCTGAGATTTTTTCTGCAATGGGAAACTTTGGTAAATCCATCAGCATCAGATTTTCCGAGAGGAGGAGAGGCAGAGGATTTTAGGTTAGATGGGTAATCTCAAAATAGGTGACCAAGAGTGTGACATTTCCTATAATGGAAAGGAACATGTTCATAATCGATAGATTGGATCCACTCAAAATCGTCATGCAAGAGACTTACCGCATCTGGCAGGGCATTGTTAAGGTGCATATAAACACATATACATGGATATGAGGTGTATCTTCTGAGCTTGGTCTCCTCTGCTACTTTGAAAAACTCACCAAGACCATTGTCGATAGCTTGTAATGAAGTCTGATCCTAGTACTCCACAGGGAGAGAGTAGAGGCGGATCCAGACCGGTGCCCAACAGAGATCTTCTTTATCCGGGTTAAATTTCTCAACCCATTCTCTGAGATACAGACTAGCTGCATTGAAGAAATACGACCCTCCATCTATGATTCTGTTTCTATCCTCCAAAGAGTTGAAAATCATTATGAAGAATCCCTTGAGACCTAGCTGCAAGGTTATATGGCCTTTCGGCTTCCACTTGGCTGCAATCCATCCTTGCAGTGCTTTTTCAGTAGGCAAGAAACCAATAAACTTCCCTATCAAATCATGATCCCTCATAAATTGTATCTTTGCATTGATCCTACAGCTGGGTAACTCGATCTTTGGTCTCGTGGCTGCAACTGGCTTGCATGTGGCTGAAGTCGCCTTGGGAACCTCCTTGATAGTTTCTTTGTTTCCTTGAGAGTCCTGTCCTTCTTTTGAATCCTCGTGGACTGTGTGTTTGTGGGCGTCCTCCTGCATTGGAACCTGTTCTGTATCATTTGGGGGAGGCTCTACGCCCTCCCCCTGAGGTTTTCTCATTATTCGCTGACCTTCTTGTCCTTTGTAGTTTGTCTTGTAGCTGAAAAGTGCTGGCAAAATTTACTGTAGACTCTGCAGGCCTGTCGTGACAGGAGAGTTATGAACCCTAACTGCCATGAACGCGCAAAATCAGAGCCCTGTGTTTTAGACATTCACATTAAAATACCATTAGGTTAGGGTTTTCCAGAGAACCTGTCTAGGGTTCTATAAAATTAGTTAAGAATAGGAGTGGGGTAGATTTAACAACAGATGAACCTTCCAAGGTATAGAATCAATATGATTCAATGTGGCTAGTCACAACAATGTTAGTAATATATTTTCAAATGAATAAACATTTATTATGAAGAAATCAGTGTTTTAAAGCATACCTTTGTTCTTTGACAAACCTTGTCTTGAGAGGTCCTCTTTCATACTCCTTGAGAATATAGAAGATGTTTTTCTAATCAAGACAATAGAGGGAAAATGATGATTAGTATTTAATATAATCAAAACTAAATGAGTAAATGGAACCAAAAATTGAAAGGAAATGAGATACTTATCTTTGGGAGTTGTTGGGGGCTCCCTCTAAATCTTTAGGGATACCTATAAATTTATAAAACAAAAGAAAATTTATTTTCCAAAAACATGTTAAAACCTATAAATTCTAAAACATCAAAAATATAAAATAAGATATCTAGGACTAGAAGTAAATGACTTAATAATGTAGGTCCCTTATATCAGATTCTTCAGGTTTTACTTTCTTTGGATCTTATTCTACAAAAATGTTAGCATGATCTCTTTCTCTCTTCTTATTTCTTGGATTTTCAGGACAGTCATTCCTGTACTAACCCTTCTTATGACATTGATAACACTCTATTTTGGACATGTCTACCTTCTTCCTTGGCCCTTTCTATTTATTTCCTTCGTATTGAGAAGTGTAGGCATATGAAACTTCTTCAGGATTAGCAACTAATGAGATACTTAATTCTTCTTGACCACAGGCAATCCATAGTTCTTCAAAAGTGGGAGCTTCCTTCCAAATGTTAAGTCCTGCAGCAAATGCACCCAAACTTGAGGTGGAAATCCTAATAGAGCAGTGATCACGTGTTCTTTGTATGAAACAATTTCATCAATGGCCAAAATATCATTTCCGATTCTTGCTATCTTTACAATTAAGGAGGCCACTATATCATCTTTAGTCATCTTTGTGGTCCTTAGTTCCTTCTTCAAGTTTTCCACTTGACTAATGTTCTTAATAGTGAATAACTTTGACAAGGTTTCATACATTTCCTGAGCATGATTGATGTTGGCTATAAATGGGACAATGTTGTCCTATATTCCTTCTACCATTAGAGTCATGGCCACCAATTGCAATTCTCTAAACTTTACTTTTTCAGCATCACTAGAGTCATCTATAGGCTTCTTTACTTTGCTTTTGACCAAGTCAAGTACTTTGTTCTTTTCAAGGATGAGGTCAATCCTCTTCTTTCAAGATATATAATTTGAGGCTCCTTCAAGTTTGTTCTCTCCCTTGATTGTGTTAGATATATTCCTTGAATATAGTAGACTCCTTCCCTAAGATAGTCCTTTTTAATGGTTCCTTGATCAAGTGCTTGAGACTTCCTTTTCTTCTTTCTTCACCAAAGCTCTAATACCATGTTAGAAAATTAGAAAGGTAGAAATATTTTATCATAATTGATAATTACTTGTGATGTTATTGACTTATTATTATTTTTCTTTTATATGTTATTTCTTTTAGTTCATTAAGCAATTACCAAAGAAATAACACATAAACAATGGACACCAAATGTAGGCTCACAGCTAGGGAAATATCCCTCTCTAGGGGAAAACCCAGTCAATAATTCTTCTTCAATAGTCTTTTAGAGATATTCCAAGACTCTTAACCTTGACACAAACTTTCCTCTACACCAAGTCAGCCTTCTTCCTTACTTGCAGATGATCCTTCTTGACCTAGCAGTAGCAGCAACAGTGGAAGCACTTTCTTCAACCCAAAAACTTTGACCTTGCCTTAGAGACTTCAATCTTCATTAAAATACTTTGATCTTCACTTAGAACCTTTGATCTTTTCCCAATACAGCTTCTTGATGTGACAACATCACATGACAAATTCCCACGACATCAACACGACAACTGGTTACGAAATCATATGAAAACTAGCTATGCCATCAATAAGAGAATTTCGATCTTCCAAACTAGGGTCTGAGAGAGAGAGGTAGTTGCACCAAAGGTTTGATTTTCCCTTTCTCCTTTTCCTAGACCAAACTCGCACTTCCTAATCCTCCTCTTATTTCACACTTATTCTAGATTCAAGAGAGATCGAACTTGCTTGTGTGAGAGTGTGCTTCAAATGGAATTCAAATTACTCTATTCATAGTCCTTCGGTGAGGTCAAATAGTCCTCCTTGAGGCTGACTTGGTCATCTTAATCCTGACTTGGTGTGGAGATAACATAATTCATATTTCACTCAATACCTAACCTTTTTACATGATTCAAAATCCCATGAAGGGTCTCTTTAAAAGTATAATGACTCTATTGACTCAGAATAAACCCTAGAATTCATCAATAGGGACTTTGACCTAAAACATTGTCACCCAAGCATGAAACCCATCCTTTAAAAAGTCATAATAATAATAATAATAATAATAATAATAATAAATATTTTATTTATTCTTTTGACAAGTACATTACAAAATGACTCAAATACATTAAATGAAGACCGAACCAAGTTACATTTTCCAACATAAGATACGTGGTGTATTTGAACAAAGAAAAAGTTTGAATGGTCCTCAAATGAAAGTGTATACTTTCAAATAAGTAATCAGAGAAATTAAGTCTAATTTTACGATGGTTTATCATTATTTCCTTTAAGAAAATTAATATAATCTCATATAGTTCAACATCATTTGAATACTATAGTTTAGAAACAACCAGGGAAGACATGATTTATAATTCAGGCTTCAAGATTCTATTGCTAAGTGGAAATTTTACTTTAAGCATTTGACTCAGAGCTTCTGTAATATTTTTCAACATGAATTTTACCTTCTTCATTCAACTAGTTTTGTGCATTGAACTTATTTCCTTGGAAGCTTGATCCTTTGTTCTTGCTAAAACATGATCCATCTGTTATGGTAGAGGAAAGTTTTCTTAGGGAAGGAGGAGCCTTTGGGCCAAATAAATTATCTTATAGGGGTTTCACTACTGCATTATTCTGAGAAGTCCCTCTTCTACGGTTTGGTTTCTACCATTGGTCTCCCTTGCAAACTTACTTCTAGACTTCCTCCAATTTTTGCAATTTCAAGCAAAATTTCCATACTCATGGCATGATGTTCACTTAAAGAGATTTTGATCATAATTAACTTCCTAGATAAAATTATAGTTATGCAATTTTAGATTAATTGTTGTAGCCAAGTCCTTATCCATATCTAACTTAACACAAATTGGAGCACAAGCTAACATCCCTTATTATGGCTTGACTCAATTGATATAACATTCTAGAGCATTGTCGATTTATATAAGGTCTCTTTGTTCCAAAAATGAATGAGAAAGTATGATAATTTAACGCACAAAGGGACTATAGAGGGGCCATCATTCTCTAGATTAAAATAAATGCTCCAACGATCCAAGTAGAGTACTTGTGGCCCCATTATATAAGGTCCATTGTGAAATATAAGATCTATATCTACCTTTTTTTTCGAATAAGAAAGTAAAGAAACCTTGACAACAAAAGGAGATTGTGAGTTGTTATTTGACGAGAAGCCACCAAATTTTGTCAATCCAAAGGTGCAATGATCTGTGGGAGGGCCAAATGCCTATAAATTTCCCTACTAAACCATAATATACCAATCTAAGGGCCATTTCATGGCATTGATTAACATGAGCTATTATCTTGGGGATTTTGTCGAGCTTTTTGACAAAGCGAGTAAGATTGGAATGCTAAAAACAAGGTCCACCTACAACCAGAGTGTTGAAGGATGAAATGTCTAGGGCCAACAGAGGTGATGAAGGAGTAGGACTCTAGAGCCTAAAGCCATCGGGATGTGGGGGCATGAATAGGATTTCAATAAGCAAATGAAAATCAAAGGTCCGATACCACAATTATTTATCAACCATAAGATGTTGATAAAATATTTTATTATTTTTAAAAAGTATACATGTCTTATTTATTTAATTTAATATGCATTTTCTATTTTCAGTATGGGTCAATTTTCATTAATCTATATATTTCAATAAATGAATATAGACTAGAAGATTATATGGAAATCTTAGCGATATTTGGTTTAATGTTTCATAAAAAGAAGGTGTACTTGTGAAGTTAATGGTAGATCATTCACTACATCTAATGGTACATCATTCACATTATTAAAAAGCAAATACATTAATAGGTTTGCGATACAACTATCAATGTAACTTATTTTTCTTTTCTTTATAGTGACTATTTCATTGTGACCTTTGCATAGCATACATGGTATTAGCTTATTTTCAAAGGTGTTTCCTGGTATGTATATAGAAGCCTTTGTCCATAATTTTTCTTAGAAAATATATTGTAATTTTTTTCTTGGTTTACAAACATTTTACAAAATATTTTTATAGAGTGAAAAACAAATATTTTACACTGTTTTATGTTTGGATAACTTACTTTTTAATGCAAATTGATGTTGAAACTTAGTTCATGGTAGCCTATGTCAATTGTTTAGCTTTGTGATAACTATTTCACCTGTGTGTTTTGTAGAGCGTCTTGATTTCTCTTAGTTTCTATGGTACTTTGCATTGTTGTTGAGTGCCATTATGTAATTTGCATTGCATTGTTATTTAAAACACCAAAATGAAATAACAATATTTTCTTAGAAAAATGTGAGATAACACCAAATGAAATAGTAATATTTTTTAGAGAAACATTTGAATTCATTGGAATAATTATTACAATTATAACCTTACCAAGCATCCTTAGCAACAATGTGCAACTTGATTTCAAATTGTGACTTGCCTTTAACCCACTTAATAAACATTTCAATGCATGTATAAAAATATCTATACCCAAATTTATGTCAACGTGAACAATTTTAACGAATGCCAGCTGCAAAAAAAAAAAAAACCATATATCAGATATTAATAAGAAAGTCCCTAAGGTTGCATGATTATTATAGTTTCCTACTATTTATTTTTAACACTGTTAAACTCTAGTTTCATGTTTGTTTGTTTTTCTTTATACAAGTGAAGAGATCTCCCAACTTGTTTACTTGCTTTACCCTCCTTGAAATAATTTTTCCCAAATGTGAATAATTAGTTAATATTAATATTAAGATTAATTAAGATATCTTTGGTTCTATATCGTTTTATGTTCCATATCAACTTTCCACCGAGAAATTTGATTTTTTAAACTCTTTTATAGAAAAATTCAAACGTTTTGTTTCTTCAATGGATTTTGAATTGCAATTATTTGTCCATTACTTTTATGATATGAATTCTATCTCATAAATAAATTTAACTTTTATGATATGAATTCTATCTCATGAATAAATTTAAACTTGACATTTGCACATGTAACATTTACATCTTAAGAAAATATGCATACCTTGCGTCCAGTGTCTATTATTAAAAACTACAAACCTTTCGAGAAGACTTGCTTTGGTTCATATAGTTTTTTTTAAGCCAACAAGAAAACTTATAACATTAAACATTATTTTAATGTTATTTTGTTCTGAGAATGTAAATAACACATAAAAACTATGAATAAATTTTTAAGAACTTATGATAAAAATATAAAAACAACATGATGAGATGTTGTGAAAATAACATCATAATAAAATAAAATCAATATTAATAACAACTAAGCCATGCACAAAAGAATACTTAATAAAGTAGCATGTTCATCTACATATGCAAATCTATTTTCGTATAAGTTTTTATATTTTTTTTTTATATGGTAAAATTTTAAAGAAAACAATAACTCAATTGAAACTATGAGTCAAAAGCCATAGATTTTGAAAAATTAGATGGGATTCAATAAGTTCAATTTTTTTTTAATATATTTGCAAAGAAACATGTTAAGCATTTATATAATTACAGTCAGTGATTTTTAATGTTTATTAGCTTTTAATGTTTATTAAAAACTATATTTGTGCTGAATTTGTTTTTTTTTTTACGTATTAAAAATAACTAAGAACAAAATAAATCTAATTAAAAGAATTATATACCAATTATTCGTTAGCTACCAAGCTAAAATACTAAAAATAAGACATTAAAATATATTTGCTATGAATAATATATCTTATTCCAAAAGTTCAACTCCCAAAAAAAATGAGACATTAAATTGTATGTACTATGAACCATATATCTTATTCCAAAAGTTCATCAACTCCAAAAGGGTTGGAAGCATGAGAATTTATTAAAACATGTATAATTCCAGTTTTGACATCAACCCGATTTAAAAACATAGGAATGTATAATATTTTAATTATTCTGTAAATTCAACTACTGCAACTTATATAGAATAGAATAATTTATATCAATTTTCATTTAAACAATTTTATTTTGAAAGTGTAATTTATTTTACAATGACAAGTGGTATTTGTAAAAATTAAAAATATAAAAAATCTTAAAAAAAACATGAAAAAATTAATCATTTTTCAAATTATGGAAAATGCCATACTTCCTATTTCTATACAGATTCATGAACCCATACTTCTTATTTCTATGCACATTCATATTTCTTTGCACTGCCTTTTACTTTGAACATTTTAGTTATTCCATTTCAATGGTTGAACTCTGTAACTACGACATTTTCAAGCAAATTTTAATTAAAATTGGTGAAGAAAACATGTAAAATAATTAAAAATTAAAAACTTAAAAGATATAACTATGGGATATTCACTTTACGAAAACCAAAATCAATAGTTTAATTAACATCAGTGATGTTGTTTATTTAATATTATTTCTACAAATAACACTTATACACATTAATAACTCCAATAATAGTTTTTTTTTCCAAGGAAAAAAACAGTAACTTTTTATTAAAAAATTAATGAAAAGTTACACTAGCATATGCATTTAAGCATTCCGTAAACAGTCACATGGGCTCAAGTGCTGTCGCACCCCCCGCAACGTTAGAAGACTAAGTTGCACAAAGAATAAGAAAAGAGAAAGAGAGAAGAGAGAAAGAAAGAAAATCTGAATCCCGGCAGTGAGTAAAACTCACGCTTCAAGTTATTCTCCCCTTTTTCTTTTCGACCTTGCGCCACTCTCATTGTGTGGGCTCGATCGAAGCAATTACTAACTGTGTTTCTGCATTCTATGGACCTGGTTCTTTGTCTGAGTCTGAAGTATCTGATTGGTGATGTCGTTTAATGCCTCCCATGCTTTGGTCTGCACTTGTCATCTCTGCCTGATTCTTCTCTGCCTGATTTGAGTGAATCTGTGAGTCCTTTGTGACTGATGTGGTACCCTTCTGAGTCTTTGTTTCTTGAGTAACCTCTGCATTCTCTGCAGTAGGCTCTTCCTCCTCTGCTTCTGATTCTTCGTCCTCTGAGTCTGGGGTGGAGAATTTCCATCCTTTCCTTTGCTTCCCTTTCTGCTTCTTCTTACTGTTTACTTTCTTGGCTTCTGGGCATGTGCTTTGCAGGTGTCCTGTCTGCCTACAGAGCCTACATCTGAAAGCTTTGTTTTCATAGTTTAGTGCCTGTAACCAATTCTGTTGTTTGTAGATCAGCCTTATGTTGTCCGGCAGCCCTTTGCTTAGATCTGCTTCCACACAAATGCGTGCGAAGGTGTAGATCCTTTCATCAATCCTTTCCAGATCTGTTTTGATATATTTCCCTATGTTGTTCCCAATACCTTCCAGGACTTGTTCACTCCAGAAGTGAAGGGGAAGGTTGTATAGGCGCACCCAAACCGGTACTATGGATACAGTCATTTTGTTTGGATCGAAATCTGGAAACCATGGGGTCATAAACAGCCCTGCTGTTCCCCAAAACCACGGCCCAACGCTGATGACCGTATCTCTGACTTCCTTGGATGTGAATCTTACTATAAAAAACCCCTTGGAACATAGATGTATGTCACATTCCATGGTCCAATTGGTGAAGATCCAGTGGAATAGATCCATTGGTTTTGGCCAAAAACTGTTAAAACGACATACAAGGGCCTGCTCTTCATAGGACTTGACGAAATCATCAAGCCCTGAAGAGTCAAAGTTCAGAGCTGGGGTTTGTCCCAATTGGTCTACAATGTATGGCTTGGGCTTATTTCCACCGTGGTCTGGCGAGGGCCCCGAGTCTCTGTTGCCTTGTAAAATGTTTTTATAGGATAAGCCTCCCTTGGGTTGGTGCTGGGGTGATGTTTTCCCCTTGTCTCCCCTTGAAGAGCTTGGCTGTCCCTGAGGCAGAGCCCCTCCTCTCAGCCTCAAGTTTAACACAATGGTTGCTCCTGGGCTGATCTCATAGCTTTTCATCGTTCTACAGTCCTGGAGGGACCACCTACCACTAACCAAGTGTTGGATCTGAACTGGGTACCCCATCTCTGTCCATATCTGTTGTTTCAGCTGCAAGATGGTGACTTCTGCATGAACCCATACTAATCGGGTTTTCCCCTCAGGGGGTTTAATAAAAATCTGAAAACAAGTTGATCTTACCTGCTCTGGCTGTAACCAAACTTCCAGATCTGGTCTCGTTTTGGGATGTTTTTCTTTGTGCATGTCTAGATCTACCTCCCCTCTGCTCGATCTGTGCTTGGTGCCACCAATCAGCTACCTGGGGTCTCGAATGTTGACTGGATCAGGTAGATCTGGGATGGATCTGAAGAGTTTTGGCCACTGCATTGAGAGAGGGATCATATCTGCAGCATGCAGATCCCCCCTGCCATTTCTCTTTGCGTTCTGGCGCGTCTTGGTCTCGAAATGCAGTATGGCATGGTGGCGGCTTTGTTCAAAGTCATAGTTTGGCACCACGCTTCTCATCACCCCGAAATCCTCTGCGTTTAACCATGCACGGAGGTGGTCTACCATTGAGAACCTCGCTGCTTGATCCCGTTGTATACCTTGATGTAAGGATCGTTCACGCAAATCAATACCCTCGGCATATTAAGCTAACAGTTGGTTTGGAAAAGAACCCAAGACATGGATCAGACCAGATTTTTTGAGCAGGTCTCTATTTGTGTAGGTCCTGAGCATTTCCTGTCGTTTCCGGTTCATAAAAGCATAATTCCTTGAGGCGGAGAACCCCACAGATATGTTGCCATATTGATCTGGAAGGGTTTGGGATCCTTGTCTGCGCCATTCCACGGAGAGGACCCTTTCAGCACCGTGAAGAATGACGCTCACCGTATCTCCAAACCCTGTATCGCCTTCTGCCTTTGCATCAGTCTTTGGACCGGCTGCGGCCACCATCAGATCTCTGCGATAGCAAACCCTAGCACTCGCCATTCTTTCTCGGCTCTCCCCCCTCCAACGGTTCTCTTTACTTGCTCCAACTAATAATAATAGTTAACTAAACATAATTTTTTTTTCTTAACATTATTTACAATCAACCTTAAGGCTTAACTTAATGTGTCGAGTTCCTCTTGCTAAGTACTTTTTTTATTAGGAGATCACACAGTCAATTCTCTTTGACACTCTTAGCTAGTGGGATTTGATTCCCTTGAGGGTTTATTTTTCGAGATTTTCGTATAGATGCAGGTGCCACCTAGTATTTGTGAACCATCATAAAAACAAATTGCCACCTAGTGTTTGTGAACCATCATAAAAACAAATTTTCCTGTATATAGCGACATGAAATTTAAACGTTAACTATTATATTTTGTAATATACCTATCAATTCATTCCATTTTTCCCCTTTAATTTAACTTTTAAATTACACTTCTATCACATCATGATTTTTAAAATATATTTTTATTACATATTGAAACTATAATAAAAACAACCCATAGGGTTTTGGATTGATGGTGAATGGGTGCACTGTTAAGGCACTCCTTGTGATAGGTCATTGGTTCAAATCCCTTGTGGGTGCTTATCTACCAAAAAAAAAGAAAGTATAATAAAAACTAAAATACATTCAATTTTAATCATTACAATACCTCTAAGTTATACGAAACAACCATATCCATATTGTCATGAAAAAAATCATGTTTTTTAATTATTCATTCATTTGGATGGTTGAATTGGTTCAAATCCCTTGTGGGTGCTTATCTACAAAAAAAAATATAATAAAAACTAAAATACATTCAATTTTAATCATTACAATACCTCTAAGTTATACGAAACAACCATATCCATCTTGTCATGAAAAAAATCATGTTTTTTAATTATTCATTCATTTGCATGGTTGAATTGGAACTTACGTTGAAATAATGAGTTAACTTACATTGAAATAATGAGTTAATATAAATCTAGCTAATGATCCAAAAATTTGTAACTTAAAATTGTGTTTATTTGAAATTTCCAAAATTCAAAAGAAATAATAATATTTTTATTTATTATTATTATGGATTAATTTTGAAAAAAAAAACGAGATTTAGTAATTTTAAATTAAAATTTCCAAAACAAAGAAGTTTTAATATCAAATTTGCAAATTTGTGAGTTTGATTTGATCATTTTATTTAACATAAGTCATCCTAACAGCTAGAGGAAAACGATTAAATTTGACCAAAGAGGGAAATTTATAATGTTTATTAATTTATTTATCTAAATTATTATAATTTAACCAAACGGCTATATTTGACTAGGGTAAGGAATTCTAATTCGCTTAACTTGTTTATTTAATTACTCAATTAACTAATTTATTTACCTATTTTTTATTGTTCTTAAATAATTGTTTATTTGGTAATGATTTGGAAAAATTAATAAGGATTAAAAATAATAATTAATGATAAGGAATAAATAAATATTAACACTAATAGAAATTAAATGTAAAATAAAAAAAATCAATAAATAAGTGAAAGGAATACATAAATAAATATTAAGAGTGAAAAAAAAAAGAAAGATAAATACATAAATTTTAACAAGGGAATAAAAATAAAAAAGGTGTTCATAAAAAAAAAAGATTATATATATATATATATATGAAGATGATAAATTAATATTAATATTAATATTATTTTTCTTTAACACAGTCAGTTACTTTTTTATATATTGCAAAAAAGAGGGAAAGGAAGCTAGTTTCTTGTACAATAATGGGAGGACAAGTTCACAAGTAGTGCGTAAATGGGAGCGTAGTATCTGCAACTACTTTTGCCGCCCAAAATCCCAAAACTTCATAACAAATGAGCTGGTTTTGTGGTTCTGAGATGTGGGTTAACTTTCCAAAAGATGACTTGAACTCCAAAAAATGACTTAACTTTTGAAAGGGAGGATAAATTCAAAAACCATTATCCTCGAAAAATCGGCATATACACAACACACGGTAATTAATGAATTCTGCTTTTCCGAAGCCTTAGCGCGGTCTTCAAAGATTACCTTTATAAGACTCGATCTCCACCATAGAAAATCCTCCGTCAGATTTGACCGGTCAAACAACTTGCATGTTCCACTTCCTCTGTCGATCCACACACAATATATCCAACGGTTGGCAAGAATATCGGGCGGGAAAATCGTGCAGAGAGTACCCACTCGAAAAGCTGGTATTCTCACATCGCCCACATGATACGTGTCCACAGTGAGTGGAATCAGGTGGTTCCCTCCCAAAACCACTTACCACTGAAACTTTGCCCGAAATACCATTCTGTTTTACAATCCCGCCTTTTTTTATTATTTAACTCTCGTGCAAGAGAGCGCCCGATGGTCATTGATCTGCCACCATCGACGACTATGATGGCATTTCCAAGTTTCTCTTCCGCTGCAACTGAATTCAAACCTCGGCCATTGATCTCCAAAGTCCCCCAATACCTTTGCGATGAATCTTCATCAGTGTCTGCACTCCTACTTTGTAGCCTTTCTTCATTGATTTATGGTTTCTGGTCCTGAATTATTGATCTCTGTTGTGAGGAAACTTGCTGCTATTGAATGCCATATTGTTTGGGATTGCCTGGGAACCTGCACTAATACATGTGGATCATGCTATACATTCTCCTTCTTTATACTGGGAGAGGGTTAAGGGATACTTTCTTCATAAACTTCATTTTTCTCTTTTACTATGCCCACTGGTCTGTCAATTGCTTTGTTGGCATGGCTATCCACGTCCTTGTTTTGGTTTCTCAGGATATGCTTTAAGGTTATATTTCCCAGACTTTCAAAACTTGCTCTGATCCTTTGATAAATTTTATTGATGGCTATGCTTTTGAAGTCCCTATTAGCATCCAGAGCGGCTATTATGATAGCAGAGTCCCCTATTATTGTAGGGGTTTTTAATGCATTCTTGTTTAAAAACCTTGTGCCTAGGAGAAGGCTGTATGCTTTAACCCTGTTGTTTGTCATTTCTCCTAGGCTCCATTCATAGGTTATTATTTTTTGTCGATTTGGGTCTAGTATAACTCCTCCTGCCCCTGCTTTGCCTGGGTTATTCTTTGCAGCTCCGTAAAAAAAGAGAATGTGTCTCTTCTGTTCTTTTATCCATTCTACAAATTCTTTGTCCTCCAGTCTTAATTTCCAATTCTTGTTTGTGTGGGATTCTTTATTAATTGTTGTAACTACTGCTTTTGCTTTGTTTTCTAACATTGCTTTACTGTACCAGGCTTTCTCTTCTTTTTGTAAATTATTCTGGTCCATTTTTGAAATACCATTTGTATTGATTATCTCTACAACTTGGCTCCAAGTTTTTGCCTAGATTTGGCTTTTGTTCTTTGAAAATGCATTTGTTTCAAGATAACCAAATTTTCCAACACAGGATTGAAGGGAGACATTTCCATATCCTTTTTATTGTTGCCTTTTTTTTCTTGGTATATGGGTAGATTTTATCCCAATTTTTATGAATAATTGTCAACTGGATTGTTGGATTTATGTTTATTTCCAAGGGCAACACTCTCTCGCCACCATACAATTAACGAAGAGGTGTTGGATTGTTTCTTCCTCCTTTTGACACATGACACATTTTGATTGCCTTTGTATTCCTTTTTTTTTTAATTTTCAGAGGTAAAAATTTTACCTTTGAGAAGGGTCTAGGTGAAGAATTTAGTTTTGGGCAGACTCTCTGAATTCCATGCTGCCTTCCAAAGACTCTAGTCATTTTGATTGTGGATATTTTGGAGGAGGTTGTATCCTGATTTCACTGTGTAATCCCCACCATTTGGGTCCCAAACAAAGTCATCATGCTCTTCTATGTTAATGGGCATAGCCCCAGCCAAATGGACTTTTAAAATTTCCCATTGACTTTTAAGTCTTGATGGAGTGGCCAACTTTTTCCATCTAACCCAGTTATTCAGATCTTGATCCAAAATAGAATAGAGTGTGTTAAAACTTTACTCTTCCATCCAGCTCTGAAGGGCTCTTAAATTTTGTTGCTGATTTAAGGGGTTTTTCCCCATTATTCTATCCTCCCAGATAGAAATTATTTTTCCATTCCCTGGATTTTTGGATATTTGATCTCTAATAAGAGGAATTATCCTTTTAACCAATTTCTAGATTTGGGTGCATGGCCTGTCTAGAATAGTATCAGTGAGCAGCTTTGTTCTATGACCATTCAAGTATTTAATTGCTAGTACGTTTTCCCACTAGTGGCCATTCCCATTTATCATTCTCCAAATAATTTTTGTCCCTAGGGCAATGTTCATTAGTCTTGGCAGTCTTATTGCTATACCTCCTTTTTCATAGGGTAGAGTAACTTGTTCCCATTTAACAAGGCTAAATTTTTTATTATCTTGTTTTCCTACTTTCCAGAGGAAGCTTCTAATTATCAGTTCCATTTGCTTTTTGGCGCTTGCCAGAGCCATAATGATTGCATACTGATACATAGGAAAGGTCGAGAGAAGTGCTTTAATCAGTGTCATTCTTCCTGCTAGGTTGAGCCACATCACTCCCCAATTTTGAATTTTTCCTCTCATTTTCTCCACTTGCCTATCCAGACTTCTGATTTTACCACTTCCTTTGCTAAGGGTAGCCCATGATAGGTGAATTCGATCCACTTTATTTGTAGGGATATTTCCAGAATTTGTGAGATATGCTGCATTGCTGTTGTTGGGTTGTTCCAGCAATAAATTCTGCATTTGAATATGTTTAAAGTCCCTCTTGAAGCTAGGAGAAATTCATCCAAGAAGTTTTTGAAATGTTTTGCAATAATACAAGATGCCCCACCTATGAGAAGGGTATCATCTGCAAAGAGAGAGTGGTTTATATATTTGACTCCTCTCGAAATGTGGATCCCTGTTATTTTTTTCTCTTGTCTTTGATTTTCTAGCATAACACTCAGCGATTCAACCATGATGATGTACAAGAATGGAGAAAGTGGAAAACCTTGCCTCAGCCCTTGTGTGCTTTGGAAGAATTTACTGGGCCAACCATTGATTAAAGGAGCTATCCAAGGATTTGAAATACATGCCTAGATAGTCTCTATGAAATTTGTTGAAAGGCCAAACCTTTTGAGAGCCGCTGCAAGAAAGTTATAGTTAACTCTACCAAAATCATTAGCCATATCTAACTTCACAATCATTCCTCTTTCCTTTCTTTGGATACTGCTGTGGATAGCCTTCTGTACAATTATCACATTGTCTTTGATTTGCCTCTTGGGGAAAAATCCTCCTTGGTGCTCTGAAATTATTTCCTGGAGTAATTTTTTCATTCTGTTTGCTAGGATTTTGGTAAGTATCCTATAAGACAAGTTGCAAAGGGGGATTGGCCTATATCTATTAAAATTTGTAGGATTGGGTTCTTTGGGAATAAGGGCTAGGAAGGAGGATTTAGTATTTCCTCCAATCTTTTTTTTTTTTTTTTTTTTTTTTTTTTCTGGAAAGCATTTATGAGCATTCTCATTAGGTATTTTTTGATAATTTCCCAATGTTGTCTGTGAAAGGCCATTGTAAACCCATATGGACCTGGTGCCTTATTAGGGTCGATATTCCACGCAGCTTCTCTAACTTCTTCCTCAGTAATTTCTTTTTCTAATTCCTTGTTTTTCTGGTCGATTATTTTTTTGTTATATGCTACAAAATTTCTTCATTAGCTTCCTGCTGGTCACTTGTTGAGAGGAGTTCTTTAAAGTGTTTATGGGCTGTGTTTTTTACTACTTCAACTCCTTTTAATTCTTGACCATTTACTTGAATATGTTCAATCTTATTTTTTGACCTCCTTATTTTCATTGTATTATGAAAGAAGGTTATATTTTTGTCTTCCGATTTTAGCCAGGGGCATCTTGATTTCAGTTTGCTCTCCTCTTCTTCTTGTCTATTTTGCTTAAATATTTCCAAATATATTTCCATTTCTTGTATATGATCTTGCTGGATTTCTTCCTTGTTTTCTCTTTCCTTGCAAAGGCTATCCATTTTTTTTTGCAATTCGATTTTCCTGGCTTTGTCCCGGAGATCATTTTCTCTTGCCCAATTTTTTAGATGTATCCTTAGGTTCTTTATCTTAGTTTCCCATACATACTGTGGAGATCCTGTGACACTTTGTTTCTAGTTGTCCTTTACTTGTTTGTCAAAATCTTCCTTACTGTCCCAAATTGAATTATATTTGAAGGGAAGGGGTCCTTGATTTTCCAATTTTCCCAAGATTAACACCACCGGCTTATGATCTGAAGCTAAGTTGTGAACAATTTTACTTTTCACAAGGGGGTAAGCAACTGCTATGCTTTCATGAATAAAAATTCTGTCCAACCTTTCTTTTATGTTATTTTTTCCAATTCTTTTGTTGTTCCAAGTGTATTTTCCATTGCTTGGCGGAATGTCTATTAATTTGTGTTCTTCTATTATTTCTTCAATTACTTCTCTTGACGGATCATTGTGGAAGATTCCACTAAATTTTTCTTTGGTATTCCTTATCAGATTTAAGTCTCCTCCCAGGATTAAGTGCCCACTTTGTCTCTTTGTTATTTCTTCTTTAACTGATTTCCAACATTGTTCTTTCTCTCTATAGTGATTTGGAGAATACACATTTAAAATGCTATACTGTTCTTTTGTTTTGAGATTCCTCAACTCTGTTCTAATCCAGTGTCTGTTGATTTTTTGGGTCATTAGTTCCCATTTTCTTTTATCCCAGATAATGTTGATTCCTCCTGATGCTCCTGTGGCTTCTAACGCTACTTCTTCATAATTTTTTAGTTTTTGAATCATTTTTTTATTTTCTTGCTTGTTTAGTTTGGTCTCTTGGATCATATATATGTCTGGTTGTTCCTTGACTAAAATGTCTCTAGCTGCATTGACTTTGAAGGAGGTGCCAAGGCCGCGAAAATTCTAAGAGACCACTATCATTATTTACTGTTGTGTTGGTGTGATCCTCCCTTTCCTCTTTGCTGAGTTTTTTCATGATTTCTTGTTTGTTTCCCAAGGAATGAATCCATTGGCTATTACATTCCTAGGGCCATTTCTTTGGTTGTTGCCTCATCTCTGATTTCTTCATTGGATTTCCTTCCCACTTTTTTTTGCTGATCCCAGGCTAGGGGGATTTCTTTGGCTTTGTTTCTAGTGAGTATGCGGTTCACTGAGGTTGGCAGTGGGGAGGATATAGGGTTGGGGCTGGATATGAGAGCTAAAGAGGTAGGGTTTGAGGGAGTGGATATGGGAGAAGGTGGATCAAAGGAGTCTTCTAGAGGCTCAAAAGGATTTGGAATTGTGTGATCAAGAGAAGTAACCTTCACTGGAGGCTAAGAGGTTGTTACATTTGCTTCGTGGGACTGATACATATTTGATGTTGTCTGCTTGTTGGTAGGTTTTTTCCTTTTCACTTGTTCCCATGTAGGTTCTTGCTCTTGTACATTTTCATGCTCTATTTTTTGAAGACACCTATTTGCAAAATGGCCATACTCATGACATACATTGCATTTAAATGGTATTTTCTCATATTCCAGTTGTTGAATGTGTGTCCACTGGTCGACCTTGATCTTTATTTCTTTTGAGAGACCTTTCCCAAGATCTGCTTCCACACATATTCTTGCACACGCGTGCATGTTATCTTTTGGCTCACATCTGTCAATATATTTTCCCACTGCCTTTCCTATAGCCTTCACAGATTCGTCTCCCCAGCAGTGGAGAGGAAGATGCGGGAGCCTGACCCACACCAGCACAACATTTGGGACATCCATCTCCGAATCAAAGTCTGGCATCCATCTATTCAGGTATAAACCTCTGGAGTCCATGAAGTAAGGTCCATTTCTAAATATCAGATCTCTATCCTCCTTTGTTTTAAAGAGAAAGGTGTAATATCCCCTTCCACAGAATCGAATTGCTATCTTCCCCTGTGTGGTTGCGTTCCAATTTCTTTCCACCCATTTTTGTACTGATTTGGGTGAAGACCATAATCCTATGAACTGTCCCAAAAGTCCGCGTTCTGCCTGAGAGATGGCTGTTCTTCTTGGGAGTCCTGGAGGGAGAGAAATTTCTGAGATACTATTGAGTTTCTTTACAAATTTATTGACTGATGGATTGTTCCTTGGAGCTCCATTCTCTGCGATCAAAGATGCAAAGGCTTCTACATTTTCTTCAATCCCTGGCTGCGTGGAAGAGTGGGGATTTCCCTCCTCAGAGGGATGCATGGTCTGGTTGGCCTCAGCAGCAGGAGGCTGCTGAGGAAAGGATCTGCAGGGGTAGTGTCGGCTAGGTTAGAAGAGGTAGCAACTGCTAGGGCAGTGACAATGTTCCAACCTAATTCTATAACTATTTTGACTTATTATCATTATTATAAAAAGTTGGTAATAGTAATAGGGATAAATAAACGAATACTAATAATAAATGCATAAATAATATCACTAATAAAAATTAATTAATAAATAAACAGAGAGGCTAATACTCTTTAATTAATAAAAGGAAGGATAAGAAAGGGGTACTAGATCATGTAAAAAATTGTTTTACATGATCCACCATAAACATACATATGGTGGCCAACAAAACAAGATGCCCACACATATAGAATGTGAACATAGAAGACCATTAAATAGGCTCATGAGATGGCACATCACGTAAAGCTCGACTCACTACATAATATTTTTATAAGCAAGTGATTATCATAAAATTTCCTATAGAGCTATGATGAAGCAGGAAAAAAGAAATTGTGAAATTCATACCACAAGCAACATAAGAAAACATTTCATGTTGAAATATGAAGAAGTCGAGTCAATCCAAATCCAAGGCGTTTGTAAATAGCTAAAATATAAATTTCAACATCTGTAGGAAGTCCAAGTAGACCCAAAACCTATGCGAAGGATACCTTATCTGTAGAGAAATAAAACACATAACTTCTCCTATTAACAATCATCAAAATATTGGGATGAATCCCTCATCCACGTAATGACCATACTTGAATATCTGAAAGTGTATCGTGCCCCCAATCAATCGGAGTTGAACATACAAATCAAAACACTTGAGGATTGCATTCTAGCTACTGCCATTTATACATAAATCTAGTCGGAGAATCTACATAGGTTTCACCGACTGTTATTTATTTTCTACTGACTATTAAATTTATACTAGCTATCACTGACAATCCAGAATGTACTTGACATGATTATTTCTAACACCTCCCCTTAATCATGACCTAAATGATAAATTTCTTGCTGGTCTAAGTCTCGGCTATATTTATAACATAATTTGGATTTTCTACAACACACAACTTCTACAAATTTCAAATTTAACCTCTCCAAGAGGCTTGGGGAATATGATATCCACATTTTCATCTATATTACAATATGTTAAGTCAATTTCTTTTGATTTCACTTTTTCTCTTACAAAATGATGTTGTGTTTCTATATGCTTTGACCTTACATGATATATCATATTATTTTCCAATTTGATAGTGCTTTGATTGTCACATTTGATTACTATAGGTGCTTGTTCTCCAACATCTTCAAGTATCCTTCTAAGCCATATTGCTTCGCAGGTAGCATTGCTTAATGCTTTATACTCTGCTCATCCGTATGACAAGGCAATATTTGGTTGTTTCTTACTTCTTCATGATATCACTCTTGAACCTATATTGAACACATATCCATTGGTATATTTCCTATCATCTAGATTTCTAGCCCAGTCAGAATCACAATAACCTTCCAAACTAAACATCAAATTCATCAGTATACATTATACCAAAATCAAGTGTTCCTTTCAGATATCGAAGGACTTTCTTTGCTACTTTCTAGTAACTTTCACAAGGCTTAGCCATGAATTGACTAAGTATACTGACAAAAAATGTTATATCTGGCCTAGTATTGGTGAGGTAGTTCATACTTCCCAACAATTTATGATACAAGGTTCTATTCACCTCTTTGGTTCCAACATCACTGTACAATTTGTCATTCTTTCTAAAGGAGTAGATATTGCCTTGCATTGAATCATATTGAACCTTTTAATAATTTCCATTATATATTTTCTTTGTGTGATTAATGTCTTACCAGATTCCCTCCAAACTTCAAGACCTAAACAACAATGCAATTCACCAAGAACCTTCATCTCAAATACCCATGATAACTAATTTTTAATTTCTTCAATCAACTTGGATGAATTTCCTATTATGATAAGATCATGAACATATACAAGTATCAAAGCAACATTCCCATCTTCATCTTTCTTGATGTACAATTTAGGACCATTTTTGCTTCTCATAAAACCTTTCTAATAAAAGAAAGAATCAATTTTCACATACCAAGATCTTGGTGCTTGCTTCAAACCATATAAAGTTTTATTTAACCTACATACCGTATACTTGTGTCCCTCTTTTACAAACCCTTCAAGTTGAACCAAATAAACTTCTTCTTTTAACTCACCATTGAAAAAGGTAGATCTGACATCTAATCGATGTATTTTCCTATTATGTTTGTAGTTTATGCGATCATTATTCTAATTGTGTTCAACTTAGCTACAGGTGCAAAAGTATCTTCATAATTAATTCCCACTTTTTTTAAATAACCTTTTGCAACCAATCCAAACTTATACTTATCAATACTTCCATCAACATTAAAATTGGATTTATACAACCATTTGCTTCCTATGGGAACTATGTTTTTAGGCAATTTTGTTAGTTCCCATGTGTCATTCTTCATTATAGAGTTATATTCTTCATTCATTGCATCTCTCCATTATTTATATTCTTTAACCTCTTCATAACTTGAAGGTTCTAAAACATTCATTACAAGAGACATTAATTCATAATCTTTATACCTTATAGTGATCCAAGTGGATATTGGTGGCCACTCGCCTATTCCAGCTAGAAACCCCCCAGTCAGTTTCATCTGTTTCCTTAATTGTAGCAAAATTTACTATTTTGATAGTTTTTTTCGGGTCCTAAACATCTTTGTTGGAAATAATACTAAGAAGGGGGGGGGGGGGGGGGTGAATTAGTATTATCAGGTCAATTATTTTTCATTTCACAATCAGATTTGTATACGCTACTTCAGTTAGTAAATACTGTGTATGTACACAACTTCAGTTAAGGAAACAAGCGTATATGAGCAGACTTGTAATTTAAATTATTCTTCAGATGTTGATCATTAATCTGTGCATCAAACCATATGAACAGTAACCAGGAACAATAAAACAGAACAGGCAATCACACATAAGAACACAAGATATAAGGTGGAAACCCAATGTGGGTGAAAACCACCTGCTGCAATTCGTCTCTATCTTCTTTCAATTAGAAACTTCTTTTTACAATGTTTCTGTACTGGTGTAGTCTTATACCAGTATGCAAGCTGCTACCTGCAGAAGGCTACAACCTTCTCTCGTTCTCCAGCTTCTCCTGGAAGGGAGCTACAACCCCCTTAGCTCTTGTACTAGCTGAGGTACTAGTACGTAGGTGCTGACCTACAGAAGGATACAACCTTCTCTTTTCTTCCAAGGACCACGTTTCATAAATTTTCAGACTGGATCCATGAATATCAATCAATCATCAAGTATATCTACATTAACCAACTTCCTTTGTACAAACAACTACTAAATCAACCAATAACTTCTCAGAATGCTGTAACCAGAAAACAGTACTAGTAACCAAACACCAATTCAAAACCCAGAATACTGCAGCAATAAACAAAAGCAGCTAAAACATATTTCATGAGATATACGCTACTTCAATATATGGAACCTGTGTGCATACGCTTTTGTATCAAGGCCATCCAGCGTATTCGTTGTTTTACGTTAGAGAACCAGCGTGTATAGGCGCCTCTGTTGTGCTGAACCTGCGTATAGATCTATAAAAGATAATTTATCTTTTTACTTATTCAGACATTAGTTATACCCAGATTATCATTTTTATAGATCACATCATGCGTCAAATATAACCGATCAAAGATTTCATAAAGATACTTCTCTTCAAACCGCCTTAAGATCTCGACCCCTCAATAGAACTTATCCTTCTCCTTGTGCTCAGGTTTCTCCTTGATTCAAATCTAGTTATGCACCATAACCCAATGATAGTATTCTCGATCTTACTCTTCATAAGATATTCAATGCTTCAGTTCATACCTTGCCAAATGATCTCCTTCCCTTTTTATAGACTTAGGCCTTACTCACACCATGGTCCAAAAGCATGGAGATATAATACTAGGGACTCAATGCCTTGGTTCAACACTTTGGATGCAATACCAAGGACCAAAACCATAGGTTCAAATATGATGGACTAAATACCATGGAACAACCATAAGTTTTCCCACATGTACACGCTTTTCTTTGCATGAAAGTGCATGCATACGTATACGCGCCTTTTGATTGGTACACTAGCGTGTATATGCGATTTTGTTAAGATGAACCTGCGTATACCTCATTTTATTTCATTTTGAGAGCCTAAATTGTGATCTGCGCTTTGAGTGAGTTGCCATCAAGGACAACACCTGTGCCATAGTGCCAAACCTGTGCCATAATGCTAACAATCTCCCCCTTTGGACTTGATGGCAACCCCAAGTCACTCAAAACTTTCTCCCCCTTTGACATCAAGGGCAAAGGGTTATGCTCCCCCCGAATACATGCTAAATCCTCTGCTCTACTGTGCTATTCAAGCTCCCCCTGACTGTAGGCAAGGTCTGCAAGAAGATGATCTATACATGAAACATGACTTTATACATTATAAAAGACCTTCCTATCACCAAAGACTCATACATACATCCATCTCCCAACCATGTGGGGATATATCAGAATTGACTCATCCACCGAACCAAGTGGGGATACACCAGAAGATTACACATGACAAATAAGTACATTACATCATTCATCCCAGGCATAGTGGGGAAACCAAAATAGGCCGTTACATGACCTTGATAACAAAAGATATACATGACATAGAGATGCAATTACTATGAAAATCATCAGCAGCATCTGTCAATCATCATTCAGATCAACAACCATAATCTTCCTCTCCACCTGAAACCAAAACAGTTGTGAATGTAAGTCAAGATCTTCTAAGATAATGCCAACAATGCATTATTAGAAGAATATATTCTCCCCCTGAACCTGTGCTAGATAGTCTCTACCAGACCCATATCAGACTCTTTCCAACCTGAGTCTGACCACATTGCTTTCCTTCAAACAATCATATACGCAATTGTATTCACATAAACCGGCGTATGTACACGGATCCTCCTCATTAAACTCACATACAACCACTTTTCTTTGGAACAGGCAAGTTTCAATAGCAAGATGATGCATCAACTACTCCGAGCTTCTGTCTGAGGTATTCAAATGTCTCCCTGGGCAGTGGTTTGGTGAGTATGTCAGTAACTTGTTCCTTAGAGGGAACATACTCCAACTTGACCTTTTGTTCAATCACTTATTCTCGGAGAAAATGATATTTGATAGGTATGTGCTTGGTCTATGAATGCATGACTGGATTTTTTGAAAAGCTGATTGCACTTGTATTATCACATAAAATGGGAATAGGTGGAGTACAATTGATTTGCATGTCTTGTAATGTTTGCATCATCCAGAGGAGTTGTGTGCAGCAAGATGCAATAGCTACATATTCTGCTTCAGCTGTAGATAATGTAATAGAACTCTGTTTCTTGCTGAACCAAGATACTAACCTAGGACCCATGAAGAATGCACCACCACTAGTGCTTTTTCTGTCATCCACACTTCCTGCCCAATTTGCATCTGTATATGCATGAAGTGTGAGATCTACACTTCTAGGATAGCATAAGCCATAGTTTTGAGTTCCTTGAAGATACTTAAAATTTCTCTTAACTGCCTAAAGATGAGTTTCCTTTGGATTTTCCTGAAACCTTCCAACTATTCCTGCTGCATGCATAATATCTGGTCGAGTACCTATTAGATAGAGCAGACTACCAATCATGGATCTATAGGTTGGCTGATGCACTACTGCTAATTCATCATTTGCGCTGAGGCTGCATCCTATTACCATAGGGGTACATACTGGTTTCGAATCCTCCATCCCATATTTCTTCAAGATCTGCTTGAGATACTTGGTTTGTGACAGAAAAATGATGTCTTTATTTTGTTGGACTTGTAAACCAAGAAAATATGTGAGCTCACCAAGCATGGACATTTCAAACTCTTTTTGCATTACCAAGGCAAAATTTTGACTCATGTCTTCTTCATTGCTACCAAAGATGATATCATCAACATACACAATAAGTGTTAGCAACTTATCATTGTCAACTTTTATATATAGATTGCTATCTGTGGAACCTTTTGTAAAACCTTGCTGATGGAGGTACTTATCCAAGCGATAATACCAAGCCCTTAGAGCCTATTTAAGGCCATAAAGAGCCTTTTTGAGTATACATACAAGCTTTGGATCATTTCCAAGGATAAACCCATCTGGTTGCTCAATATACACTTCTTCATCCAAGTCTCCATTTAGAAAAGCAGACTTGACATCCATTTGAAATACTTTGAACTTCTGAAAGCTAGAAAGAGCAAGGAACATCGTTATGGCCTCAAGTTTGGCAACTAGTGCAAACGTTTCTTCAAAGTCTATGCCTTCCTGTTGATCATACCCTTTACAAACAAGTCTGGCCTTGTTCCTAATCACATCTCCATTTTCATTTAGATTATTTTTGAATATCCATTTTGTTCCTATGACATTCTTATCTTTTGGTCTAGGAACCAACTCCCAAGTGTTATTCTTTTCAATCTGCTCATGTTCTTCCTCCATGGCCTTCACCCAGCATTCATCTTTGCATGCCTCTCTTACATTTTGTGGTTCAGTGGAGGAGAGTAATGCTAGATAACTTGAAGCTTCTGAAATGGTTCTTCTTGTTTGTACACCTGCCTCCTTTTGCCCCAGAATTTGAGTTTCTGGATGATTCTTTTGAACGTACCTGGATGGAGTCTTTTCTTATATCCTTATCTGTTCTTCTGGTGCCTCGTGGGTTTCTTCTTCATCATGAGTTTGATTTGTTGTAGAAGGATAGTCCTCATCATCTTCAAACTCTTCAGATTTTACTTGCCTTGGAATGTTTCCTTCTTCATCAACCACTACATCAATACTTTCAACAATTTTTCCAAGTCTTTTATTGTAACACTTATATGCTTTGCTGTGGGGAGAGTAACCAAGGAGAATGACTTCATCTGCTCTAGGTTCAAACTTGCCAAGGTTTTCATTAGTCCTTTTGATGTAGCATTTTCTCCCAAAATTTTTGAAGTATTTTACAGTGGGAGTCTTACCATACCAAAGTTCATGAGGAGTCTGAGTGTTGTTTGCCCGGACATTTGTCTTGTTGAGAATAGTAACGACAGCAAATGTGGCTTCACCCCAAAAGGTTGCGGGATTTCCAGACTCATCAAGCATAGCACGAGCCATTTGTTTAACCGTTCTGTTCATCCTTTCCACTAATCCATTTTGCTGAGGAGTCCTTGCAATAGAGAATTCCCGTCTTATTCCATGTTCTTCAAAAAAATTGAAAAACTCATTCGAGGTAAATTCCCCACCTCTATCATACCTGAGGCATTTGATTTTGCGATCTGATTCGTTTTCAACTAAAGCTTTGAATGCTTTGAATTTTTCGAAAGCTTTGTCTTTATGCTTCATAAGTCCGAATTAACACATCTTGGAAAAGTCGTTAATGAACAATATAAAGTATTCTTCTCCTTGAGGTGACCGTTTCCTAGATGGTCCACATACATCAGTATGGACAAGTTCAAGAGGCCTGCTAGCTAATCCTTCCTTCTTTGGGAAATTAGTTCTGTTTTTCTTACCAAACTAACATGATTTGCATATTGTATTGTTTGGAATTTTGATGTCAGGGAGATCACGAATCGCCTGATATTTACATGCTTTCCTTATCTGAGAGAAGCTTAGATGCCCCAATATTCTATGCCATAACCAGTGTTCATCATTCTTTCTAAGATAGCATTGTTGTTGTCCTCCCTTGAGTATGTATAAATTATTTGAAGCTCTTATGCCTTTGATCATTGTTTCTCCTGTATCAAGCTCACGAACAATACATCCATTTGATCGAAATATTACCTCATTTCCTTGGTCACACATTTGACTGACACTTAATAGATTGTGCTTTAAGCCATCAACATACATAACATTCCTAGCTTTGACCTTTTCTTTCAAAAGAACTGAATCTTTACCTTTTATGAATGCAGGGGTTTCATTTCCAAATGAGACCTTCTTTTCCTTTTTTAAGGCGCTATATGATTGAAGTTTTTCTTTATCACCTGTCATATGTTTCGAGCATCCACTGTCGATGTACCACTGATTTTCCTGTCCTTCCGCATATAAGGCTATACCACATCTTTCTGGTTGCGGTTCTTTCTTCCTCCATGTTTTGGGGCTCAATGAAGCTTGCTCATTTTGAGTTGTTTGCCGAAACCTACTCCTGCATTCAGAATCTTCATGACCAAAGTTGTTACAGATAGAACATTTTATTTCATTTTCAAGAGCAGAAAAGTTATTGTAGGTTCTTTTCATGATTCCAGTCACACTACTTTGATTTTGTGCTTCTTTGGTCATGATGGTCTTGTAGGCAACGTATTGAGCTGCTTTATGTCCAAAGTTATGACAGGAGAAACATTGGCCATTGAAGAAATTCCTGTGATCATCAAACCTTCCATTGTAATAGCCATTCATTCTTGAGGTAAATTGAGAATGATTTACCTGTGGTTGGTTGTAGCTTTTGTTCATACTTGAAGTAGATTGCCCTCGATTTACTTGGTGATCTCTGTTCATTCTTGAAGTAAATTGTCCTTGATTTACCTGGTGATCTCCATTGGGCCTTTGCTGTTGATTGTCAACCTGCTCACTTCTCCTTGCAGCTTCAAGATAACTTTTGGAGGTAGATGGCTTCTGTGCTTGAGATGTTTCTTTGGTATACCCAAGACCTGTCTTGATTAGAGGAGGACGTTGCAATTTGATAATCTCATCTAAAGTTTCAGATCCTTTAGCAAATCTAATATTAAGAGCTTTCATTTTCTCAATGTCCTTTCTAAGTCCCACAATTTCACATTCTAACCTTTCATTGTGTTTCTCCATTTCAGCAAGTTGGGATGTCAAAGTATCTATAATCATATTTTTCTCTTCTAAGCAAATTTTGAGTTTAGAAATTTCTTCATAAAGACTTTCTTCATCTATAGCATCCAAGAAATCATCATTTTCAAAAGTCATCAAAAGTCTATATAATCATTACCTTTTTCATCTTCATCGCTATTTGAAAGTCCATCATTGTCTTCATGTGTGTAATAGCTCTTCTTACTTACATTCTATTTTCTGTTCCATCTAACTGGTTCCTTACCTTTCTCAAGCTTATCTTTATGAGGACACTTGGCAGCATAGTGACCGACTCTTCCACAAGCAAAACATTTGAAAGGTAGCTTACCTCTGAATCTTCCAGAACCCTGTTGAAGGTTCTTGACAAAATTTGACTCTTCCTCTTCTTCTGACATATTTCCTGAGTCATTGTAATCTCCTTTTCCCGAGGCTTTGAATGCGGCTTCTCTCTTGTCTGATGGTCCCCCTTTTCTCATTTCGTAAGTGGTTAGGATTCCGTGTAGCTGTGACATGGTAAGGCTTTGTAGATTCTGTTTTTCTTCTATGGCGGAAAATTTTGATTCAAACTTAGAAGACAAAGATCTTAGAACCTTTTCAACCAAAACAACTTCTTTTATTTCTTCACCCAAATTTTTCATACAGTTAACAATATCATCTATACGTAGGAAATAGTTAGCCACACTTTCATCACTGTACATTATGAGATTTTCATATTGAATTCTGAGAGTTTGTAGTTTTGCTCATTTTACCTGTTCATCTCCTTCATAGCTTAGAACGATCTTGTCCCATATTTCTTTTATGGTTTTGAGCTGCATGACCTTGACAAATTCTGATTGAGATAGGCTCCCTAATAGAGTATTGACAGCCTTTAAATTTGTTTCATACTACTTCTTACCATCCATATCTGTAGGAGTTGTTGATGGAAATGTGTATCCTGTTTCCATAATATCCCAAGCTTCTGTACCAAGAGATTGAAGATAGGCAGTGATTCTTACCTTCCAATAGACGAAGTTGCTTCCATAAAAAATTGGTGGCCTGATTGATGCTTCTTTTTCGTAGTTGCTCATGATGATAGATCTTCCTTCAAGTGATCAAGATTCTTTTGAAGGACCTACTCTGATACCAATTGTTGGAAATAATACTGAGAGGGGGGGGGGTGAATCAGTATTATTAGGTCAATTATTTTTCATTTCAAAATCAGAATTGTATATGCTACTTCAGTTAGTAAATACTGCGTATGTATGCAACTTTAGTTAAGGAAACAAGCGTATATGAGCAGACTTGTAATTTAAATTATTCTTCAGATGTTGATCATTAATCTATGCATCAAACCATATGAAAAGTAACCAGGAACAGTAAAACGGAACAGGAAATCACACATAAGAACACAAGATATAAGGTGGAAACCCAATGTGGGTGAAAACCACCTGCTACAATTCGTCTCTATCTTCTTTCAATTAGAAACTTCTTTTTACAATGTTTCTTTACTAGTGAGTCTTATACCAGTATGCAGGCTACTACCTGCAGAAGGCTACAACCTTCTCTCATTCTCCAGCTTCTCCTAGAAGGGAGCTACAACCCCCTTAGCTCTTGTACTAGCTGAGGTACTAGCACGTAGGTGCTGACCTACAGAAGGATACAACCTTCTCTTTTCTTCCAGGGACCACGTTTCATAAATTTTCAGATTGGATCCATCAATATCAATCAATCATCAAGTATATTTGCATTAACCAACTTCTTTTGTACAAACAACTACTAAATCAACCAATAACTTCTCAGAATGTTGTAACCAGAAAACAGTACTAGTAACCAAACACCAATCCTAAACCCAGAATACTGTTGCAATAAACAGAAGCAGCTAAAACATATTTCATGAGATATACGCTACTTCAATATATGGAACCTGCATGCATACGCTTCTGTATCAAGGCCATCTAGTGTATATGTTGTTTTACGTTAGAGAACCAGCGTGTATACGCACCTCTGCTACGCTGAACCTGCGTACAGATCTATAAAAGATAATTTATATTTTTACTTATTCAGACATTAGTTAAACCCAGATTATCATTTTTATAGTTCACGTCATGCATCAAATATAACAGATCAAAGATTTCACAAAGATAATTCTCTTCAAACCGCCTTAAGATCTTGACCCCTCAATAGAACTTATCCTTCTCCTTGTGCTTAGGTTCCTCCTTGATTCAGATCTAGTTATGCACCATAACCTAATGACAGTATTCTCCATCTTTCTCTTCATAAGATGTTCAATGCTTCAGTTCATACCTTGCCAAAGTATCTCCTTCCCTTTTTATAGACTTAGGCCTTACTCACACCATGGTCCAAAACCATGGAGATCCAATACTAGGGACTCAATGCCTGGGTTCAACACTTTGGATGCAATACCAGGGACCAAAACCATAGGTTCAAATATGATGGACTAAATACCATGGACCAATCATAAGTTTTTCCACATGTATGCGCTTTTCTTTGCATGAAAGTGTGTGCATACGTATACACGCCTTTTGATCTGTACACCAGCGTGTATACGCGATTTTGTTAAGATGAACTTGCGTATACCTCATTTTCTTTCATTTTGAGAGCCTGAACTGTGATCTTTCATTTGAGTGAGTTGTCATCAACGACAAAACCTGTGCCATAGTCCCAAACTTGTGCCATAATGCCAACAATCCAGAGCTGTTTTGAGACACTAAACGATGTTTTTTTGGCAAATTTCTATGACAGCCATATTATTAGTTGTAGTCCTTGAAGATATCTTTCCAATGAGGTATCATAGACGTCAAACTGAGATAATATGACCAAGTTACGATCTCCAGAAGTTGGCTGCCCAACTAACCCCAACGGGGCCCATAAACTCTTGGTATTACATCTTCTCAGGTTAGGGTTTTGGTTGTTAGGGTTTTCCCTTATTGTTCAATAATTAAAAAGGCCCTTAAGCCTCATTGTAACTTAATTCAGAGGCATGTAGTAGCCACATCTCTTCTTAGAGATAAGATACCATCGCCCAAGCTATCTTATTTCCATTATGTTTGTGAGCATAGTTCAATATTTCTCTATTAATGCAATGAAGTTTTTTTCTGGTGCATCTCTATGTTTATGATTATATCTATAAGTTGTTGAATTTCTGTTTAATTTCAGATTTGTGGTATTAGAGGGGTCTGCCCTTTCTGTGTTTTTATTTTCATGTCCCCAGCGAGGTCAGGGTATAAGGAGTTAGGGCTCGTTCTGGTTGAGCGATTGCAGGATCAACCTCACAAAACTCGACGACCACCCATGATGGAAGAAAAGAAAGATGATGGGGCAGGAGATCCTTTCAAAATGATGCTTGAAGAAGCCCTCGAGTGATAGAGGGACGTGATGATGGATAAATTTGCCCAAATCCTTCGACAGATACCCACAGGTGATGCATCTTCATCCAACAACCACTCTGGAGGCACCAATCCTTTTAAGGTAAAAGTCAACTTCTATATTCCAATATTCGAAGGCCTGATAGACGCAGAAGTCGTAGATAAATGGTTAATATATATTGGAAGGATATTTTTTAGTTCATGACTTTTCTAATCCGAAAAATATTACTTTTTCACTTCTCAAAGCCACCCCACAAGTCAAGGACTAGTGGGAAACCTACTATGAACAAAAGGATTGTTTTTAGCTGCACCCACTTAGAATTCTTTCTGAGATTCCATCAAGGAACAATATTACCCTATTGGGAGCCATGAAGATAAATGCATAAAGTGGACCACACTATGGTAGGGAAGGGGAGAAGATGTGTCGGATTTCACAAATACTTTCTATACCCTTCGCACAAAGTTGGGTATCCAGGATAATGAGCGGCATTTGGTGCTTAAGCACCATGACTATCTACACAAGTACATCTAGGACGAGATGGAGTTCCTAGACATTTCCTCGCTCGACACAGAATATCAGTACACTGTAAATATTGAGTAGAAATTTAAATAGGAGAAGTGGGACTTTGGATCTACGAATCTAAAGCAAGGAAAAGATGCGCCCAAACCATAGAACAAGGGACCAAGCCAAGGCGGGGCTACCCAGGACAAGCCGCCGAAGTCACAAGAAAAGAACAACACCACAAAGACGAAGGACACATGAAAATGGTGTGAGTTCCATAAGAGCTCCACTCACAATACAAGTGAGTGTCAGGACAAGTAGTCACTAGTGGTCGAGCTGAAGGCTTTCAAATCAAACACAGGTTCTGACTCTAAATCAGAACCCACTAAGGGGATGGACAAAGGGAAGAAAATTATTGATGCAGAGCCCAATGCCACCATGACCACCGCAATTCTCCAGAAAATTGAGCCTGAATATCCAGAGGAGGGGGAACACCTCTTCCACTCACAAATGTGGGTGAAGGGTTCTCTATTGCAGTTCATTGTCGACAATGGGAGCTAAAAGAACGTCATTTCAGTAGAAGTCATGAAGAGGTTGGGCCTAAAGACTACAACACATCCACAACTGTACACCATCGGGTGGCTTCACCAAGGATGAGCTATTCACGCCAGCCAATAGTGTCGCCTTCCCTATAGCATCAAGTCCTTGATAGATGAGGTATTGTCTGATGTTTCTCCTCTTGAAGTTTATGATGTATTGTTAGGAAAACCATACTTGTGGAAGCGACATGATGTATATGAGTCTAGAATTTGATCTGTGATTATTACTCTAGCTAATAATTTGTACAGGATACCAGAGGTAGCCTTGCCTACTGCCATCTCTTTGATCGTTGCAAAACAATGTAGTAAGATCATTTCCCAAACCAAGAAATTCGTTTTCCTTATGATTCACCCCCAAGGAAGGATGAAGGTTGTGGCCATGGCTTCTAGGCAGGGCTCCTCTGCACAACAACAACATATGGACAAGGTCATGAAGGAGTATAGGGACATTTCTGCCTCATCCACAAGGGAACCTCTACACTTTGAGGTCAAGAACTCCATTTATCAAACCCCGAGTGCACCGCTACCCAATGGACCGATCTATCGACACTCTATTTTGGAGAACGATGAGATCGAGAGGCAGATTTTGGAACTACTACAGAAATGGCACATCAGGCCAAGCTCATCACCCTGTGGGTGCTCGATTGTATTGGTACAGAATAAGGATGGGACCTGGAGGCTCTGTATTGACTATTGGGCATTGAACAAGATCACTGTCTGGAATAGGTACCCAATCCCGTGGATTGATGACCTTCTGGACCAGCTTAAGGAGCCAAATATTTCAACAATATTGACTTGAAGTCAAGTTATCACAAGGTGCCTATCAAACCCTCCAATGTGTGGAAGTCTATCTTCAAATCCAAGGAGGGACTTTTCAAATGGTTAGTCATGCCGTTCAGATTGACGAACACCCCTACAACGTTCATGAGACTAGTGGACGACATATTGTGGCCCTTCACCAATGCATTTGTGGTGGTGTATTTAGATGACATCTTTTGGGAAGAGAACCTTCACCATATTCGACAGGTCCTTCAAACCCTTCGACAACACAATATGTGCACTAACTTGGAGAAATGCAACTTTGGCTTGACCCAGGTTCAATATCTGGGGTACATCATTGGTGAGTAGGGTGTACATGTGGACCCATCCAAGATACAAATCACCTGGGATTGGCCAGCCCCAACCACTCTAACAGAACTCCACATTTTTTTGGGTCTTACCAATTTCTACTGTAGGTTCGTCTTGGGGTTCTATCATATCACTTGGCCTTTAAGTAAAGTCACGAAGGGCAGAGCAAAAGCAAATTTCTTTTGGCTGGAAACTCAGTAGCAAGCGTTCTCCAAGTTGAAGAATCGCCTATGTTTCGCACCAGTGCTCACATTACTAGACTTTCAAAAACCATTTGAGATTGAGACAGATGCCTTCAACTATGCTATTGGTGCAATTCTTACTCAACATGGGCATCTAGTGGCTCACCACAGTGAGACACTTTAAGACACAATCCGAAATTGCCTCACTTATGACAAAGAAATGTATTCCATTGTGCAGGCATTCCATCAATGGAAGCATTACATTATGGGGAAGGAAACAATCATCCACACAAATCACCAACCTCTATAGTTCATACAGACACAAGGGAAGTTGCAGAATGATTGCCATCAGAAATGGTCCACCTATCTGCAATAGTTCTATTTGAACATTAAGTATAAGAAGGGAAACAGCAATAATGTTGTTGATTGCCTCAACCAACCACTGGCCATGGCGCTAATCATTATGATCGACTCCTGTGGGCACGAGGCATCAGGGTGGCCACATCTTTACAAGAGTGATCTAGAATTCGGCAACATATACCAGACACTCCTGGAAGGGAAGAAAGTTCCAAAATTTCACCTTCAGGATCCACTGGTATGCCACTTGGGACACATATGTGATCCTTCAAGTGAGCGTGCCAAGATGATTTGGGAGGCATACTATAGTTGGGTCGCTGGACATTTCAGAGTAGAGAAAATAGTGGCAGTATTGCAGAAGTATTTTTATTGACCGAAACTTCATTATGATGTTGGAAAGTACATTAGATCCTACACTGCCTATGCCATTTCCAAACCAACCATCAAGAAGAAAGGCCTGTATAATCCTCTACCTACTCCTAGTCGACCTTGGGAATCTATCTCCATGGATCATATGTCCGGCCTTCCTTCTACTAAGCACGGAAACAATTGGGTTTTCGTGGCCGTCGATAGATTCTCTAAGGTGGCTATCATGGTGGTGTGCAAGAAGAGTATCACAATAGAGGCCACTGCTAAGTTCTTCTTTGAGAGAGTGTGGGTACAATTTGGGATCCCACAATCCATTATCTCAGATTGGGACAACATATTCCTGAGTGCATTTTGGTCAAGTCTCTGGTTGATGCTGGATACTTCCCCCACCATTGTTGGACACATCTGACTTTGCAAAACAACTCACACCAACAAAGATCAAACCAAAACAACATGGAATAGGCCAAAACTGATCAAATCATGGACACACAGATCAAGAACACTTGGCAACAGAGGATACAACTATATCGAGTTGTCAAAGCAGGTCAACTCTGACACCAGGGCAATTGGTTCACCACGGACCAAGTTCAATAGAAATTTCCTCACCTCATGGAGGCTCTGCATGCAATGAGGACCATTTCTTCCTAAGGGGCGAGGAATGATCCAGGTGGATATTGGTGGCCACTAGCCTATTCCACATAGACCCTCTAGTCAGTTTCATCTGTTTCCTTAATTGTAGCACAATTTACTATTTTTGGCAGTTTTTTGGGTCTTGAACTTCTGGAGCTGTTTTGAGGCCCTAAACGACGTTTTTTTTGGGCAAAATTCCTACGATAGTTACTATGGAAATCGCATCAGTAGATGTAGTCCTTGGAGAGATATTTCCAATGAGGTATCATAGACATCAAACGGAGATAATATGACCACGTTATGACCTCAAGAAGTTGGTTGCCTAACTAACCCCAACAGGGACCATAAAATCTTGGTGTTACGTCTCATTGGGTTAGGGTTTTGGTTATTTAGGGTTTTCCCTTATTGTTCACTAATAATAAAAAGTCCCTTGAGCCTCATTATAACTTAGTTCAGAGGCGTGTAGCTGCCACATCTCTTCTCAGAGATAAGCTACCATCGCCCGAGCTATCTTATTTCCATTCTGTTTGTAAGCATAGTTCAATATTTTTCTATTAATGCAATGCAACTTTTTTCTACTGCATCTCTGTGTTTATGATTATATCTGTAAGTTGTTGTGTTCTTGTTTAAGTTCGGATCATATAGGTACTTGAATTTCACATGGAAAACTTCTTGGAGTTCTACTACTTTCATATTTCTTTCTGCTTTGTGGAGTCCCTTCACCTCTTCTTGGAGTGTCATGATTGGTTGATGTTCCATTCCCTTTAACCTTGTAACACCTTAATCAAATATTCTTCTTTGACTCATCCATCAAATGAGTTACATAGTAATAAGAATCCTTCCGGCAAACCAGTTAATTGGAGAAGTTCCCATATGGCTATTAGGATGAGTTATTAACTAGGTTGACTCTCATCCTAAGTTACCCATCTCTGGGAGGAGGGTAACTTCTCTTGCCTTACCGTGGAAGCATCTAGAAGGCCTCAGTCACATGAATTTCTTATCATGAGAGCAAATGAGGATCCAGATCAGTGAAATGTCAAGTTGTCTGAGGGGTTGGTCACCTGGAAGGGTTGGTTGGCTCCTAAAGGTTTTGTAGCATGTACGGAAGGTCATAATGGATTTTTTTGTTAGTTCCACTTCCTTAATTGTGCATGGGGAGTTGAATCATATCATAATGACCTCTCATCAAATTTGTACCTTGACGGACTGGTTAACTTGGGTAAATGTTGGAGGGTGTTACATAGTATAAATTTAAGAGATTCTTCTTGAACTCATTTGTCGGATGAGTTCATGTAACTCAGTCAAATTACCTAGGCATTAAGAACTCATCCTAAGAGCCATATGGGCACTTCCCTATGGCTGCCAGGATGGATTTTAGGATCCATATAGCTGTTACATATTGAAGAAGTTCCCATATGGTTGTTACAAGTATATGGTGTTCCCACTTAATGAGTTCTCATTATTCTTGAACTCTGTAAGACCCTCCTCCCAGTTTCTCCAATGTATGGGTTCCCACAGGAACATGGAATCAAATAAACATCCTTCATGTTTCTAGGCTCCACAAGGCCTTCAACGGATCTTAAGGAGCCACGAATGGTTTTCAAAGGTCTAAAGGTGAATGAAACCTTATGCCTCCTAAGGGTCCGAGCAATCTTGTTTTTAGTTCTGTTGATAAAGGGAAGTTGCACACTAGAGGCCACTTCAATTGGATCCTTTTTAGTCCTAGGGTCTCGTTTAGCTTTTAAAAAATCTTTGATACCCTGGTCTCTATTATAGTCATTCTTTTCAAAAACATTAAGGAGATGGGTTTTCTCATTCACCAGATGGCTTTCATCATAAACCCTTCAAGCTCAAGTAGCTAATGTGTTGAGAACACCTAGCTTTTGGGATGGATAGTGATGATAATTCACATGTAAATATTGTTCAATGTGAGGTTTTGTATGAAAGACCCAGTGAGAGAAAGAACCATCATATTTTTTCGAGACAATCATGTTAAAGAAGGGAAAGCTACCATTAACTTTAGGTTCCATGGTAAATTTGATAGATCTAGATTGATTGTTGAGATGGTAAAAAAACAAATCTAACTTATCACGACCATGGGGCCACAATATGAATGTATAATCAACAAACACTTTCCACATCTCAGGTTGAAATTGAACAAAAGCTAAGGCTTTATATTCAAAATCCTCCATGAACAAGTTAGCAAGGATGGGAGAGAGGGGAGAACCCATAACAACCCTGCAAGTATGTTCATAAAATTCACCCTCAAAGCTAAAGAAAGTAGAGGTAATCCAAATCTCCTCAAGCTTGGTTATATCAAGGTTAGTGATGCGACTGATTACTTCAATAGTCTCATTGATAGGGATGTTGGTGTAAAGGGAAACCACATTAAAACTCACCATAATATCACTAGGCTCATATTTAACCTCTTTTAACTCATTCACAAAAGAGTAAGTCCTTAACAAAAGAATCAATTTGACTAACCAGAGGCTTAAGATTTTTGGCTAAATATTTAGCTAGAAGATATGAAGGCCCACCTATTGTATTGACAATGGGTCTAAGGGGAGCCCCTTCCTTGTGAATCTTAGGAAGCCCATAGATTCTTGGAGTGAGAGGGTTGCTCTTAACGAGTTTTTGATTCATGGAGTTGACATATTTATTTGATTGAATAGCAAAGGCAACAACTTTTGAAACCTTTTCAGGGGGTTCTTACTAATATTTCTATAGCTCCCACTATTGCAGAAGTCATCCATTGTTTTTCTTCGGTAGTCATATTTATCTAAGATTACAAACGCCGCTCCATTATCATTTTTAAGGACAACAATGTTGGGGCTATTGTTCAAAGCTGTAAGGGCTTTGAATTTGACTTGCTAATATTTCTCTTAGGACGTTTATCTTTCCTAGGAACAACAGAACAATCTTGCCTAACAACATCTTTAAGGAGATCTGGTAATTTTTTGATGCCAAATTCAAAGGAGTAAATAATCTCTTCGACTAGGATCTTTCTAGGGGCCAGAGCAAAGTTTAGCCCTTTCTTTAGAAGATGAAACACAAGGGGATCAAAAGAGAATTTGGAGAGACGAATCACCATATAATTGAGAGAGGGAAATAATAGTAATAATAATAATAATTATTATTATTATTATTATTATTATTATTATTATTATTATTATTATTATTATTATTATTATTATTATTATTATTATTGATTTTACATTTCTGATATTTAAAATTTGAATTTCTTCTGAATTTTATTTACAAAATATTTTGTAAATATAAATATATAAAATAATAATAATAATAATGATAATTTACTATTAAAATTATAGTAAAAATAAACATCAAATTGGTGTTTGAAATCAAGTATTTTCCTTCCTTCAATAATTATTAGGTTTGTATGTATTCTATCTTTTTAATTTTTAATTTCTTAGGTTTTAAAAGAGAACTTATAATCTTTTATTTATATTTTTTCTTAAAAAAACAAATTATAAAGCATGTATGTGTATATATCTTAATTTTACTTTAGGTCTTTGAGAAGTTTAGAGGCCTAGTCTTTGTCTAGACCCTCTTCATCAGTATTTTTCAAACTTTCTTATTAATAATTACTTTATGGATCTTGAGTCGGTTAAGCTCTATCCAAGATGGATGAATGTTTTCTCATGAGGAAGGAAAGTATCCAAGCAATTGGAAAGATTCTTAATCTTCGAGTCTCTTATGTCTTTTGGGGTTTCCTTCAAATCTATGGTGGTTATTGGTGTAGTTTCTGACCACAGACCAATTATATTACATTTTTCTCTTGAGGAAGGTCCAAATGTGATTCCCTTCCCGTATATTTCTTCTTGGCTCGAAGAGGAGTAACGTTCCTTGGTGGGTAGAATTCCTAAAATTGCTTGAGGTGGAAGGCATTATCTGTTTCTGGAGGAAGATAACTATAGGCTGAAAAGTAGGGCCATTTGGCTAAGTTCAGGTGACAACAATACAAGGTTCTTTCATTATCATGCAAATGAAAGAAAGTAGGTAAATATTATTGGGAGTGTCTTTGACTCCAATAACTCCTCTCTTCACTATTTTTTGGACAAAGTGATGTAATGGGTTAAATAATTCCAAGCTATTTTCAATTTTCAAGGCCACTTGTGGATGTCCTATCCATGATGTTTTGTATCTATTCATTATTAATGAGATTACTACTTATCTCCTGGAGGAAGCTTTAGAATAAGAATTTTGGTATCTTGCCTCTATGAAAAAGTCTAAGAGTCTTTGAATTGATGGTTTTCTAATGGAATTTTATTTGGGGTTCTATGAGCTAATTAAAGAAGACTTGCTAAAGACTATTATAGAATCCCAATCATCAGGTAAAATGTTGGGTTCTTTCAATTCAACTTTCATATGTCTTATTCAAAAGACTCAAGAAGGAGATTCATTCGTTGATTATAGGCCCATTACATGTTGCAATATTATTTATAAACTGATTACAAAAATCATAGCCAAGAGAATAAAGTCAAATCGTATCTCATTTATCACTGAAGATAAATTTAACTTTCTTCATCATAGAAATATACATGATGTTGTGCCTATCACCTAAGAGGTGTTTTACTTAATGAAAAGTAGAAATCTAAAAGCTGCAATTTGAAATATGATCTTTTGAAGCTTTACGATAGGGTGGATTGGAAATTCATTTGTCTGGTTCAAATCTAGATGAGTTTTTCTCTTTGTTGAACTCTAAAATTGTTTCCTTTTTTACTACCCTTTTTCCATCTCCTTTCACCTTTTTTTCACCATTTTTGTAGCAGTCTCAACATACTCAAGGTAAATTCAACTTATAAAAATATGTTTATCATGCATTTTTAGAATTTATGTTTCTTTATGAATTATAACAAAAACATTCCTACAATAACATAATAATGAACATTTTGCAGCTAATTTTGAATTCTGTAGTGATATTCATGGTTAGACAGGTTGCAGTGCATTCGTAAAAGGATGAACTAAAGATGACAAATTTTCACTACATGGACAACCACCTATTAGTATGACTTGGTAGGCTATAAATATTAAGACATATAAGAGTCAAACTCTGAGTATGATGATGCAATGGTTAAGCAAAGGCAACAAAAGATTAAAATGACATCGAGAGAGCATGCAGAAGACTTATTCAACCACGAGGATATGTTTCGAGAAGAATCAATCATGATTTGGTCTTTTAGTATCAAATCATGAGGAGATAAAGTCTTAGTTTAATTCTATTTCCTAGATGGAAAAGTAGTTTCCTTTCGTATCAGCATAAGACTCTTGAAGTTGTTTAATGAAAACTTGTATAAAAAACCATAAGGCGAGACCCAAAACTCAGTGCAATGTTAAGTTTATTGTGGTTTATTCTGATACTCTGTTTGAAGTAAATATAATCCTCTGTTTTCAATGCATGACTAAGATACCAACTGATGATAACAGACTTACTCTCACGGGAGGCCCCGCTGTCGAGTTGTAAGGATATTTAGTTTTTTTTATGCTTTCATTTTCTCATAGTGCAATAATATTTTGAAGTTTATTTTCTCTTAAAATAGTTTCATTAGAGTTCTAATCTGATCATTTGTTGTTCCAGTTCCAGAGCACTCATAAATGAAAATTACCAAAAATATTTAACTTTCATATGCATTTCCTTTCAGGTTTCATTACTCAATTAATTTCATAGATGACAAAAAATATATTTTAGAATTAATCATGCACATCAATAATCATTTAGAGTTGCAAGTTCTCAATTGATTTTTATTCTTGTCAAAAAATGCTTCTGCAATTGTAATTAGTTTATTTTCTTTCTACAATTAGTTTTTCTTATGCAATTTCCTTTTATGCAATTAGTGTAGAATTTCCTTTCTGCAAAATAGTGTTGTAGTGTTTTCAATTCTACAAGTAGCATTAGAATCTTTTTCCTGAAATTTAGTATTAGCATTTCCTTTTCTGCAAGTAGAGGTAAATTTTGAATTATGCAAGCAATAGATTTCAATTCAGTTAAGTAATTAGTTTTGATGTAACTTTAAATAGAAAGAACTTGTGTGTGTTTACTCTCTAAATCTCATTCAAACATTTTTTCATACTTAGAATAATTCAATCCATAGATAGGACTCCTAGCATATATAGTGCACATACATCTCACAAGTACACGAACCTTGGTTGACAATTAATGAAGTAATTTAAGAACAATTAAATTACCCAACACTCTTCAACTTGTTAGTTCGATTATGGGGTGTATCCAAATTGCTTCTTTCATTGTAATGATTAATGGAGCCCCTTATCATTCTTTTCAAGTATCGACAAGTATTTTTTAAGGTTGCCCCTTATGGCTTCTCCTTTTCGTGATTATGGAAGATACATTTAGCATACAAATTGATGAACATAGGTCTAGGGGCCTCCTTTGTGGAGTCAAAATTTAGATTTTTGTGGTGGTTTCTCATATTTTATTTGTTGACAATTTCATGGCCTATATTGTGGTGACAAATGAGACTTAAACTCCCTTAAAAACTCTCTAGACCTCTTTTGCAGGGTCACAGGGATGGAGATAAATGGTATCAATTCCCTTATCATTTTAAACAATATTTCTACAGAGTTTTTTGCTTAGGTGAGTGAACTCTTTCCTTTTCCTGTGAATTAATTGGATGATGGCTTAAAATACTTAGGATTTTACATAAAGATAAACAAGTATCACATTGATGTTTGGTGCACAAATCTTATCCTATGGACAGGATAGATCTCCCTAGAATTGGAAACCAAGTCTTAAAAAAACCAAACAAATGCATATAAATATTCCCTAGATTACTATCAAATCATAAATGTAAATTGGATTAATGGTTCATACCTTTCTTGAAATGTTTGATGATGATCCTTTCTATTGTTTAATGCAACCTTCAATCTTGTTCTCAATTCTCCAAGAGGAAATCTTGTAAGGACAGAAACATACAAATGATCAAAGCATATAATACATAAATTATTTCATCAAATACATACAAGTAATCAAGGAATCTCATAACAATCATAACAAAAAATGAGTATGGGAAAGAAATATGTATTTGTATTAAGAATGAAGAAAAGGAGAGGGTCAAGAAAACCAATGAAAAAAAATTGATTTTTTCTTAGGAAATGATTACCTTCAACCCGAAAAAGATCTCTGGTGCAGGTTGAGGGATAGCTGAGAACACAGATGAAGAGCTATGGTTTCACGTTGTTTCAGGTGTTGATCCCCATGGAGGGGTGCAAAGGGGGGAGCTCCACTCCCTCCTACAGGCAGGCAGTGGCCAACTGAGGTAAGAAACCAATAGAATCTGTCAGAGGTCCTTCAGGAGAAGGAAAAAGGAGCATGGAAGAGGATCAAGATTTTAGCAAATCAAGGGAGGATAAAAGAAAAAAAGAAAATGAAGAAGAAGACAAGAAACAGGGAGCAGAAAACAAGGCGCACAAGGGGCCATGCAAACTTAAGGGTGAGGTCACACCAAGAGTAGTTTTAAATGATCCTGCCCTACAGGAGCATTGGGACCACATGCAGACCTATGCTATCATTTGTAAATTCATGGGATTATGGCCCATTGAAAAGGCATTACAAACATGGATTAAATACCACTGGAAACCAAAAGGAAGCATAGACCTACATCTGGGGTCAAAGGGTTTCTTCACTGTGGTCTTTACAAATGTTGAGGACAAAGATAGAGTGTTTGAAGGAGGGCCCTACTTCTATGCATCAACAAGCCTCTACATGCGGCTGTGGATGATGAATTTTTTCCTAGAGCAAGAGACTTTCACTTCGGTCCCGGTCTGGGTAAGACTCTACTCCCTACCTCTTGATTACTGGCAAACGGAATCGTTATCTGCCATAGGAAATAAACTAGGGAATTTTGTCAAATCTTCTGAGGCCACTAGAAGGGGTAAATACACTTCCTTTGCACAAATATGTGTGTATATGGATCTCTCTGGAGCTCTACAGGATGAGGTCATCTTGGAAGTTTTTGATGAAGAATGGGTGCAAACAGTAGATTATGAACATATACCTTTCAGATGTTGTAGGTGCCATGAGCATGGACATCTATTCAGAGACTGCCCTCTTAGCAAAATAGAGAAAAAAAGTAAAACTACCACAATGAAAGATACTGAAAGCTTCCACAAATTGGGATATAGAGGAAAAGGGGGAAAAAGGGGAACAAAGCAACAACAAACAAAAGGGCAACAGGCCAGTCTGAACATGTTCGAAGTACTTGAGGAAGAGGAGGAGATAACAAAAGTAGATTAGGTAATGGAAGGTAGCCCGGGGGAGAAGGAGAAAGAGGAAGATAGTGAACAAAGAAAGGATATTAATAAATAGAAAGAGACCATGCCAAGTGATGGAGAACTAGAGATGGACTAAGAAATTACCCGGAGTGAGATGGAAATGGAGGATCATGAACTGCAGGAGATTCTTGATAGAGAAAACTAAGATCTGGAAGGGTTCTTGAAACATGGGACCATGGGAGGGGTAGACCCATTACCATAGGAAGAGTTCAACAGATTACAGTAGCTGTTCCTATGGAAAACTCAAACTAAAGGGCCGGAATGACAAAGAAACAATGAAAGGTGTGAAAACTATGAAAACCACACCAAGATTAGCTCCTAGAAACCCAGGAAAGAAAAGAGGTAGAAAAAAGTAGAATGAGTTATTGATGGAATGTGGAAAGCTAATGATAGATTCAGGTAAGATGAAAGACCTAACCAGCTACTCCTTTACAAATCTTTAATAATGAAGTTCACATCTTGGAACATCAAAGGTCTAGGTAGTAAGAGAAAACAAAGAATACTTAGCAATAGAATGAAACAAGAGGCTCCGGATATGATCTTTATCCAGGAAACTAAATGTTCCATTCAAAAAATCAAAGAAATTCACAGCAAATGGCTCAATAGATATGAGTTTCTAGAAGTTAAAGCAGACAATACAGCAGGGTGCATTCTCACTCTTTGGAACCCCCACAAGATTGGCATAATAGATGTTGAGGCATCTAGGAATTATTTATCAGTGGTTATTCATCTTGTGGGAGATAGGGAAACTTATCTGGTCACGAATGTTTATGGCCCTCAAAGAATAGATGATAAACTTAGGTTTCTATATTCTCTTGTGGATCTAAGAGATAGACATGCAGGAGTACCATGGATCATGGGTGGAGACTTCAACATGATCAAATCACTTTCGGAGGAAAAAGGGGGAACCAAAACTTTAAGTAAAGACTCTACAACATTTCAAACTTTTATCGATAATATGAAGCTAGTTGACACTGACATGAGTAATGGCCTCTTTACTTGGAACAATAAAAGAGGAAGAGAGTCTCAAGTTGCGTCCAACTTAGACAGATTCATAATCTCAAAGGACCTTATGCTCACCGACAAGGAAATGATAGCGAGAATTCTCCCCTTTGGAGGCTTAGACCATTGGCCTGTACAACTTGAGGTTCAGGGCATTGGTAGCCCCAAGAACAGACCTTTTAGATTTGAGAATATCTGTCTCACCCACCCAGATTTCATCAGCAACATTGTAAAATGGTGGATAGAAGATTTGCATATGCAGGGTACAAGAATGTTTCTGCTACACAAAAGACTAAAGCACATCAAGCTTAGGGTTAAAGACTGGAACAAAAATGAATTTGGAAATAATTTTGAAGAGAAAAAAGTTGTTGAAGACAAAATGCAGGAACTCAATCAAGCCCTTATCACGAATGGCTTTAATAAAGTCAGAAATGATCAAGTCACCAAACATCATCAAGACTAGGAGAATTTATGTAAACAAGAGGAAATATTTTGGAGACAAAAATCTAGAGTTCAATGGCTAAAAGAAGGGGAGCGAAACACTATATTTTTCCATAGATCCACCTTGGAGAACAGATCTCATAATAGGATCTCTTCGATCAAGGACGAGAGAGGTCATATTCTTAATTCCCATGAAGATATAGAAACAGTGCTAGTTCAGCACTTTCGAGGAATAACAAAGGAAACCATTTCAGACAGAGATCATTTTATCAAGGACTTAACAAGGCAAATACCTAGGATTGTTACAAGAGAGAATAATCTCAATCTTAATAGGCTAGTGACTAAAGAGGAGGTTAGTGAAGTCATCAAAGAAATGCAGAATGGTAAAGCGCTAGGCCCTGATGGTTTCAATGTGGATTTCTTTAAAGCTTGCTGGAACATTGTTAAACAAGACATTCTAAATGTGGTGGAGGATTCCAGGATTACTGGAACCATTTTGAAGGTGCTCAATACTTCCTTCATCTCCTTAATTCCCAAACAGGATAATGCTCTGACCCAGACAGGTTTAGACCCATAGCTTTATGCAATGTGGTGTACAAGATAATATCCAAGGTTGTTACCAATAGACTCAAACCACTTCTTCCTACTCTAGTTTCTGTGGAGCAATCTGTTTATGTGGAGGGTAGACAAATTCTCAATAACATCATTCAAGCGCATGAGGTGGTGCACTCATTGTTAAGCAATAGGAAGGTGGGCATGATTATGCAATTGGACCTAGCCAAAGCTTACGATAAGTTGAATTGGAACTATATCAGGAAGGTCCTTATAGAATTCGGGTTTGATCATAACTGGGTTAGATAGGTTATGGCCTTGGTTACTTCTTCTAGTTTTTCAATTCTGATTAATCGTTCTCTTTCCAAGACTTTTACTCCTTCAAGAGGCCTCAGGCAGGGAGATCCACTCTCTCCCTTTCTCTTTATCCTCATGATGGAAGGACTTTGTCAGTCAATCAAGCATGCGAAAGAAGTTGGAAATATCAAGGGTCTCCAACTTTCTGAGACTACTCAGGCTTTAACCCATCAACAATTTGTTGATGATACCATGCTGCAGGGAATCCCCACAGTCAAAGAAGCACTAGCTTATAAACAAATCCTGTGTGACTTTGCCATGGCTACAGGTATGGAAGTTAATCTTTCTAAATCTAAGATTTTTTTCTTTAATACCGATATTGCTATTCAGAGAAATATCTCTAGAATTCTGGGCTTTCAAAGGGATGTCCATCCTTCCAAATACTTGGGAGTTCCTCTAACTAATAAACCTTTGCACAAGAGCATTTGGGAGCCGGTGATTAATAAGATGCAGGATAAAATCAAGAAATGGGCTATTAGATCTTTAAACTTGACTGGTCGGTTAGTGCTTACAAAATTTGTTCTTCAATCTATCCCTGTCTTCATGTTATCAACCCTTCCAGCTCCTAAAGGAGTTTTGCAACAATTTAGAACCATTAAAAGAGACTTTCTTTGGGGTAAGGGGGAGTAGAGAAAGAAATGGGCCTTGGTAGCCTGGGATAAGATTTGCAAACCTAAAAACCAGGGAGTTCTTGGATTGGATGATCCGAAAGTGCTAAGCAAAGTTCTAGGGGCAAAATTATGGTTGCTTTGGGTGAAAGATCCAAAGGCTCAGTGGGCTAGTATCTGGAAAGAAAAATATGCCAGAACTTGGTAAGATAATGATCACATACAGATCACTGGCATCATAAAAGGCTCACACATTTGGAATAAGGTCTGGGAGAGTAGAGGCTTAGTACAAAAAAATAGCTTCTGGGAAATCAGAGAGCGAGATCTTGCTTGGTTTTGGGAGGATAAATGGCAACGAGAACCTACACTGTTAAGAGAGGACTTTCTGGACCTCAAGAAAGAAACTGATACCAAAGGCTTACTTAGGATAAAAGATTTTTGGGATGAAACCAACAGCGAAGGAAAATGGAGAACCTGGAAGAAGTTAGATTACAAGGATGATAGCCCCTTGAAAGCAAAAGCGGAGGCACTTCTGAAAATGTTGGACCCAAGGAAAATTTTAGTGATAGGGGGGCATGACAAACTTAGATGGGGTAACAATAATGAAGGTACCTTCAATCTTAAGGAGGCAAAACGCATACTCCTTGAGCTGGACTCCAATGCACCGGACAGGGTTTGGCAGAACCTATGGAGGCATCAAGGATGGATGAAGATCAAACTCTTCATGTGGCTGGTTCATCATAAGAAAATTTTGACTTGGGAAAATATTCGGAAGAGGGGTGTTCTGGGTCCTTCTAGATGCCAGCTCTATGAAGCCCAAGAGGAAACAATGGAGCACCTTCTCAATAATTGCATCTTCACCTCCAGTTTGTGGGATACTTTCACCACTATTTTCCAACAGATAGACAGGGACAAAGGAAGCATTATCAACACCCTAAATAACTGGAGACGAAACTTCTCTAATTATGAATTTCTTTGCTTAGCCTGGGCTTTAACGCCAAGCTTCATAATATGGAATGTCTGGAAAGAAAGGAACAACAAAATCTTCAAAAATGAAAAAAGATCCTCCCAACGCATCTTTGAGTAGATCTTAAGACAACTTAAGGAGACGGTAGGTACTATTGTGAGAACTTCCCCAAAGAATCCACCTTCAGAAGCTGAAATGTAGATACTTCTTCAGTTGGGTATGCAGGGGCTCATACCACAGGGCTTGGATAGGAAGGTAATGAAACTGGACACTAAGCAGGAATATTGGCATCCTCCCCCTCAGGGTTTTTTGAAATACAACATTGATGGGGCCTCAAAAGGCAACCCGGGTGTGGCTGGCTTTGGAGGGGTGTTAAGGGATGATAATGGCTGCATCCTTTTTATTTTCCACTACCATTTGGGTAGAGCCACTAATAATATGGTAGAATTAATGGCTCTTGAGCATTGTTTAGAATTCCTGAAGAATAATAATCTATAGAATATAATAGTTGAAGCTGACTCTAAGTTAATCATTAACTCGGTTAAGAGAATCAGCTATGGCACGGAGCCGGAAAAAGTCTCAAAACACTGGAGGCTACTTTAGGTCTTTCAACAGATTCAGCTTCACCTTCTGGGCTTAAGTACAATGAGTTTCAACCATGTGCTAAGGACAACAAATAAATTTGCGGACATCCTAGAAAATCAAGGGGTGCTCTGCACCAAAAGAAGGGCCGAACTGAGTTGGCAAGAGTTTCCTCATAATAGATTAAGGGTGCATTTTCAAGATCAGGCGGACGAGGACAGAATGGTGTTTCGTAACAGAGCCACAGAGACAGAGTCTAGTTGATTTGGTTTTTTTTTTTTTTTTTTTTTATGAAGTGTCATTTTCGAAGTGAGGTCCTTTTTTGGATGAAGGTCACTATCAGCCTCCTCAACCCTGGTAATAACAAACACAGAAGTCTCTGGAGGATGTTGTTAGGTAGACACTGCTTCTCAGATAGAGTGCGGGATGGAGGAATTTTCATCTTCCTTTGGTGCATTTGCACAAGGAGATGGTGTTATGAAACCAGCTCACAAAAAGATAGAAAAGAGAGATCCACGACTTAGAATTCAGCCTCTTCGAGGGGGCAACCTCCTTTACATTACATAAATGAACAATTCTTGGATGATACAAATGACAAAACCTCCTTTCTATATATAGGAGTCTAAGGAGTCACCATGTAATCCAGCCGACCTAACAATAATAATATAAAGCCACAAAAATAACAATAGAGGGATTCTATGGGGCACAGAAATAACAATATGGGGGTAATAGGGGCACAACAATATAAATAAGGGGTATAACTACAATAGTAATGGGGTAATCACTAGTATTATAGGGACCCAACATGCCCCTCTCCTTCAAAAAAGTGTTGTCCTCAACGCTTGAGTAGTTCTGGATACTTCTGCATAAAATTCTCATCCTCCCATGTGGAATCTTCAGCGGATAAGTTCTTCCACTTGATAAGATACTCTGAAATTGATCGATTTCGTAGCTGTCGAGTTCTTGTTTCTGTGACTGCTTCTGGTTCCAATATAATTTTTCCTTCCTCATCAAGTTCTGGCAATATTGTTTGAATTGGAAGCTTGTCACCTATAACCTTCTTTAAACATGAAACATGGAAGACTGGGTGCAATCGAGAAGCTGCAGGAAGCTCCAATTTGTATGCCATAGTACCAATCTTTTGCAACACCTTGTATGGACCATAATACTTTGGTGATAATTTATTATCCTTCTTAGCTTGCTTTAGGGACATTTGCTTATATGGTTGTAGCCGTAGGAATACCCAATCACCTACATCAAAACTTCTTTCACTGCGATGTTGATCTGCCTGTTGTTTCATTCTATTTTGTGCCAACACGAGGTTATCCTTTAAGAGTTGGAGGACTTGTTGTTGATGTTCGATGTGATGTTCCACTGCCTGAACCTTAGAATTTTCTCTTAAATATGATGTGATGGATGGTGGTTGATACCCATAAAGTGCCATAAATGGGGTCATTTTTGTTGCTGTATGGAAGGAAGTGTTATACCACCATTCAGCCAGAGGCAACCATTTGACCCATTGTGTCTGTTTATCAGATACAAAGCAACGAAGATATCCTTCCAAACATTTGTTTACTATCTCAGTTTGCCCATCAGATTGAGGATGATAAGATGAGCTATGAGCTAACTGAGTACCAAGACAAGAAAATAATTCTGTCCAAAAATTTCCAGTGAAAATGGGATCTCTGTCACTTACAATAATCTTTGGGTTTCCATGTAGCTTTTGAACTGTTTCCATAAATGCAGTAGAAACTGTACTGGCTTTAAATGGATGTGATAATGCACAAAAGTGTGCATACTTGGTAAGTCTGTCAACTACCACCATGATGACACTCTTTCCCTCAGACTTGGGTAAACCTGTGATAAAATCCATTGAAACCTCCTCCCAACGTTGGCTTGGAATGGATAAAGGTTGTAATAGACCCGGTGTCTTAATTGTTTCAACTTTATTTTGCTGGCAAACCAAACATTCTGCCACAAACTTTTGAATATCTGATTTAAGGCCATCCCAAAAAAATTCCTTCTTAACCCTGTGGTAAGTTTTTAAAAATCCTGAGTGCCCTCCTAAGGGAGAAGTGTGCAATTCCATAAGAATCTTTTGTTTTAGCTGGGAATTCTTACAGAGGTATAAGCGATCTTTGTACCATAACGAATCATTTTTCCAGCTAAATGTATCAGAAGTACTGGAATCTTGTTGTAGCTTTCGAATAAGTGCCCACACTTCTTCGTCATTCTTCCATTCCTCCCTTGCTTCGTTTATCCAATCTGGTTGGATAATAGAAATGGCACACAACAATGCTTCCACATCCTCATCCTTTCTTGAGAGTGCATCTGCCACCACATTTTGCTTCCCTTTTTTGTAGATGATTTCAAAGTCATAACCCAACATCTTTGTGACCCACTTTTGTTGCTCTTCAGAGGATAATCTTTGTTCTAAAAAGTATTTAAGGCTATCATGATCCGTTTTTACCTTGAAGTGTCTTCCCATTAGGTAGGGTCGCCATTTCTTAAGTGCATGGAGTATTGCCAACATTTCCTTCTCATAAATAGCTTTGCTTAAAAACTTTCCCTTGATTGGACGACTTTCAAAAGCAATGGGTCTTTCATCTTGCATTAGAACAACACCAATTCCATTTCCTGAAGCATCACATTCCACAATAAAGGTTTTTGTGAAGTCCGGTGTAGCTAAGACCGGTGCTTGGCACATTGCCTCTTTAAGATGTTCAAAGGCCTTTGTTGCTTCCGGAGTCCATGAAAATGAATCTTTCTTCAATAATGTTGTTAGAGGTGCTGCTATTCTCCCATAATTCTTAACAAACTTGCGATAATACCCTGTCAACCCAAGAAATCCTCGCAGATGCTTTATGGATGTGGGGATTTTCCATTCCTTAATGGCTTTAATTTTGCTAGGGTCTACCTTAACTCCTTCATGAGATACAATATGACCCAAATATTCCACCTCCTGGACTCCAAAGAAACATTTGGATCTTTTTGCATATAATTGTTTCTCCTCCAATAGTTGTAGCACCCTGTCAACATGTTCAACATGATCCTTCCAAGACTTGCTGTAGATTAGTATATCATCAAAAAATACTAACACAAATTTTCTAAGGAATGGTTTGAAAATTGAATTCATCAAACCTTGAAATGTTGAAGGTGCATTGGTAAGGCCAAAAGGCATGACCAAAAATTCATAATGACCCTCATGAGTTCTAAATGCGAATGTCTTCAATCTTCATTCTGATTTGATGATATCCCGAACGAAGATCCAACTTGGTGAAGTAAATTGATCCATGCAATTCATCCAGTAATTCATCAATAACAGGAATGGGGAACTTATCTTTAATAGTGAGCTTGTTGAGCTCCCTATAATCTGGACACATGCGCCATGATCCATCCTTCTTGTGCACCAATACTACTGGAGCTGAGAAAGAACTTTGACTCGGTTGAATTATACCAGCCTCTAGCATTTCTGCAACCATACGTTCAATTTCACTTTTTTGGACATAGGGATATCTGTACGGCCTGATGTTTGGAGGAACACTTCCTGGAATCAGATGAATAGCATGATCATGATCACGCATAGGTGGGAGACCCTTGGGAGTCTCAAATACCTTGGAATGATTGTCCAAGACTTTTTGGAGATCTGGAGAAATAGATGATTCCAATGTGGAAACATCTAGCGAACATAATTGTGCAATTACACCTCTTTGCTCCTTTTTTAGAAGCTTTGTCATACCATTAGAGCTGATTATCTTTCCTGGTTTCCCTGCAATACCCCTTAATTCAACTTCCTTTCCTTCCGAAGAAAATTTGATGAAAAGTTCTTGAAAATTAAAAGCTATTGTACCCAAGGATTGTAGCCATTGGACTCCTAGTACAACATCAGCACCTCCCATTGGAATGGAAAGCATTGGGCTAGTCAATACATATTCTCCCATGGATAGCTTGATATTATGGCACTTTCCAGAGCAATTTATTGTTCCTCCATTTGCAATCATCACTTGACACTCTGGTGCTGGATATAGGAAGCAATTCAATTCTTTTGCTACCCTACAATGAATAAAATTGTGGGTGCTTCCTGAATCAATCAACACTATTACCTTTTTCTTCTTGATTTGTCCTTCTATCTTGATGGTTTGAGGAGTGGTAATTCCCGCCAATGCATTACAAGATATGGTCGGATTTATTTGTTCTTCATCTAGGCTTTGTTCCTGGAATATATCCTCTTCTTTTGACCTTTCTTGCTCCTTTTCTTCTTCCTCTTCACAATCTATGTAGAATAATTTCTTCTCAGCACACTTATGACCTTTTGTGTATTTGCTATCACAATTGTAACAAAGCCCTTTTGCTCTTTTTTCTTCCAATTGTTGTGGTGTCAACCTTGTAGGTTGTGGAAGACTATGGGCAACAACACTTCCCTCTTTATAGTTGTGAATGGTATGCTTCCTAGTTGCCATAATTTTGCTTTCCATTTTTCTTGCTAACCTGAATGCCTTCTCTAATGAATCAGGTTCCCAAAGGCGCACATCATGTTGGATATTATCCTTTAAAGACCCTATGAACACATCAATCCTATGCTCCTCTGGAATATCTTTTACCCTTATGTTCAATTTTTGGAACTCCTCAATGTGCTCCATTATTGAACCCTTTTGTTTGAGACTTATCAATTGGCTAAAAAAAGTGTTGCTTTTTGTATCCTCATAATGTGCTATCAATTCTTCCGTAAAAATTGCCCAAGTGATAAATTGTTTACGAGAACAAAGCCATTGATACCATACAAACTGATTTGGTTCCAAATATAAAGTTGCCATACGTACCTTTTGTGTGTTTTGCACATTATTGAGATCGAAGAATTGCTCCATCTGTAATATCCATGTGGCGGGATCCTTGCCATCAAACTTCCTCATATCGATTTTTGGAACATGGTGAGTCTTCGATCCAACATTAGAGTCTATGGAATCATGATTAACATTTCTTTTGTTCTCATCATGAGTTTCCTTTACTACCTTTTCACCATTAGTGACCCTTTCTTGTAGCAACTTCTTCAATTCATCCATCTTATCATCCATGCCATCAATTTTAGCGTCCATGCCATCCATCTTAGCTTCCATCTTAGCTTCCATGCCATCCATCTTAGCTTCCATGCCCTTTATCTTAGATTCCACGCCATTTACCTTAGATTCCACGACATTTATCTTAGATTCCACGCCACTTATCTTAGCTTCTGTTAGCTTTTGTGAGCGTGACATTTGTTGCACTTGTTCTTGTAATTTTGATATATCATGTAGCATTTCTTCCTCTTCTTCATGAGTCATGCTAGAGCTTTCAGGTTCCTTACTAGGTGTTTGCATTTTCTTTACTCGGGGCATCAGTTACCGATAATAATGTTTTACTATTCCCTTTGAATTCCGTTAAACCAAGCTTACACAAAAATTTAAAAAAAAACTACACACCTTTTTTTCACTTTATAGCAGCCTGATATTGAATCTGATGTATCTCTGTAATTTCGGATCATCCAGTTCTGAAATTGCTATCTGTAGTAGCCTTCTGCGTCCTCTTTCCAATGCCACAAGTCTGAGCTAAATTGGATTCTCCAAGGAAGAGTTATGTGAAATCTCCCACAGTGACTAGCTTTTAGACTGGTTCAGTAGAGCGAACTTGTACGACGTTCCACGAGTCACTGTTTCAACCTTTGAATCTGAAACTCACCCACAAGAAACTACAGTCCGTCCTCTTTCTGTACCTTTTTACGAAATTTCAATCCGATCCTCAGAGAGAGAGTTATGACAATTTTCCCCAGGTCACCTGTTTTGAATGTAATTCAGGAGTCTGCAAAAAGGCCAAATTCCTCAGATCATATCTCCGAACATATCGCGCTAAAAGCTCTGAAATTCGGACCCAAAGTTCAGAGCCAATTCTTCGCAAATGGGTTTTTTTTGCGACTTCTGAAACGTTACAGAAAAAAAGTTATAGCGAAAATGCCACGATGACCTATTTGGAGCAGCGAAACCCTAGAATCCAAGGCTCTGATACCAAATGTTATGAAACCAGCTCACAAAAAGATAGAAAAGAGAGATCCACGACTTATAATTCAGCCTCTTCGAGGGGGCAACCTCCTTTACATTACATAAATGAACAATTCTTGGATGATACAAATGACAAAACCTCCTTTCTATATATAGGAGTCTAAGGAGTCACCATGTAATCCAGCCGACCTAACAATAATAATATAAAGCCACAAAAATAACAATAGAGGGATTCTATGGGGCACAGAAATAACAATATGGGGGTAATAGGGGCACAACAATATAAATAAGGGGTATAACTACAATAGTAATGGGGTAATCACTAGTATTATAGGGACCCAACAGATGGGTTGGTGCGAGGGGCCAGAATCCTGGCTTTCTCGATAGAATCAATACCTCGGTTTTTCTTTCTGCGGTGGCAATACCGCTCGAGGAGTGGTTTCTGGTTCGTCGCAGACCCTTTAAGCTGAAAGTGGTTTTTCGGAGTTGGGAGCGATTCCACTCACTAAACAACACGTGGCCAAGGGATGGGAAGAAATACTACCCTCATCGCGAGGTAAATCTCGATGCTTTTGGCTCGTGCAATATGTACCACAGTCGTTGGATTAAGCACAACGAATCTACGATCAAGAATAATCATGCATGTTGGTGGTTCCAGGGCATTCATCGCGTCATAATTCTCCATGTTTTTAGGTCATGCGATATCATTCTCTGTTGTTGGATCTGGCGAGGAGATTCGACAATCAAGGATATGTATGCAGGTTAGGGTGAGCGTTATCCTTCATGCTTGTTGCGCTTCATGGTGGGAATCAGTGGATTTTGGGTGGACTACATGCTTGAGGGTTATCCCCCCATTCAGACCCGAAATCCTTTTAGAATGGCCCCTATTTCCTCATCGAGTCTGATTCTAATTTTAAAGTGGATGCATGTTCTCGCCCCAATATGAGCCTCGTCCATCAGATCTCTGAGGGGTGATCAAACGGTCCCGACTTTTGTTTATTTTTCGAGGGTTTTGTAGTTTTATTTGTGGGTCCTTGGCTTTAAGCGGTTTGATATTTCTTTAGACCACAGTTCCTTGGGGACTATTGTATTTTATGTAATTTGTTTTTCAATTTAATGAAATAGAAGGTAAGACTCTTGCTTTAGAAAAAAAAAAGAAGAAAAGGAGAGGGTTACATCCAAGCCTTGATGTTGAAGCCTCCTCCCAATGATCCTCAAAACAACCTTGCAAAAAAAAGGTCTCCAATGGATACTTAGACAACAAGTAAGTATAGTTCAAGGGTAAAAAATCCAACCCCTTCCGCATGAGATCATTTTTAATTTATAGGATAGAGAACGGTAAGAGGAGATAAGAGATGGAGCTTACAGATCCACTAAGGTAGGAATGAGATCCAAGATAGGAGGGATGCGAGCCAAATCCACACCATTTGGAATAGATACCTTCACAAGGCTTCTAGAATAGAAGTTCCATGTTCCTTTTTATTTTTTACCCATGTCAAAAGGCTGCCACACCTTTTGTGAAAGCAAGTTGCAACGATGTTGCAAGACGCTAGTTATGTAAGGTGCAACCGTTAAGGTATTTCCATATAAATGTATTTCTTCCATTTTTTTAGGGATTGGTGACAATAGTTCTTCAGATAGAGAAAGATCTGAATTTAACATCATTTGCCTAGATGTCACAAAATAATGTGTGACAATTGTAGACTAGATGTGGATGGTTAGAAAAGTGGAGGCTCGTATCCATATCTGGTCCAATTTTTTTTCTTAAGAGGATGTTTGGTCCAATTTTTTTTCTTAAGAGGAGGAGGAGAGTCACTCACAAATGATTTGAAAGCGTGGTGGTTGGATAAACATTTGTGTTCTTATAAAGGTTTTCCTCTCCTCTTAATTGCTTATGGTTGGTGTGCTTAAAACCTCAATATTTTCTAGGATAAGTTTTTCCCCCAAACATTCACATAGCTAAAGTGGTTGTATCAGCTCAAGAAAACAAGTAAGATCTAAAACAACTGATGGGGATAGTTAGGGCCATCCTCCTTGCCCTGTTGTTGGGTTCGTTGCATATTTTAGTCATACACACTACTTGTATTGCAGGTATGTGTTAGGTAGGCTGACTAACAACTAGGAAAAGTTGTGGTTTATATTGGATATGGCTAGGAAAAAAGGGTTATTGTGTCTTCAAGTGATGGGTGACTTCAAACTTGTCATTGCTTGGGTAAACCATAAGGCCGATGTCAATATTCTAGGACTAAACACTCTTCCTTTTGACATATGGGTTGTTGCTGGCTCTTTTGAGCACATATCTTCCTACCACATCCTTTGTGAACTCAATATAGAAGTAGATGGTATGTCTAAAGAAGCTCTTACTCTCCCTATTATCTCTGTTAGTTTTCATGAGTTTTTAGATCGAGTGCAGATCGATTCTATGGCAACCATCTCTCCTTCTAATTACCTTTCATACATTTTTTTTAATATCTTATTTCGTAATAAGTTTGCGGGTACAAAGGTCTTGACAGATTCAAAAGTTTTTTTTTTAATAAGTGAGAATACTTAGTTTTTGTTTTTGTTTTTATAAATGATGAAAACTTAAAATATTAATATACACTTAGAATGTGTATATATTTCCTTTTCGTATATATATATATATATATATATATATATATATATAGTTTATAAAATTTCTTTACATGGAAAAATAATGATAAATAAGTAATTGTGCAACTCATAACTCTATTTTAATAAAATACTTTTATAATTAAACTCAAAATAAACGTTATTTTAAAGTAGGAAGTAATTGTTTTACACTTTTGTTATAATATTTTATTGATAAGATAAATTAATAAATATATAAATTTAAATTTTTTAATATAATTTAATATTTATTTATTTAATTTTTAAATTAATTAAATAATTAAATAAAATTTTAATTTTTAATAATATTTTATTAAATTTATAAAAGATAATTTATTTTGATAGATATGTTTATTTTGGAATAAATTTTTCTAAAATGATAATTTAATTATAATAATTATTAAATGGATAATATTAATTTAATTTTCATATAATGTTTTAAGATATTCTTAATAGTATTTATAAATACAATGTTGAAATTTATTTTTAATGTAGTTATGTACTTTTTTTTTTTAATTAAATTGATTAACTAAACAAGTGTCCTGTGAACCAGTGTTATATGAAATAAGTTATGGTTTATTGGGCATGTCATATTAATAAGCCATGGAATTGACCTATGATATTGGACACAGAGTATTTATAAATTATGAATCTCTATAGTAAAGTGGAAATGAATTTCTACAATTAACAATCTTGCTAAATATTTTTTTTAAATGTGTATATATTTACATATTAATTCTTTATTATTATTATTATTATTATTATTATTTAGTTATAATTATTTTTTAACCTAAAACATACTATAAAATAAATGTTTTGATAATCATCAACCTTTCCCAACCATTTAATTTATATCGTCTTTTTTTCTCATAATTTTTTAAATTTTAATATTATAATAATAATAATAATAATAATTTTATTTAAATTTTAATATAATCATAATTTTAATAATAATATTAATGATAATATTTTTATTATTATAAGAAAGTAGAAAGTGGTTCAGAAAATTAAATTGTTTGTTCAGAAAAATGAATCATTAATTATGACATTTATAATGGTAAATGACCTGACAAGGCATGGGAACAACTTTTTCTGTGACATTATATCTTAATTTCTTAAATTTTAATGTAACAATATTCTTAGAGGTCTGTTATTCAAATATTATAAGAAAGAGTTGAGAATAAAAGTTATTTTGGAAACACTTAAACTATTTAAAAAATATCCAATAGCAATTTTTTTTATTTTTTTTAACATGGCCTAACCTAAACTCAATCTAGTTCCAAGAAAAAAAAATTGTTTTTAAACCAAAAAGTGGTTCAGCAAAATAAATGTTCGTTCAGAAAAATGAAATGTTAACGATGACCTTCATAATGGTAAATGACATGCCAGGACATCGTAACAGCTTTTTCGGTGGCATTGTATCGGAAGCCTGCAGTCCACATCTACCCACCACCGCGTTGCACATGGATACATACTAAATTTTAATGAATTGAATTCACCGAAAATGTGAAGGTTGGGCTACTTATTAAGTTCAAAATATATAATATCTCGGAACATCCATGTTAGCTCCTGTGCACGTATATATCCAGAGAGATCTCAGAGTTTGTGCTTCAGTCTTGGCCTCCGGAGAGATCTCAGAGTTTGTGCTTGAGTTGGGCAAGAAAAATGGTTTCTGGAGTTAAGTCCAGTTTCTCAGATAATGGAGGCTCTTATCCTAAGAGCAGATTACCCATGGTGGATTTCATATTCAGACTGCTGGGAATAGGCGCCACGTTAACTGCTGCAGTCGTAATGGGAACGAACAAGCAGACTGTGATACTTCCTGAAGTTGGTCCTTGGCCTGCTAAATATCAATATACTTCTGCCTTCGTGTATGTGGGATAATATTGATCATCCCAGCTATGTTATCAGAGTTTTTACCTAATAGTTAATATCCACAGTCCATCGATCTTACGTTGTGTACCGATGTTTTGCAGGTTTTTTGTAGCGGCCAATGCACTTGCTTGCGGATACACAGTGCTTTCACTGATCTTCTCCTTAATAGTCAAACCTGCATCGTCAACACTGCCGGTCTTTTTTCTCTCCATCACCGATTTGGTAATGCATTCTGCTACTTCTCCAGCAAAAGATTCTGATTCTGTCAGAATTTTAATTAATTTATTATTATTATTATCATTGAATAAGATTGAGTCAGTTTCAATGTTGGATGGAAGAATAATTTGTCTATTAGATCGGATGGTACAATAAGATTGAGTCAGTCTCAATGTTGGAATGGAAGAATAATCTGCTTATTTGTTGGGATGGTACAATAAGATTGAGTCAGCCAAATGTTGAATGGAAGAATAATCTGCCTACTAGTTGGGATGGTACATCAAGATTGTGGGAAGCTTCCTGAGCAGCTTGGATGTCCCTTAGGTTAGTTTAATTCACCCAAATGGGGTTTTTATAGTCAATCACAACCCCTCCCCATGAGATTGGAATATCTAGTAGGAACTAAACCACACAAATCAATTGGTCTACCCTTGAGGGGTTTAACCTCAATGAAACATTCTAGAATAATTTTAGTAGTATCGACAAATCAAAATTGGGATTTTTCTCCAAAATAATTATGTATTTTTAAATTAAATTAATTATTTAAAAAATATCATATCAACAAATGTCATGGTTTAACCTCAATCAAATGTTTTAGAGTAATTTTAGTAGTATTCACAAATCAAAGTTAAGATTTTTCTCCAAAATAGTTATGTATTTTTTTTTTCTTTTTAATTAAATTAATTAATTAAAAAATATCATATCAACAAATGTCAGGGTTTAACCTCAATGGAATGTTCTAAAATAATTTTAGTAGTATCCAGAAATCAAAGTTGAGATTTTTGTCCAAAACAGTTATGTCTTTTTTCTTTTTCTTTTTAATTAAATTAATAACTTAAACAATATCATATCTACCAATGTCATATGAAAGAAGTTATGAGTTTTTTGATCATGTAATATTGATAATATGGTATTGGCTCATGATATTGTAGCCAAATCTATTTAAAAAATAATAAAATCACGGTAATAAAAATAATAAATTAATTATTTTAATATTTATAAAAAAATAAGTATTTTGATATTTATCATCGCTTGGTTTGGATATTTGATTTATATAGTTAAGCTATTATAGTTTGGGTTAAATACATACATGGTTACTAAAGCCATCTTGTAAGAAAGTATGAGAGTTGGGGTGTTAATTTTCAAAGGAGTTGTGTAACGAGGTGGAGGAATTGCTTGAATGGTCAAAAGTGGCCAGAATCCTGGCAAAAAAATTTCAAAAAATCTTGTAGGGACAGTGTTTGAATCGTATTTTTTATTGTGGAAATGGATTCAGCACCGTTGAAAACGTCTAGGGCACCTAATTGAAGTTTAACAACTATAACTCGGATTTACAAAAATCCTTTCCGGATTTTCTCTAAATATGACAGGAGTTTCCATAACTTTCCGGGCAATTCCTCTGCTAGTTAGACTACAGCATTTTGAAATATTGAATTGAATTGAATTTCATATTGTGAGCAGGTGATGTTGATTCTGGTAACGGCTGGCGCGTCTGCAGCGGCTGCCATTGGTTGGCTTGGACGCAAGGGAAATTACCACAGTAACTGGGCGAAAATCTGCAACACATATGGTCGGTTCTGCGACCGTGGGTCTATTGCTGTATTTGCTTCGTTTTTCGGGGTCATCATCTTTATGAAGCTCACTGTCATGGCCAACTACACTCTTTACAAACGTACGAGCTGTACCCGTTAATGAACTAAATGTAGAAGGGAAGGGAGCGGTAGAATATAGTTGTGTTAAATAGATTGGGGAAGACTTGGCAGGCTGGTAGGTGTGTGATGTATTTTATTACTTTTATCTCGCCATTTGTTTTGGGCTTTCTGCTTTTGGCCTACATTATTTAGGGAGGAAGATAAATATAGTTCTGTGTATTACTGGTCATATATTATTTAGCGAGGAAGATAAATTTAGTTTTGTGAGGAAGACAAATTTAGTTTTGTGTATTACTGAATATGTAAATATAGCTCTTTGTGTTTGGAATTGAAAAATGAGTATAACCGGTTGTGACAGTTATACATGGATGTGTGTGGGAATTGTAACGATGGCATCCTAATTCCACTGGCCATCATCTTTTATTATGGGTTTGTCATATCGTTTTTATTTGTATAAAATGCAGGAAAGTTTTATGTATGGGGGATTCTGTCACATGGTGTGTGGATTTATTTGAAATATTTATATGGTGTGTGGTTTTACCTGAAATAGTTATGAAATTGTGTGCATTAATTAAGTTCAAAATGCATATATTTTATTTTATACAAGTTATTTATATATTTTTATTTATTATTTTTAGAAGTGTATTTTTTTAAAGGAGAGGTGTGATTTTTTTATTGAGTTTAATTTTTTTTATTTTTTGTTTGATTTAGGGGATTTGAACTTCAAAAATTATGTATATAAGTATTTTTGATTGTTGATTGTGTGGTATATTTTAGGGAAATGTGTAAATTATTTTATATTTTTTAAAATAAAAATAATTTTTTTACTAGATAAACAAAGAATATCATTTATAGTTAAAAAACTAAACATATATATTTTATAGTTTTTAAGCATTTTTTTACTGGGCTTATAAGTGCAATTTACAACTTTGTATGAGGGAGATGTCTAATTCATTCAGTGCTCAATAACCTAGAATTAACATGTGTTCATTTTAAAATATAAAGAGAATATTTTCTAAATAAAAGCTACGTGGGCTATAATTAAAAACAAAAACAAATATACATATTTGATTAGTTTTAATTAAAATCATTATAAAATATCCATAATCCCACTTAGTTCCTTGTTGACGATGTAAAAATATTTCACTATCACTCTAGTCCATAGATAAAATAACCTATTTTTATATCAATCTCCAAAAGATAAGTAACTAAAACTAAAAAATATTATATTTTTTCATTTTTGAATATTAAGATGATGTACAATTCTTAATTTTTTATTTTTTTTTAAATATATATTGCAATAAGGATTTACATAAACTATTTGAATATTCATGTAAATTAATTTAATTCAATATCAACTTTATATAGAGGAAAAAATAACATTTACAATAATAAAATATTTCAATGCACAATGTAAAAAAATCAATATGTATCATAAATAAAATATTTCAATGCCAATGTTGAATAAAATATTTCAATGTCAACTATGTTATATTAGGTATGGTTAAATATATATATATATATATATAATATATAATATATAATATATATATATATATATAGTAATAAAATATAGTTAAAATATTTCAGTCATTTGAAAATTTGAAATTTAGTAAAGATTTGGTGGAATTGTAAATTTAAGTTGTGTATTGTACACAATCCAACAATTTTCAAGGCCTTAAATCCATGTATACATTGAAAAATGACATTTAAACAATGAAATATATATATATATATATATATATATATATATATATATATATATATATATATATATATATATATAGATAGATAGATAGATAGATAGATAGATAGATAGAGATCATGTTTCTATCAAGTGCGGAGAGGAATCAAATATTTCCACTCTTGACACTTGCTACACTTGTGCTTAAGGTCCATCGAGACCCCCCTATGTAGGTGTGAGAGAAAATTGAAGCGTAAAATAGCAACCTATTGAATTCCCTAAGAGGGATGTTCACAATACACATGAGAAGAATAAATAGATTGCCCCTACCATGAGCAACTTGCTGAAGTCTCATCCCCATGTGAATGCTTCAAAGCTCGAGCCGAATTGAAGAGCCACTGGGGTAATAATGCAAAATAAGTTGTTTGAGCTGTGAGTTGTTGCATTCCTTCTCCACTTGAAAATCATTGAGTCACGACTTAGTGACATGTACGTTGGCTGGATAGATTTCCTCAGGGGATGTGATATCCTCCCTGACTGTACCTAAATCCATCAAATGATGATTCTAGAGGCTAAAATTATATGGTGTCCTAGTCAAAGGAGGATGGTATGAATGGATCCTCATGCCACTTACATGATTTCACCAGGTCCGACTGATTTGTGGCCTAGTCGGATGGTGGTAACCCACCCCCATTGTTTCTCGATTCGAGCACCTCACCCAATGTTATTGTATATTATAGTTACTCATAAATTGCATTAAAATATCATAGGAAGATGGTGTAGATTGCTCCCTCACACCCCTTGCATGTTTTCACCATGTCCCACTAAGTTGTGGCCTAGTGGGATGGTGACAAAATGCCCCAATAGTTTCTTGATCCAAGCACCCCATCTAGTGTTATTGTATATTATACTTACTCATACATTGTGCTAAAATTATTATTATCATTAGTTTTGTAATAGAGAGAAAGAGAGAGAGAGATCACAAGTAAATATCAAAACTAATAATAATTGTATTGAGAGGCCCATTGTACTAGTATGTGAGAGATGTGTAACTCCTTGTGTGTTCAACCTTGAGTTGAAACATGTTGTTTATGGTGTTGGACCCACCAACATGTCAAGGGGATCTCCCCGGTAAGAAGTCCCATTAGACCTCAGACAGTTTAGTGTAGGAGTCCCAGCAGTGGGTCGTAAGGTAATGCCTTGACCGTGATGTCGCACATAGGCAAGTAGGATAACTTTTTCAGTAGCAAGGGTGCAACCACTGCAGTGAGTCATGGAAGGTGAATGAGAGGTTCTAACACATGGGGGGTGAGATGAGTGCTTCCCTTGGCAACCTGTAGCAGTACTCAGCTGAGAAGGGAACACATGAGCAAAGATGCATCACAAGCTAGAAAGTAAATCACTCGGCAATCCAAAGTGATGGTTAAACCAACAACACATCTGCAACAAGATTCATATAATTGCATATGAAGCAGTTCATACACAACTACGTAAGTTAAACAACATACATTGCTAAGTAACCGAAACAGTCCAACTACAATAACAACATATGCATGAAAATGTGTTGGCTCTTATTATATAAAGAAGTGTAAGTACCAATCATACAATACATCCATGTAAACCTGCTAGCCCCAACAGTGGAACGTTACAGCCACACCCACCTGCTCCTCCAAAGAGATGAACTAGCTCTGTGTAGTGGAGAAGCCAAGGTGCATTACAGTACTGCCCAAGCTTTCTCCAAGATAGTCTTATCAGAAGCTTGGCTGACCAAAAGCCTATACAATGAGTTATGAGGGACTATCTATAGCAAATGGTGGGGTCACCCTTGACATTCCCATTTGTGACAGTTCATCTACCCTCATGACTCTTCATTTACTCTATGACTGTTACATCCAATTATTGACACTTGACTTACACTTGACATGATGTTACATTACAATGCACATGTACTCATGTGAGACAACATGGCTTGAGAAAGCCATGCAAGACATCACTGACACTTGGTCCATTGTGATGAGACTAACTCTTTTGCATGCTTGTGATGGTGAAGGTGGTGAGCTAATGCTAAGCTTGGTTGTCTATCATGGTGTGCATGTACCTCATGGTGACATCTTGCTGAAGTGAACTCTTGCCTCTGTTGCAACCTGTGCATTGGTTCAGCTCCTTCATCCAACTTGTCTGCTAACATGTGCATGGTCTTCTTAGGTGCAGCTGAACCAGCAACAAACTGATGCATAGTGTCCATGTTGATCTTCAAGTGTGTGTTGGTGGTCATGCACATCGACTTGTTGAAGTACATGTTCAGCTCCAGTTGGACTTGCTTCTTTTCTTCGCCTTGGTGAGTGTGTTGAATGGGTTGGATTGCATGCATGTGCAAAATGACATGCATGTTGTTGAATCCCTTGCATGTGATCAACAAAGTTTCTCACCATGTTTGCTCCGTGCCAGCTGCTAAGATGGATCTTTAACTTGTACGGGCACAATTTCATCCTTGAGTGCATGTTGCGCCCACTGCTATTCTTGTTCCTGCTACAACTCATTTGTATGTTTGTGTAGCTTCATGTTCTTACTTGAGTTGTTGCTTCAACACATGCAACTCCTTCTTTGTTCCATTCTCTGTCTTTGTGCGATCTTCATGTCGCGTCGTCACCTCATAGCCTGAGTCTCCAAAGTTTCTTTCATCATCAGTGGATTTGCTTGATCTTGCAACTTTGTTCCACCTCTATGTTGTCAACAACCTTCCTCTTGCATTTGTTGTATTTGTTGTGTTCGGTAAGTTTTCTTCAGTTGTTATTCATGATGTTTCTCACTGTGATATCTTGATGTTCTTGTCTACAAACAACTTGATATCTTCGTGAGTAGGTAAGCTCATAGACATTTGATCGAATGCATCTCCAGGTGTTCTCTGAATGGTGTCTTCAACTTTGCCCTCTTGGAAACTATTGTATCTACACTACTGAGAGGCATATGAACACCTGCAATACTTGGAGACATGGCAACACTCATGGCAAGCAATCTGTCAGTCAGAAACCAAAATTAACTTGAGAATTGACTTTCAACATACCTGTGTGACTGATCATGAAGGTTGCACAATTTCAGTCGGGAGGTCGGGAGACTGACTGCGAAGACTACAAAAGGCACAGTCTGGGCTACTGGGAGACTGGCTGACTACTGGAAATGTGCAATGCACAGTCCATTCTACCTGTTGACTGCTAGAATTGCACAATGCGCAATATCAGCTGGCAATGGCTGCAGGCTCAGTGACTGCATTACGCAATTTTCTGGGCCAGTAGTCACTATCCCTTAGAAATGCGCAAAAAAGTTTGGAGGATAGTGCCTAGGAAAAAATGTGCATTTCTAGAGAGGAAGACAGAGCCTTCCTTCCCTAGATTGTGCAATGTTGTCTCAGTGAAGGTAGAGTCCGGACCATGGTTGGTCCGACTCGTCGACGGGAAACTGGAAGCAAATATAACATGGGATGCATGGTGACACTTAGTGAAAGTAGAAGTGATTCATAGTGCATGCAAACATAAATGATAGATTAAGAAAACGGAACAACATACATGTGGGTAGTGAGATAGCAACGAAAACTGAAACAGTTTCATGCATGTGACAGTAGTGAGATAGCAACAAAAACTGAAACAGTGCTAGGACAAGCTAATATACATGTAAACGATAGGAAGCACTTAAAGAAAACAAGCAAACAATAATCATACAAGCGAAAACACAAAAAGCGACAAAAATGAAACACATGTCATGGAAAGCGGGCTTATCCCAAAACAATTGAGTTGAATGTGCCAACAACTCCTACATATGATGTGGGATGTTAGAGCTACAAGTTTGATGTGAGGAATGAACTCTGCAGCGTACAGTTGATGCGTTTTGAGAATATTGAGGTTGTGACACGCATGCCACAAATCTAGGGAAAGAAAGCGACACTTAGTAGGAGGTTTCTAAAATGATCCTTGCATGTAACCTCCACTTGCTAAACATATATCCCTAAAACAAGAGATGTCTTTGCATGTTGCCTTGGGAGAAGCAACCCATGCATGCAAGTCTGTTTTTCTCGATCACGGAGGGAACAGGTCAACTCAGCTGCACATGCAAGAGGCTGTTTGACTGCTTGAAGGAAAAGCTCATTTCTGGCTGGGAGCTGGGCTAACTACCAAGGAGATTTGCTCAATTTCTGGGCAGAGTAGCTGACTGCTGCTCAGATTTGTGCAAATTCTGCGCTGAGCAGCCCTACTGGGGAAAATTGCACAATTCCTGCTAGGAGTGTTGACTAGTAGAATTGGAATTCTAGAGCCCAGCAGGCTGCCAGTCAAGATTATGTAATTTCTAGAGGGAAGGTTGGTTTCCCTCTAGAATTGTGCAATTTCTTGGGGGAGTTGCTCAGCCTACAACTGGATCAAGTCCATGTGAACATCTTGTGAGGGGAATGCATCGAGTTGTAATCTACAGGCTACCTTTGTACAAGAAAAACATTGAAGCTTGTGTGCATGATGAAGCAAGACAAGATGTTGTGCAAGGTTGGTAGGGAGGCTCCAAAACAGGCTAAGGAAAAATTTTGGAGGGTGGTTGTAGCCTCTACAACATGTGTCTTTTCTAAAATAAAAATAAAATATTTTATGAATAAAAATACGAATTTAGCTATAATAAAAAATAATAATGAATATACATGTTTGGATAATTTTATTTATCTCACTAGGTTAGATGTTGATATTACAACCCTATATCGTTCACTCTCATTCTCAACCCTCAATAAAATGTTTAGATATCTATATGGACTACTATAATTTATATTGATTTTATAGAGAGATAAAGTGACTAAAAGTAAAAAAAGTCTTATATTTCCTTTTTCATTGTTAAAAATATATAATTCTTATTTTTTCCTAGGAAAAATCGTAATTTTATTAATGAAAACAAAATCACATGGTGTAGTTGCTTACAATGTATTCAAACATGCCAGTCGAAACTAGTGTTGACATAAACAAAAAAATTCTTCGAAATGGAAGAAATCATATTACCCTTTCCCCCATTTCTTCTCTTCTATTTATCCATTCTCCTTGTGATGGAGTGGTCATGACAAGTGCTAGCTAGGACCCTTCTTTCATTCTTGGAGTTTCCTTATCTAAATCTAAACATTCATATACATGATGATGTTTAAAGTCCCCAAGCTCCTTTTCTTCAGGGATGATTTCCTACTGTGATGTGTGTATTGAGGTTCCTGAATCATCATGATTAATTCCTTCCTTTTCGATGTTATCTTCAGGATTCTAGGTTTCTTTAGTGGTAGGGGGCTCCAGTTCATCATCATGCTCTTCTTCTTCAGAAAACTACTATGGAAATTGCCATCCCTTGGGCTACTTCCATGATTTTTTCTTCCTTCGAGGTGCTTTCTTAATATCAGGAGATGTGTTTTGTAGATGTTTCATCTGTCGGCAAGTTCGACATATAAAATTCATGTTCTTAAAATCTAAAAATTACAGTGTACAACACTGTTTGTTATGTGTCAAAAGGATATGGTCCAAATATCCTTTGCTGAGATACACCTTGCCACAAATTCTAGCAAAAGTGTAGATGTGTTCTTCAAATCTTTGTGTGTTTGTCTTTATGTATCTCCCTAAAATATTTCTAATGTCTTCAAGAACTTTATTGTGCCAGAAATGTATGGGGATATTATGCAATCTAACCCAAACTGACATTATTGATATCACCATAGTATTTGCATAGAAATATGGGAATCAAGGGGTGACAAAAAGTCTCGCAAAACCACAGAACCACGGGCCATCTCATAATATATTCACGTTCCTATGATCATGCAAACTTTACTATGAAAAAACCCCTAGAGAAGAGGTGAATCTTGCAATTTATTGTCCAAGTTGTGAAGATCTAGTGGAAAAGTTCCACTGGTTTTGGCCAAAAACCATTGAATTTGCATATAATTGCTTGAGATTCATAGGTTGTGCATAAATCATTTATTTCTGATAGATCTACAATCATTTTTGGTATTTGATTCAATTGTTCCACTATATAGGGGCTGGGTATATTATGTGTCTGATTCGGTATTGTTGATGCTCCAAATTTCCCTTTGAGGATGTCTTTGAATGAAAATCCTCCATTTATTGCTCCTTGATTTGATTATGTTCCTTTGGGAAGACTAGATCTGGATACTCCCCCTGCTCCCTTTTGATAGCTTGGTCTAGGAGAGCCTCCCCAAAGCCGAAGATTTAATACGATGGTTCATGACAAAAGAATTTTGTATTCTTGTAATCTCAGACAATCCTGCATGTATTTTCCTCAACAGATCAGACTCTGTTGGGGCATCACAATACCCAGAATATGTGGGATATTTTCTTTAGTTGGATGATGCTCTCTGAGGCCCAAACCCATAATAGAATTGATTTTCCATCTAGGTTTTAATAAAAATTTGAAAATATGTCTTGGTGCTCATATCCATCTCCCATTCTTGATAATCACGCAGATCATTAGCTAGATTAAAATCAAAAAAATATCAGAGATCCTTGTTGCATGGTCCACCAAGGAAAGCCTACCATTACATTCGTCTTGAGAGAAGTCAGATCGTTGTGGATCCACTCAAAATAGAAGAGAGAAATCCAGATTTGGCTAAATCGGAGGCTGATCTTCAACTTAGAAACCTTGATCTGGAAGATGGTAGGGTGATCTATGTATAGAGCCATGAATCAAAGAAGACAACTCCATATTTGACTAAAGCAAAAGTCGATCTACCACTGAGGAGTCTAGATCTACAAATAAGTAAATTCATTCTGCATCTAGGGTCATTGTATAGCTTTGGTTGTGACTTTACAAAGGAATTTTTGTCTTCTCGGCTACACGACTCCTTTCTAGCGTGACCAGTGAGATTCCATAAGGCGTGGAGAGCGATTGTATGAGAGAATCATCCCACAATTGGAATGATAATTTCTTACGCGTCTTTCCTCCTAATGAGGCTGAGGTGAAATTTCAATCACAACATGCAGATCATCATTTCTTGTACAAACAAAGATGGGGCTGGGAAAATTCTTCGGTACTTTTTCACCTCGCTTAATAGTTACATCCTTTTCAGTTCCCATGTTCTGCAGCACCTGGGCAATCCTTCCAACATTGATGATCACAGACGGAATTACAAACTCTTGAATGATGACCATGGTTGCCGAAACCCTTACTAAATCAAAAAGGGGGGAGTGCAACACTAGGACTTACCAGGAGGTCACCCATCCCAGTACTACTCTAGCCCAAGGGTGCTTCATTGCAAATTTCCGATGGGATCTGGTGCATTAATGCTAATATGATCACACCCAATATATAATTCTTATACTTTTTAAAAAATATTTCAATATGGAACTTAAATAAATTATATGTGTGTGTGTGTGTGTGTGTTGACCATAACTGTATTGAGAGGCACATTCTACAACCTAGTATGAGGACAATATGTGATTCTATTCATGCTCAACATCACGTTGACACCTGTCCTTTTTAAAATATAAATATAAATATGAAGTCGGCTATAATAAAAATAATAATAACATACATGTTTGGTGTAGCATCCCTTGGTATACCTCATACAAAATACACATGATTATTTTTTTTTACAAGTTTTACTAGCATGTAGCATCCCATGAATGACTTGTCACATACTCTTTAATTGATCATCAAATGATATAATCACAATCATTAAGTGAAGTAACCGTAGAAATGAAATAGCTATTTGTGTAAAGGAATAATCATTAGTGAAACTTGCATTCTGTTGCAACTTTGCATAATTAACATTGTTCAATTAATCGAGGCTTATTAAAAACATGACGAATGATATAATTTTCAATGTTATGCAAGGTGACAATATCATCAAGATAACCAACCAGGAAAAAACAAAAATGAACATTGATTACTCTTGAAACATCGAAGGGAAAAACCAACGAACATATTTTATTAAACTTTGCATGAGGGAGTTCACCCTCACTCAATGGTAACAAGGGAGCCCATCCCTTGTCCATTGCTGAGATTTTAAAAAAGAAACATACACTTCTATTCATGTATTATTAACTAGAGGCTCATACATTAGACATGGTTTCATGTTTATCAAACACATTACCCAACAATTCTTAGAGTACAATATCCTCATGACATGATTGTTTACCGGTGTAACCTTCTTTCCCTTCTTACATCACCATTGTCAAATCATCACAAGTTTGTAATATATCTCAATAAACCAAGTTTCCCACTATAAAACTACGTTAGACAATATTTCACTCTACATGCACAATAGTTATATATAATAACTTCATTTCCTGCAATAATATTAATTATAATCCATTGTTTGTTTTCTGCAAAAGAGATTAGTTTAGAACTATCATTGAATTCTTTGTGAAAGTCGAGATTCTTCCCTGCAATTGTTGAAATATCAAATTGTCCAAACCAAAAATATTATGGCTTTTTCATCCAAATATAATGTGAGATAATTGAAAATATCTCTATCTCAAATATTCAATCTCTTTTGGTTATCATTTTAATGTCAGAAACACTAATAATCTTCTATGTATTATATATCATTGCATGAAAAAACTTCTTACACATGCATAAATAAATTAAAGGTCATAACCCCAACTAATATTTTTATTTATAAATGCATTATCAAATTCAAAACCATAACTATTATTACATTTATCACATGCAATACCATAATTATTATTGCAAATCTTACTATTATTATATTTAACAAAATGCAAAACCATGGGTATAAATCCAAAAAATCATGGTGTTGATTACTAGTAACTCTTCTTGTTGCAAAAACATGGGAATCCATCCACTTGTTCCTTTTAACACAAAACCATATTTATAAACATGAACTATGTCTATCCTTGTTATTACTAAAGTAATCAAATATGAAAATAATATAAAACAATGCTAACCTTTTTTGTCTTTATTTCAAATACAATGTACAAATGTATACAATAGTAAAGTCACACATACTTTTCCATATTTAACATGCATTAAGTAAATACATTGTAGTTATAAAATGACAAATGCAATGCCAAAGGTCACCTTTTATTTATAACTGAAAAAGTGATTATAAACTTAATGTTGTATTGACCTACTATAAATGTATTTAACAACATATAACAACACACACACACACACACACACATATCTCCACTTTCAAGCAGCATGTGAATAACCTCTAATTCAAAGTGTGCATACCCATATAATAATTCACCATGTAATGGTTAGAATATGTGTACCATAAATTCCAATACAGAGTGAGCCACTAATGAAATATGGATGGGCCTTCCATTCAATAAGAGGCATTAACATCTCAAATTTGCAATGATAATGGCGGCCACATTGCTCAAAACTTCAATGAAAGAAACCATTTTTGGCTTATATACCAAGCTTAGAAGAACCTGTCGAGTGTGGAATGTATTATTCGCCTAGCCTTGGAACATTCAAAATATGCGGTTGCAAATAAATAACCGATGTTTTTTCCTATTAATATGCTTGGTAATAAATCTCTATATTTTGTGATGATTTCTTTCCTAGAAAGAGTACTTTTGTTGAGATTTTAGGTGCTTAGCCCATGTACAACACCCATAAGCTTTATATTTCAGTTTATAGCCTAGATCTTGTCCAGAGGTTGAAAAGTGGAATTCTATTCACCACTTTGATCCTTTTAGCACTTAATTGGAAGAGGTTGGAGCATAGTTAGTAGCCCCCCATATTTTCCTTGAAGCAAAGAATTTATGGTGATGACATGAGCCATGGCGGGTGAGACTTTTGCAACCTTTAGTCAGAGCAAAGGAAAGATACATGGTGAAGAAAGATTGATGTTGGTTGGTTCAACATCCTTCGTCCATGAATATTTGAGCTTGGAATGGATAACCATATGATAGTTCCAAACTGTTCTAGAATAAAGCAGGGGTTTTCTAAAAAAGTTCTCAGTTACCTAATTGATCCTTGATACTAATTGTTTGAGAGCATGTCAACATATTAATCCAATAATATTTTCACATTGTTCAAATCGTAAATTCCAAGCATTAATATGCAGGTTCTAGGAATATTACATTCTTCCCCCCTAAAAATAACATCATCCTCGATTTGCTTCTCTTCTTCCTTTCATCATCATTATATTTTGATCGAGTCTTTATCTCTTACTAGATTTTTGGTTTTTCATTAAGATTTCTTTTATCTCTCATAATCTACTTTTTAGATCATCTTTCACTCTTGACATCTACCTCTAGTCATGATAGTTCTGCCAATATTCTTGGAAACCATGGCCACTCCACACAATGTTTTAATGATAGGTGGTTTATCAACTATGAAAAACGCTATAAGAGTGGTTTATTAGCCTGATAACAAGCACCTTTTGTAGTTTATCAACCCTACGTTAATATGCAATGACCTATTGACGAAGGAATCGAACTAGTATTCCTCAATTATAATCACATTATTTTTATTCAACTATCAATTATTTACATAATTCCAGGTGCTAATCACAATATTTTTAACTATCGATCATTTAACACAGTACCTCTACAAGCACTCAGATAACATATAGTTCTCTAATCACAAAAATGATCAAAGAAGCCATAACTGTGAAAAGTGCATATTGTCTTAGCCGTTGATAGAAATATCCAAAAGTCTAGTATCATGTATTCTTAAGAATACAATAGAGGCTACCATGTTTCTTCCAACCATTGAATTACAGTTCAAATAGTTCCCCTCTGAGTGTTAGGCTTTTTTCCTATTAGGAAACTAATAAAAAATATTTCACACATTTACACCTCCTCAACCCAAGCAACATCATTCTAGTTATGGACACAGGTCCAACCTTTATCTCCCACAGACACCTTTTAATTCTAACTGCCTTATCTCCTGTAGTTCTTTTTATACATTTTCCACCCATGGCATTTATGTTCAATTCTGTTAGCTTTTTCGTGGTTAGGTCAACTAAAAAATATCATCTATGGCAAGAATGGAGGTTTTCTTTTTCCTTTTTTGTGGTTTTATTGTCTCTTCTGGGAACATAATTGATTCTAACAGTTTTGTGGAAATTATGAGTATGATCTGTCACATCGTGGCTCCTCTTGTATTTTCAGAATAATAGTAAGAAAAATATTTTCATTTTATTAGCAAAATGAAAATTTACATTGACATAAAAATGTTTACTTTTCACTATTTTGGCTTTTCAACCACATGTCATCAAGTCATTTTAAAATTGATTTACCTCTTTTCCTTGACATTGCTTGTCAATCTAAATTTTATTTTATAAAAGATAATTAACAATAAAATAAAATTTACAATTTGATTTCCACTATCATCAAATGTTTCCTTGAAGCATTTTCCAATTACCAACTCATGATTGCTAACAGATCATGATTCCTTGAAAAGTTCCAACCTTACTACCCAAGCATCCTTGTGGTTTTGGAGCTTAAACAGGGTGTCCCCCAAAATCGAACAATTCTTAGGAATCATGATTGGAATTTCATGTCTCATGGGTTGTTCATTTCAAGTTTTTCCACATACTAATCAACACACATTTTAGAAAAATACTATTATATCTTCTATGCACAAATCTTGCATGTCATGTTTGCATAATGGTAAACATTATACCTTCACATTTTCAATCATAAGTCACATTGTAACATTTTTACCTTTTACTAGTTCTTATGCTCCATGCTATCAAATCTTAGTGATGTCACTATGATACCATTAAGCTACCCTACTTAATCATACTATCAAAATTAGTCACTATTGTATTTTATAAAACCATACCCTTCACAAAATCATGTTATTTACAAAACAACTTGTCAAATACACTCAAGAAGCATTTCAATCTTCATATGCATCCATGTTTCTCAATACTTCAAATTTTCACTTACATAAACAATTTTCATGCACATGTGTCCAACCATAAGTCATTATACAACATTACTAAGTTGAAGTTAGCCACAAATTTTTTTTTGGTTAAAGAAAACAATAATGCTAACTAATACACACTAGTATCTAGATTATGTTTAGCAATGACAATGAAGACACCACAAATTCTACAACATAATGGATGTAACTAATTAGGTTTAATATGTAGTGTCAACAATAATATGCACACAGGCTATATGAATTTCCAAACGTTGAAAATATAATATTTTGTTAGATGCATGATGTATACATACTTATTCATACCATCATTGAAACACCAATTTGTAGAACTACATTTCAATCTCTGAAGTTTGAACAATCAATATAACCAACAACACCTAACTACTAGTAGTTTCATCATATACTTTGTAGAAGATACATAATATATTTCATCGTATGCATTCCCAACAGTGGATAGTACATTATTAAGCTATCAAATAATACTTGTTGCCCTAATCACACCAGCTATCATTTATGCATGTTTTTAAATTCATATAAAAGACCACAACCCTTTTCCTTTATGTTCTTATTATTGATAAAACAATGGAATTCTATTAAATCAGTCACTTTATAATGAATTACTGCTATCATGATCTAATTTCTTTATAACATTCAAGAATTTACAACCATGCTTATGCATGGCTCCACTTCCATCACCATCAGTCATTCTTTCATACAATGTTTTTTTTTTGTTTAAATTTTCGCTTTATATTACTACAAAAAAGGAGTACCAACATATTGTCCATGTGCTAATGGTTGCGCAGACAGGGAAACTAATCTTGTAGAAAAAATTGATCAACTTCATATTACATACATTGTGCTTGATCAATTTGACCTTAAAAGAAAAATGATTCCTAGATACCCATCTAAGAATCTCTAACTATCGAAATTCCTGGCTTGGTGAAGCTTTGTTGCACACAATTAAATTATAACAAGATTTACATGCCATTAGTTGACAAGGAGAAAGGAAAGATATGAAATCTCTAGTACTAACTAGTTACCCATGCGATGGATAGAGAATTGAATCCAATAATATATGTAGGATGAGGCCATTATAACTAAATATGTGTCTCCTCACAAACAATATGACCCAACAAAATAAGAGAGCCCACACCACGAATTGATTAATGCTCATCCATTTCCCAAATTTGTGCCTTTGTCCTTCCCGACCAAGGGTGAAACAATGAGCCAACCGAGGAATGACACCTAACATTGAGGAAGCCTTCCTAAAAAGTTTACAAAACATGCTTCTTAAGCCATGGAGAAGATCAAGATCCCAACAAAGAAAATCATACCAATTGAGACCATAGTTAGGACCTTGGTGGTAATCCCAAGTGTCAACTTCCTATATTATCAAATTCTTCCACATTGACTATGCCATTTAGTCCCTGGGCCAACATGAAACATATTGAGAGTTGAATTGGCAAGATGGAACCCCGCATTAACTAAATAAATTCGGAAGGAAGCGAAGTTCCTAGGGAGAGATGAACTGCCATTCTCGGTCTCCATGTTGGCGAGAAACAAATAACTACCCCACATAGACTTAGAAGGAGAATACACAAAGGAGACTGCTACAATTGGCATCATGCTGAGCTTGTGCCATAGCTAGCTTGTTAGCTTGGAAAACACTACCAAATTTGAAGGCAATGCCACTTTCTATAGAAATATCCCACACCTAAGGACTGAAGAGGCCAATCATGTGCAAGGATTGTTGAAAAGTGTGCAACAAGAAATGCTAAAAATAGAAATTGCTAAAAATAGCACTGCTATAAATAGCCCAGCTATAAATGGCACTACTATAAATAGCCCGACTATAAATAGCAGTTCAACCATTGGAGGTCTTAGCAACAACGGGTGAAAAGTGAAAGTGCCAAAAAATAGCTTTTCTAAAAATAGCATTTCGGGATCCCTTATTATTTTAGTCAGTCCCTGGACTAAACATAGGAAGTAAAATTCGAATTTGATATCAACATCAATTTGGAAATTGATTAATTAATTCATCTTGAGTTAATTAGTCAAGGAAAATCAAACTTGAAGTCTATGTGAGGACATGCAACAGTTTCTCCATTAATTGAGGAATTTAACCTTCAGTTAAAGAGATAAGGATGAGTTGTAATATTGAGTTGTAATCAGTTGAATTAGTTTAACTTAGTCAAGTTCAGTTAGATTAATTTAACAATTTGTTAAATTAATGAGAGTTTAGTTAGTTAATGCTTGTATGCATATAACTATTGTATTTTAGATAACTGAGTATTCACTCATGGATAACTCATGCATGTCAGTTCAGTCAAAGACCCAGTTGAGATCAAATGGAGGGACATTGTACTATCAGTTGCTATGATATTCCTTGGTGAATATTCCTTGCATGAAAAAGGAATATTATTCCTTATGGACTGCGCAATTGGACCTGAGGTTAGAGTGAGTGTGATGAGGCTAATTCACACATGTGATATCATTGGACCCCAATCAAAATTGCGCAAGGAAATAGGAGGCTTGGAGGGCTTGAGGAAGATATATTCTATGTCTATTGAGTCTGTGAGCAGTATTGTTTGATTACAGAGAGAGCAGGATAGCTTGAGAGCTGATTCTTTTTGTAACTTGAACAAGATTTCCACTTGTATGATAATACAGAGTTGGGGTTTTAGGCTGGTGCTTTCCCCAGTGATATATCTTCTGTGTTATGGTTGATTACTTCTCATTCTCAGTTATATCTGTTCATGCTTGATGTTGCTCATGTTTGATTAAGCTTCCGCTAAATTGTTTGTAGAAGTAGATCAAGTGTTTTGCTTTAGTACATTGCATTACTAGGTGATCTACAATGGGAATTTCTACATGGTATCAGAGCAAAGGTGATCAAGGAAGAATAGTATACAAGCAGGAGAAGTTCGAAGTTTGGTTTCTGAATATTGAATTGAGTTCTTATCACATCTATTTCACTGATGGCATTCAGTGGTTTAAGACTCAAATATGCCCTTGATGGCAGTTTGAATTATATAGCCTGGAAGGATTGCATGGAGGCAGTATTGGAAGATAACAGCCTAAAGGACTTCATTGATCAAGAAATCCAGAAGCCGACTGATGTTACTTAACTGGCGGAATGGAAAAAGTGTGTGGCTAGAGAAAGGAGAATCCTCCTGGAGGGAGTTCAAGATCACATTGTCTTGAGCCTCCATGGGAATGAGACTCCATTTTCGGTGTGGAAAACATTGAAAGATCTTTATCAGAATAGCAATGATTAGAGGAAGCTGGCACTGAAGGACAAAATTTGCAAGATCAAGTGCGAAAATGGCGACACAATCTCTACGTTCTTGAACAAGCTCACCACTTGCAGGGATGAGCTTGCAAGCGTAGGGGTCATGACAGTTGATCATGTTATGGTGATTCTAGCACTCCTCGGTCTTCCTAAGAGCTGGCATAGGTACCAGGACTCAGTTAATGGAAGAGAGAAACTACCAGATTGGTAACGACTTTGGTTGGACCTAATGCAGGAGGAGATAAGGCGGAGCACCACATATGGATCTTCATTAAAACAAGATGATGAAGAAAATCTAGCTTTAGCGAGTAAAGCTAAGAAAGGAAAAGGGAAGGCATCCCAATCCAAATCTTCTCATGGTGGGAAGAAGATTGACAAGTCAAAGGTCTGATGCTTTCACTGTCATGAAGTGGGCCATTATGCTATGAATTGTCCACAAAAGAAATCTAAGAAGGGTCCCTCAAAGGGATCTGATGGTGATGCACTAGCTTCACAATTTGAGCTGGATTTCTTGCTTATCACATGCATGGTTTCATCCATGGTGGGATGTGTTTGGTACCTGGATAGTGGAGCTTCTTTCCACATGTCGAGTGACAAGAATCTTTTCAATACATTGGAGGACAAGGATCTCCAGATGCTAATCGAGATGGGCGATGATGGAAAGTATTGTGTCTCAGGTGAAGGTACAGTTGTGTTTCAGACGGAGTATGGTGCTCCTCTCACCCTATCTGCTGTTAAGTATTTACCAGGTTTGAAAAAGAGTCTATTGCTATGTTAGAAGATAAAGGCTATGATGTAGTCTTTAGTAATGGAAAAGTGTTCCTGAGGCATATCAGCACCGGACAGACCAAGTGAATAGGGATTCGAGTAAATAATCTCTACAAGCTGGAGGTAGAAGACTATGATGCACTGAGTTCCAAAGCAGAGGTGGTGCAAAGCCAAGATGTTGGCGAGCTATGGCATAGAAGACTGGGCCACTTGCATCATGGGGCCTTGAAGATCATGCAGCAAATTGCTACCGGCTTACCCAAGGGAAAACTGGAGCAAACAAATACATGCAAAGGTTGCACCCTGGCTAAGTATGTGAAAGCTTCCTTTCAGGATCGGGATAGTAGAGCTAGAGAAATCCTGGAGCGAGTTCACTCAGATGTATGTGGACGATTCTCTATAGCCTCCACCGCTAAATAAAGGTACTATGTTATTTTCATTGATGATTTTTCTCGTAGATGTTGAATCTACTTTATGCAAAAGCAGGATTAGAACTTCTTGAGGTTTTGTGAGTTTCAAGCCTCGACAGAGAAAGAATATGGGAAGAAAGTAAAAGCCTTGCGTAGTGACAATGGTGGAGAGTATGTTTCCTAGCAGTTTAAATACTTCTGTGCAGTAGAAGGAATTAAACGGGAACTCATGGCACCTCATAATGCACAATAGAATTGGGTGGCCAAAAGGAAGAATAGATCTATTGTGGGAGTAGCTCGAGCGATGTTGCATGACCAAGGCCTACCACTTCGTATGTGGGCTGAGGCATGCAATACAGCAGTGTACCTTCAGAACAAAAATCATCATCATATCTTGGGGATGAAGACACCTATGGAGGCTTTTTTGGGGAAGCGACCAGATGTGAGTCACTTCCACATCTTTGGATCACCAGTTTTCTGTCATGTGACCAAAGATGCTCGGAAGAAGCTAGACCCAACAGCTGAGTTGGGGATACTTGTGGGGTACACAAATACACCCCACAACTATCGTGTGTTTCTGCCTGCCAGTCAGAGGACCGTAGTGCGCAGGGATCTGAAGTTCGATGAGCAAAGAGCCATGCGAGTGTCACTTGAGAGGGAGCTCAAGTTGCATGGTGATGAGAAAGTTTTAGTTTCAAAGGAGGAGGAGCCTCCTGATGATGTGGATCAGCCACATATAGAGGATCCAGTAGTGGAGACCACCACTCGTGGAGAGTCTTCTAGAGATGGGCAGAAACGCTCGCAGGAAGCTAACAGATTGATGCTAGATGCAAGAGAGAATGTGGGGCAACCATCCTATCAGCGCAGACAGAGGAGATCTCCCGAGAAATATAGTGGCCACATGGCCCTGGTTAGGGAGTGTGTAGTGACCAAACCTTCTTCTTTTCAGTAGGCAGTGCAGCAACCAGTCTGGGTTGATGGAATGGTAGAAGAGTACGATTCTATCATGCAGAACAGTGTGTGGGATGTTGTCCCTAGACCTGCAGACAAGTCATTGGTTAGTTCCCAATGGCTTTACAAGGTAAAGCAAGCAGCTAATGGCAGTGTTGAGAAACACAAGGCAAGGTTTGTTTCCCGAGGTTTCTCACAGGTTGAGGGGATCGACTACGATGAGATATTTGCTCCCGTAGCAAGGTACTCATCTATCATATCGATGCTAGCTCTATCAGCTCAGATGAGTTGGAAGATCCATCAGATGGATGTGAAGACGGCGTTCCTCAATTGGAAGATTGAGGAAGAGGTATACATTGAGCATCCTCAAGGATTTGAGACCTTCAATCGCGAGTCACATCTCTGCCGACTCAAGCGAGCACCGTATGGGCTGAAGCAAGCACGCAATGCTTGGTATACCAGGATCAATAGCTATTTCACTGGGTTGGGCTTCACCAAGAGTGAAGCAAATGTGAACCTTTACCACATCATGGTAGAAGGTAAGCCATTGATTATTGTACTTTATGTCAATTATCTGATTTTGATAGGTGATGACCAGCTGATACAGTCTTGCAAGGAGGACCTTGCAAGAGAGTTCGAGATGAAGGACATGGGCCTCATGCACTACTTTCTAGGCATGGAAGTGTGGCAGAAAGATGGGGAAGTATTTGTGTCTCAAGGAAAGTATGCCAATGAGATACTCAGGCGCTTTCACATGGAGAAGTGCAAGCCCATGCAGACTCCTCTAGCTGGGAACTAGAGGAAGGAGGATGCTACTTCAGGTGAGATAGTAGTTGCTATTGTTTATCGGCAGCTGGTGGGTTCACTTATGTATCTGGTGAACACACGACCCGACTTATGCTTTGCGGTGAACTAGCTGAGTCAGGCTATGGTTCAACCTACCAAGTTGTTTTGGAATGCAGCGAAGCATGTGCTGAGATATCTCAGAGGCACTACATAGTATGGATTATGGTACAGACAGACAGAGGGAGTAAAGTTGCAAGGCTTCACGGATGTGGATTGGGCTGGTAGTCCATCAGACTGGAAGAGCACTTCTGGAGGAATCTTCAACCTTGGTACAGCTGTAGTTTCTTGGTATAGCAGGAAACAGAGATCAGTTGCACTTAGCTCAGCAGAGGCTAAATACATGGCTACCAGTTAGGTAGCATGCGAGGCTATTTGGATGCGGAAGATTCTAGTGGGATTGTTTGGTCAGATGATGGATCCTGTGATGATATACTGTGATAATCAGAGTTGCATAAAACTCTTTGAGAATCCAGTGTTTCATGACAGGTCGAAGCATATAGATATCCATTACCATCATCTACGGGACTGTGTGGTCAAGAGGATCATGATGTTGCAGTATGTTTCGACCGAGGAGCAGGATGCAGATATTTTGACTAAGGAATTATCAAAATGCAAGTTCGAGTTCCACAGAGACAAGATCGGGGTTGCTGATAATCCCTTTCTTGTTGAGAGGGAGTGTTGAAAAGTGTGCAACAAGAAATGCTAAAAATAGAAATTTCTAAAATAGCATCGCTATAAATAGCCCAACTATAAATAGCAGTTCAGCCATTGGAGGTCTTAGCAATAATGGGTGAAAAGTGAAAATACCAAAAAATAGCTTTTCTAAAAATAACATTTTGGGATCCCTTCTTATTTTAGTCAGTCCCTAGACTAAACATAGGAAGTAAAATTCGAATTTGATATCAACAACAATTTGGAAATTGATTAATTAATTCATCTTGAGTTAATTAGTTAAGGGAAATCAAACTTGAAGTCTATGTGAGGACATGCAATGGTTTCTCCATTAATTGAGGAATTTAACCTTTAGTTAAAGAGATAAGGATGAGTTGTAATATTGAGTTGTAATCAGTTGACTTAGTTTAACTTAGTCAAGTCCGGTTAGATTAATTTAACAATTTGTTAAATTAATGAGAGTTTAGTTAGTTAATGCTTGCATGCATGTAACTACTATATTTTAGATAACTGAGTATTCACTCATGAATAACTCATGCATGTCAGTTCAGTCATAGACCCAGTTGAGATCAGATGGAGGGACAACGTACAATCAGTTGCTAGGATATTCCTTCTTGCATGCAGAAGGAATATTATTCCTTATGGATTGCGCTGTTGGACCCGAGGTTATAGTGAGTGTGATGAGGCCAATTCACACATGTGATATCATTGGACCCCAATCAAAACTACATAAGGAAATAGGAGGTTTGGAGGGCTTAAGGAAGATATATTCTTTGTCTATTGAGTATGTGAGTAGTATTGTTTGATTATAGAGAGAGCAGGATAGATTGAGAGCTGATTCTTTTTGTAACTTGAACAAGATTTCCACTTGTATGATAATACAGAGTTGGGGTTTTAGGCTAGTGCTTTCCCCAGTGATATATCTTATGTGTTATGGTTGATTACTTCTCATTCCTAGTTATATCTGTTCATGCTTGATGTTGCTCATGTTCGATTAAGCTTCCGCTAAATTGTTTGTAGAAGTAGATCAATTGTTCTGCTTTAGTACATTCCATTACCAGGTGATCTACAGTGAGAATTTCTACAAGGATGAGGTGATGAAACTATAATGGATCACCATTATTGAAATTCTTCCTATGTGCTTTCTCACTACAGGGAGTAATGGTCGCACAGGCTTTGTAATAAAACTCCTTAATGCCCGTCAGAGAGATGAAACATGGCCATCCATTTGGTGAGCCCATTTTCCACCACCTGTCATTTTCGTTGGATTTCATTTGATTGTCACATGTAGTGGGGGAATATATTGCAATGTTATGTCCTCACAAGAGTTCCTTAGAGGAAGCATAATTTCTTGGGACCAACTCCATTCTAATGAGGCACAATCTGAATCAAGGGCATGATTGTCTAAGTGATTGGCTAGTTTGTTGCTAATGCAATGAACATGAGAGAAGAGAGGATCTTTGATTCACTACCTAAGTTCCACTACCCTGTTAATATGAGATTCAATGCACTAGATTTTTGAGATTTTGGAAAGGAGAAAACCACTTTGTATATTTTTAATAATGGAGATGATTAATAGTGAATCTTCTTCAATGATCAGCTGATGATAATCAGGCTTGAAAGAAATTTCCAGACCATTCTTGAGGCCCCAAAGTTCCACTTTGTTGTTGGTGATTGTTCCTATTTTTCCCGCATGGATATAGAGTAGTTTCCCTGTGTTGTTGCAAAGAGCACCCCCATAACTCGTTAGTCATAGGTTGCCTCGTGAGGCACAATCAAAATTTGGCTTAACAAAGCCCATAGGAGGCAGAGACCAAATAGTAGGGATAGAATCCATCTAGATAGATTTAGGACTGTCAATTATTAGATTTTGCTACTAAATGCCAATGAGTGAAGTATGGCCTGCTCTAAGGGAGGACATTCCCACTCTTTGGAATTCCAGCAAAAAAAGGTTATCATCTCTTGAAGAAGAGAGAGGATGGAATTCTAAACTTTATCCTCTCTCAATATGATGTCTTTGAAAACTTGAGCATTCCATTCCTTCCAAGTGTTCCATAGAGTGAAGTCTAGATTTAGTTTCCATATTATAATAAGGATGGGTTGTTGTAAGGCATTGTGTTCCAATTTTCTAATGAAATTGAGATTGAACGTGGTTTGAGTTCTGATCTTTGAAAGGAATTCTTCAATATTTCTTAGATCACAAAGATGAAGGCACAACTTAGAAAGAGATGCTCCAGATTGTTTGGTTTCTTTTGGCATGTGTTGCATATAGAAGGACCTTCAAAGGCCCTCTTTTGGAGATTGTACCACATAAGCATATTTTTCCTAAGTAAGAACCATGGAAAGAAAGTTATTTTTGGGCAGTGTTTTAATTTCCAAAGGTGTTTCAACGTTGAGTTCAGATCACTCTGTGAAGTGTGAGCAAGGATCTAGTAGGCTTCTTTGAGATTGAAGGATCCTATTGATCCATATACCTGCATAAGGACATCTGGATCTGTGTTCACCACAATGTTACAGAATGCTATACTTTCTTAATGTAGAAGTGGGTTTTCATGTTCATAACCCTATGCATATATTGTAGAGTGGATCTTCCAAGGGTGTCATATGGAGTTTGAAGGAGGATACTCCCAAAAGTGGGCTAGCAAGGAAAGGTCTTGATGCCAATGATGATTTTTGATGAGGAGTGAATTGGGTAGTGAGGAGAGTCATGGCCATTGGTTCCACGAGTCATCCCAAAATAGGGTTGTCCCACCATCGCTGAATTTCCAAAAGCTTTGGTCTTGAATGAGAGACTTATTACTACTTGTTGCATTTCAAATTTGAGAACTTTTAGGGCCTTCTATCATTCGAATGCATCGAGGAGGAGGGATATTTGGAATATTCATTTGACCACATGAAGCCCCAAAGTGATGAGGAAATTTTTAATCGGCACCACTAGGTTTTAGTACACAAGGCTTTGCTAGATTTAATCCTGCAACCCTAGCCCTCTTGATTCTTTTGGTTGACATATTTTGTCCCATGCCACTTGAGCCCATTTTCTTTGAAGACAAGAACCTCCTCATAAAAATGAGCATTGTAGAAACATAATCTTATTGATAATGGATTTGGGGGCAACTAAGGTGGAAAGGAGATACATGGGCATTGACTGTAAGAATGACTTCAAAAGGATGAAGCATCCTACAAAGTTAAAGGTCCTAAAATAATTTTTGGAAAGCTTAGTTTCAAATTTCATAAGAACATCTTCCCAAAATGAACTTTTAAGGGGATTGGCAGTAAGAGGAGTGCCAAGGTATTTAGTCAGAAGGGGGCTCTTTTGGAATCCTAGGAAACAAGAGATGTGCAATTGAACAACAGGTAGTGTATTGAAGAAGAATATTTGATATTTTCCCTTATTGTTTTTCGTTCTTGAGGCATCAAAAAATGTATCAAGGATGTCATTGAATAAATTTTCCAATTGAATGGAAGGATGGCCCATGAGGAGGGTGTCATACACAGATTATTGGTGAGAAGAAAATTGATTGTTCAATCCAAGAAAAAGACCCTTCAAGCACTGATTGGTAAATGTGTATGTTATGGAGTGGCTAAGGCCTTCTGCTACTAGAAGAAAGATGTAGGGAGAAATATGGTCACCTTGTCTAATACCGCAGGAAGCAGTGAAGGTTGGGGAAGGAGAGACATTGACTAGAATAGAGAGGAAGACCTTAGAAATAAGAACCAGAACCAAAGAGATCCACATGTCTTGGAAGCCAAAGGCTAAAGGACATCATAAATGTACTACCAGCTCACTTTATCAAAGGCCTTGGGCATATCTAATTTAAGGATCATAATAGGCATCTAGGAAGATCAAAGAGAGTGAATATGCTCTTAGATAAGGATGATACTATCCAAGATTTGTCTTCCATCTACATAACTAGTTTTCTTAGGGATATAAGACCATGAAGAAGAGGCTTAAGACAGATGGCTATAATTTTGGAAATTATTTTTTTAATAATGTCGCAAAGAGCTCTAGGGTGGAATTCAAAAGGAGAGGAGGCATGTGAATATTTAGGCATAAGTGGGGTGAATGTAGCATCAAATGCAGATAATAGGGACGTTGGACTTCTTGAGTCTTCCAAAACTTGTTAGACTTCCTTTCCCAAAATAAGTCAACAAAATTGATAAAATTCGGAAGTGAAGCCATTTGGACTTGAAGCCTTGTTTGTGGGCATATTCATAACTACTACTTGCACTTCCTATAAAGTGATTGCCTTTAATATTGTTGCATTATTCTCAAATAATATTAGATTGGGAATGTTATGGGTGACTTTCCTAATATTTCGCTTTATATATTGAATAGGTTCTATTAGGGGCTTGTTGAAGTGTTGCGAGAAGATGATTTTCATTTCTACATGGTCATCTTCATACTAATTATTTTGAGTGCAAAGAATGTTAATTTTATTTTGATGCTTGTAATTGATCATAGACTTATGAAAAAAATTATTGTGCTCCCCCTCCCTTATCCACTTTATTCTATATTTTTGTTTATACATGATCTCTTCTTGAGCCAATATTTCTTGGAGTTGGTGACAAAAATCTCTTCCATTTCTTTTGATTTTTCATAAATTTCTTCCTTAATATTTTTGTATTGGACTTCTTTCATTTTTACCTCCAGTCCAAGTTTATCTTAAAATATATTTTCAAAGTTTCTTTTGTTCCAAGCCTTTATCTTTTGCTTTAAAAATTTCAGCTATTGTTGAAAGAAATACATAACCATCCCTAAGATAGCCATGGAATCGACCCACCATGATTCCATATTAGAGAGGAAGTTTTGATACTGCAACCATAAGGCTTCGAATCTGAAAGGGTTGTTTTTTGGAGATGAAGACCAAACTGATTGCACCGCTATGGGCGAATGGTCCAAGCCACAACTGGGGAGAATAGATCCATTGAGGCTTATGCCAAATAGAAAGACAATTTCATAAATTAGAAAGTGATCTATCTTCAATGCAACTTGTTGAGAGCCTCCCCGTCAATTATTCCAAGTAAATGTACCATTAGGGGTATGAATATCAACCAGCTTGCAAGTTTCAATGGAGTTGAAGGCCATGGCTTTTGCTTCCAATTTCCTAATTCCTCCATTTTAAGGTCCAGGCAAAGCCAGATACCACATTGGTGGATGATATCCCCTTGTTTATGGAACAAGGGACTCATCTCTGCGCAGTGATTTGACTACTAAATCTACGAAGACGTTATATATATATATATATATATATATATATATATATATATATATATATATATATATATATATATATATATATATATATATATATATATATATATATCTTTGTCTTTGGATACATCTATATGAAGTTGATATTGGAATAAATTAGAACATGGATATTCAAATTGTTTATTTAAGCCATGTATTTAAATACTTCTAAAAAGTATAAGAATGATACATCTTCCTCACATTAAAAAGTGAATATAAGATGATTTTCTGTAATTGGTATAAAATTATGTTATTTCACATAGATATGAAAATATTATTTTACTTATGGCTCAGAGTGAGAGTGGCACCTTTTTACCACAACTCCTTCACGTTGGGTTGTAATGATTTTACTTGGCTACACTCCCACCATTAGCAGAATCATGAACTCCTGGTATAGTTTCCATTTTTTACAGTAGGAAGACTTGGGCAAGATTCTCGAAACTCCCTGGGTGCGAGGACAAATTTTTATTTTTCTCCATCGATGGTATACTGGTTTCAATCCCCTTAGAGACACACTAAAGAACAAGATGATATGGGTTAAGCTCCCTAGCCTGCCCTTCGAATTTTGGACTAGAAGTGTACTGATGGATATTGGAACACAATTGGCAGATTCATATATGTTGACCCCCGATGTCTATGATCCAAAATGGATCCAAAAACCCTTTAGGTCTTCAAAATATTTTAAAAGATCAAAACAATTGCACGAGGATGAACTCTTAAAACAGGTAGAAAAACTATCGGCAGCGAAAAACATAGAGAAAACAATGAAAATGGGCTTATCAACAGTCAAAAGGAACAATGCATAGGAGTTGTCAGATCTAGCTAATCAACGGTCCAGATCCGATCTACAAGTCGCAATTAGCGATGGCTATCAGAGGCTAACGGTAGTGGTCACATGAATGTTGCAATAGCGATCAACGGGGTCAACGAGGACTGTCGATCAAGCACGCAGATCAACGACCCATTTTAACCCGCCATATCGCATCGGAAGGTAACAACAGATCACTTACAACGGCCCGGGGACTTCTGTGATATGTGATTGCGACTAGTCACATTGCAATATTGAATCAGAGCTATACAAAGGAGCGGGGCCAAATATGACTAAGACTACGATAGACCGGACCTGATAAAATTATAAACGCTATTTCATAAGATTTGAGATCCATCAAATGGAATTTTTAATTTATTTCTTTAATACAAAGGAAACAAGTGGTATTTCGGGAGGCCAAAGGCAGCAAGTGGTTTGGGCCGGGCTCTGCCCAATCCCATATGCTAGCTGCTACGTGTCCAGACTGAGGAGAGAGAAAACCACCCTCATTGGGTGGTTAACTCCCATATGAAAGGGTCGCCCAAAATGAATCACAGTCGTTGGATCTGGATCTCCCAGATCAACGGTGGAGATGCGATGTCGATGTACAGGCAGACCCGATAGGAGTATAAGGCAGATTTATGAATGATTGAAGTCTGATAAACTGTGGTTGGCAGTTTTTCCCATGTTTGAATGCATTTCTCTGTGTAAACAGAGAGCGATTGTTTCAGGGATTTCAAAGGCCTGATGCACTCTTCCGTTGCAGAACAGGTGGCCACCTCCCTTAAAAATATTAGAAATGATTATTTAACACCCAGAAGGGGGATTCAAGCAGACAGAAGTTGGAAGCCAGAAAGCCCAAGAAAAGGAAATGAACAGTCAACACAGATTGGCTTTAAAGCCATAGAAAGAGAACAAATAGAGCAGGCAATGATGAGACAAAGCGAAGACAGAGACAATGAGTGATAGAGAGAGTTTGTGTACTCAGAGAGGCTTGAGGGGTTCAAACAAAATTCTTGTTGTTGTATCTGCTGTGTATTGAGACCCAAATTGAGCTCATATTGTTGTAAAACTCTGTTTCTGAAGACATAATAGAGGGCCACCACTAAAGGCTAGACCAGGAGATGTAGCCCAGGAGTTTTGGGTGAACTCCATATTAAACTTGATGTGTTTATGTGTGTTGTCTATTATGCTTCTTTACTACTTCATTGTCTGTGTATTTTGCAATCTTATCGATCCATTACACAAAATAACATAGTCATATCCATGCACATGATTTTGTAATACCTTAATAACTGTCTTAGATGTCATTATCAGATCAAGTGGTATCAAAGCTTTAGGTTTGCTAAGGTTATACAAGCTTGTGCTGGATTGTTGAATGCTAACTAGGTCAAAGCTCAAATTAGGAGAAGGAGAATTGGTTGAGACTAACCCAGAAATAGGAAGAGTCTATCCTAGGAGGGAAATGGCAGAATAAATTCCCTTGGAATCAGACTCTTAGTTCATGGACAATTTCATGACCATGAGAGCCATGGTAGAAGAGATGTATCAAGAATTTAAGAAAGGTAGAGGTGAAGATACTTCAACCTCCAAAAAAGATAAAGGAACAGAAGAACCTCTTCTAGATGGCCATTCAGAAGGCAAAGGGAAAGGGAAAGAGCCTCCTCCTTCTAGCCCTTTGATTAAACTAGATGTAAAATTTGATTTGCCAGTATATGATGGAGAATTAAATGCAGAAAAGCTAGATAACTGGATTAGATAGATTGATGTATATTGCAGGGTGCAGAACATTGATTCAGAAGGGAAAAAGATTCAGTTGACCAGCGTTCGCCTTGGAGGAACTGCCCTAGTGTGGTGGGAAGGCAGGACCCAAGCTGATTTGAAGAAGCATGGTAAAATTCTTTCTACCTGGAGTGGATTTTTTTCTGCCATTAAAAGACAATTCTATCCACTAGCTTATATGCAGCAAACCATGATAAGTTAGCAAACTCTTCACCAATTAAAGGGGCAAAGTGTACAAACCTATACCCAGAATTTAGAAAAAGAGCTTTAATTCTAGGCATTTCTTTAGACTCACCTGAAACTTTGCTGAAGTATATAGGTGGTCTACATAGTTATTGGAGACACACCATTCTCATGTTTAACCCTACTAGCATAGATGAGGTATCTGTTCAGGCTACACATCTAGAGGCTAGAGGCAAGAATATGAACCCAGAGATTGGGGGATCATCAAAACCCACTGCAAGCAAGAACAAGGAAAAGAGGAAGTAGAAATGGAAAGAGAGGAAGGAAAATACTGTACAGAAAGACAAACCTTCATGCACTCACTGCAAGAAGGGTGGACATGATGATGAACACTGCTGGTCTTTGCATCCGGAGCTGAAACCCAAGAAGTTCGATGGCAAGAAGAAGAAGACTACTGCTGCTATTCAAAAACATTTGGGGTCAGACTCAGGTGATGAAACAATAGTCACAGCTGCATGTATAAAAGGTTATCCGCTTTAGAGAATGCAGAGATCAAGAAGCACGTACAGGAGCTACTTGATAAAGGATTCATAAGGCCAAGCACATAACCATGTGGATATCTAATCGTGATGGTGAGAAAGAAAGATGGTTTGTGGAGGATGTGCATTGATTATAAAGCACTGAATAAAATAACAATCAAGAATCGTTATCCTCTTCCTCGCATAGATGATCTATTAGATCAGTTGAAGGAAGCTGTTTACTTTTCCAAGTTGGACTTGTGTAGTGGCTACCATTAGGTCAGAGTAGTAGAACAAGATGCATGGAAGACTGCTTTCAAAATAAAGCAAGGGTTGTATGAATGGCTAGTTATGCCTTTTGGCTTAACTAATTCTCCTACCACTTTCATGAGTGTAATGAATGATGTACTCAGGCCTTTTGTTGATGATTTTGTAATTGTATATTTAGATGGCATTCTTGTATTCAGTAAAACATGGGAAGAACATTTGAAGCATGTAAAGCAGACTCTAGATGTTTTGAAAAAAGAAAATCTCTATGTTAAGTTATCAAAATGTGAATTTGGCAAAACATCTTTGAATTATTTGGGTAATATAGTAGGGGGTGGTGAATTGAAGATAGATCCCTCTAAGGTCAAAGTCATTGTGAACTAGCCTAAACCCAAATCTATTATAGAAGTTAGGAGCTTCCTAGGGGCAACACAATATTGGAGTGTTGGAAATAATAATGAGGGGGGGTGAATCAGTATTATCAATTTAATAATATTTCATTTCCATAAACATATTTATATACGCTACTTCGGTTAATGAAACTTGCGTATATACGCAACTATGTTTAGAGCAACCAACATACACCTTGTAAACTTATAATTTAGTCAGTTGATCTTTAATCTGTGTATCAGAACCATATAAGCAGTAACAGGTACAGTAAAAAAACAGAGCAGACAATCACACACAAGAACACAAGATATAAGGTGGAAACCCAATGTGGGTGAAAACCACCTGCTGCAATTCATCTCTATCTTCTTTTAATAAGAAACTTCTTTTTACAATATTTCTGTACTAGTGTAGTCTTATACTAGTACACAGGCTTCTACCTGTAGAAGGCTACAACCTTCTCTCGTTCTCCAACTTCTCCTGGAAGGGAGCTACAACCCCCTTAGCTCTTGTACTAGCTGATGTACTAGTACGTAGGTGCTAACCTACAGAAGGCTACAACCTTCTTTTTTTCTTCCAGGGACCACGTTTCATAAATTTTTAGACTGGATCCATCAATAGCATCAATCAAACATCAAAATATATCTGCATCAATCAATCTCCCTTGCACTAACCAAAACTGAATCAAACAATCACTTCTTTGAATGCTGTAACCAGAATACAGTAACAGTACCAGAACCCAAACACTGTAATAGTAAATAGAAGTAGCTAAAACATATTTTATGAGACGTGCGCTACTTCAATATGTAGAACCTACGTGCATACGCTGCTATATGAAGGCAAACCTGCATATATGCCTTTTTGAATTGCCAAACCAGCATGTATACGCGCCTTTGCTATAATGAACCTGTGTACAGATCTATAAAAGATGATTTACCCTTTTCAACTATTCAGACATCAGTTATACCCAGAACATTAGATTTACAAATCAAGACATGCACCAAATATAAAATATCAAAATCACACAAAGATACTTCTCTTCAAGCCTTAAGATCTTGACCCATCAATAGAACTTATCCTTCTTCTAGAACTCAGGTTCCTCCTTGATTCAGATCCAGCTATGCACCATAACCCAATCACCAGTATTCTAGATCTTACTCTTCATTAGATATTCAATGCTTGAGTGCTCTTGCCTAATGATCTTCTCCTCCTTTTATAGTCTTAGGCCTTACTCAATACCATTGTCCAAAACCACTTAGAAGCAATACCTTGGACCAAATACCTGGGGTCAATACTTCGATCAGGATACCTTGGATCAATACCATGGGTCAAAATACCAGGGACCAAATACCATGGACCAGAACCAAGTTTTCCAACATGTACACGCTTTTCCTTGTGTGAAAGTGTGTTTATACGCATACACGTCTTCTGGACTGCTAACCTACGTGTATACGCGGCTTGGTCAAGGGGAACCTACGTATATCTCTTTTCTTTCATTCTGAGAGCCTAAACTATGATCTGTCATCTGAGTGAGTTTCCATCAAGGACAACACCTATGTCATAGCGCCAAACCTGTGTCATAATGCCAACATGGAGAAAGTTTATTGCTAACTTTTCCTTGATTATAGCTCCCTTACATGCTTTGACAGGATTGAACAAGGTGTTTCAGTGGGGAGGCAAACAACAAAAAGCCTTCAACACCTTGAAAGAAAATATTAGTACAACACCAGTACTAGCATTGCCAAATCTTCAAAGACCATTTGAGATTGAAACAGATCCTAGTGTCTATGCCATGGGAGCAATGTTGATGCAACATGGTAAACCCATATGTTATCATTCTGAGACATTTAATTATGCAGTAGTTAATTCTCCCACATGTGGTAATTAATTGTATGTATTAGTACAAAGTGTGAAAAAGTGGAAACATTACCTATTGGGCAAAGAAACAGTTATACATACTGATCATTAGCCACTTCAATATTTTCACTCACAAACTAAGTTACAACAATCAAGGCATTATAGGTGGATGTGTTTTCTACAACAGTTTCATCTAGTCATCATATATAAGAAAGGCATACACAATAAAGTTGTAGATATGTTGTCTAGACCAATCATAAATGCATCTACTATGCTTAAGCATAACTCAGTATTGCATGAAAGATACATTGAACAATATGCTCAAGATGTAGATTTTAAATATGTATATGCAACTTTAAGTCATGGCAAACAAGTAGAAGAATTGGATTATCATGTTAAGGACCAACTCTTGTATCATTTGGGAAAGTTATGCATTCCTCAAATTGAAAGATTTAACATAATCTGAGGAGCACATACTTCTCTAATATCAGGTCATTTTGGTGTAAGTAAAACAGTTTCACAGCTACAAAGGTTTTGTTATTGGCCAAGAATGCATGAAACAGTTTCTAGATATATTAAGGGGTGTACCATGTGTGCTAAAAGCAAGCCCAGCAATAGAAAACTAGGCTTGTACACTCCACTTCCAATCCCTTCTCATCCTTGGGAAAGTGTTTCCATGGACTTTGTTGGGGGATTGCCAAGATCTAGAAAAGGTCATGACTATTTATATGTTATTGTGGATAGGTTCAACAAAATGTTTATTTTAATACCTTGTAACAAATAGATTACAGCTGAAGAAACAATGAATTTGTTCTTTCAGCATGTTTGGGTACATTTTGGGTTACCCACTTCCGTAGTATCTTATCGAGATTCCCCATTTGTTGGTAAGTTTTGGTCAAGTCTGTGGGAGTTGATGGACACCAGACTGAAGAAGAGCACAACCTTTCATCCACAAACAGATTGCCAAATAGAGGTGGTCAACAGGACAGTGATCCAGTTGCTTAGAGGTTATTGCAGCATATCCCAAGCTTTGGGATGAACATTTGTGTTATGTGCAACATGCTTACAACCATGCTAAACATTATTCTACACAAAGATCTCCTTTTGAGACTTGTTTTGGTTTCATACCAAGGTCTCCCTTGGATTTTGTCTTTAGTAAAGATAGAATAGTTGATGGACACAGTGATGTGGACAAAGCAACTAAGTTCATTGAACAAATCCAAGAAATTCACTAAGCAGTGCAGGAACAGCTGGAAAAGGGCCAAGCCAAGTATAAGGCAAGGCATGATAAGCATCGAATTGAGCATAGTTTCCAAGTTTGTGATCAATTCTGGTTGTACATCAGCAAAGACAAGATGCAAGGTGAAAGTAAGAAGCTGAAGCCAATAAGGTATGGGCCTTTCAAGATACTTGAGAAAATTGGTGGAATGCTTTTTTCCTTGATTTGCCAGCTTACATGCATATATATTCAATAGTTAATGCAGAGAACTTGAGATCGTTTGAACCTTAATTGATTGAATATCCCAAAGAGAAAATTCAGTTGCCTTCTATTGGTGATCTATTGCCTGAATATCTCAATGAGTTGCAGGAAGATATAGTTATGGACAGGAAGGTGAGAACTACGCGCAGAGGGGATGTTGAGTACCTAAGAATCATACTCAAAGGTTCAAATCCAAGCAGTGCAAAATGGGTAGAGATTGGGCAAGTGAGGAAGCTATATCCTCACTTGATCGATGCTTGAAAACCAAATTTTGGTGGTCCAAAATCTTTTTCAGTGGGAAGGCGTGATCCAAAATGGATCCAAAAGCCCTCTAGGTCTTCAAAATATTTTAAAAGATCAAAACCATTGCATGAGGATGAACTCTTAAAACAGGCAGAAAACACTATCGGCAGTGAAAAACACAGAGAAAATAGTGAAAACAGGCTTATCGGCGGTTAAAAGGAACAATGCATAGGAGTTGTCGAATCTGGCCAATCAACGGTCCAGATCTGATCAGCAAGTTGCAATCGGCAATTGCTATTGGAGGCTAATGGAGGCGGTCACGTGAATATTGCGATAGCGATTAGTAGGGTCAACGAGGACCGTCGATCAAGCGCGCAGATCGATGGCCCAGGTTAACCCGCCATATCACATCAGTAGGTAACAATGAAGTGCTTACAACAACCCGAGGACTTATGCGATATGCGATTACGACTAGTCGCATCACAATATCACATCGGAGCTATGCAAAGGAGGGGGGCTGATTATGACTAGGACTATGATAGATCGGACCTGATAAAATTATAAACACTATTTCATAAGATTTTAGATCCTTCAAATGGCATTTTTAATGTATTTCTTTAATACAAAGGAAACAAGCGGTATTTCGGGAGGCCAAAGGTGGCAAGTGGTTTGGGCCGAGCTCTACCCGGTCCCATATGCTGGCTGCCATGTGTCCAGGCTGAGGAGAGAGAAAACCACCCTCATCGGGCGGTTAACTCCCATACGAAAGGGCTGCCTGAAATGAATCACAGTCGTTGGATCTGTATCTCCCAGATCAATGGTGGAGATGCGATGTCGATGTACAGGCGGACCCGATAGAAGTATAAGGTAGATTTATGAATGATTGAAGTTTGATAAACTGTGGTTCGTGGTTTTTCCCGTGTTTGAATGCATTTTCCTATGTAAACAGAGAGCGGTTGTTTCAGGGATTTCAAAAGCCTGATGCACTCTTCCGTTGTAGAACAAGTGGCCACCTCCCCTAAAAATGTTAGCAATGATTATTTAATGCCCAGAAGGGGGATTCGAGTAGATAGAGGATGAAATCCAGAAAGCCCAAGAAGAGGAAATGAATAGCCATCACAGATTGGCTTTAAAGCCACAAACAGAGAACAAACAGAGTAGGCAGTGCTGAGACAGAGCGAAGACAGAGACATAGAGTGATAGAGAGAGTCTGTGTACTCAAAGAGGCTTGAGGGGTTCAAGAAAAACTCTTGTTGTTGTATATGTTGTGTGCTGAGACTCAAATTGAGCTCATACTATTGTAAAACTCTACTTCTGAAGACATAATAGAGAGGCCACCACTGAAGGCTGGACCAGGAGATGTAGTCCAGGAGTTTTGGGTGAAATCCATAATAAACTTGCTATGTTTATGCGTGTTGTCTATTATGCTTCTTTACTACTTCATTGTCTGTGTATTTCGCAATCTTTTCAATCGATTGCACAAAATAACATAGGCATATCCATGCACATGAGTCTGTAATAACTTAATAATTGTCTTAGATCTCATTATCAGATCAGTCTAGGAGCACGATATAAAAGGGTGGTTTGAATATTGGTCAAACTGGGATTATCTGGTGGTCTTCCGGCACACATTAACTTGGCATGGGAGCAAATCCACATCCGCCAAAGGCTAGTCTATTTGGGAATTCCCTTCAGGCATCTTATCTTCCATCATACTAGACATCATATGGCCCACTGTCCTCGGTGAATCTATCTAGCGAATGGCGAAGGTGGACAGGGGAATGAATATAGGAAGCTCAACCTATACCATAAAAATGCACTGGATGGCTCAAACTATTTAATGAATTTGACCCTTTGTTTTCTCATAATATTTTAGATCGTCATCATTCATCTACGTCAATCTCCCCGCTCTCCTCCCCTTCACTTTTCCTGTCTCCCTGAGATGATGTTCCCCCTCCTCTTGTGCATTCAAAAATATGCCCCCAGCCCAGCCCTTCCCAGCCTCCACAATCCTTGGACTCTCCCCCCTCCCCCGCATCTCCCCAAAATACATATACCCTAGGCACTTTTGTTGATCCCCTTGAGATCTCTGGCCATAATAATGGACCCCTACAAATTGTCCCTTTGGAGGCTTGCCCTTACACACGTCAACCTCCTTTCTCCCTTCACCCTCTGGATGAACACACCACATTATCTTCCCCTAGGAACTCTATTGACAGTGACATTGAATTCCTACTTGTCAACCCTACTCTAGATTTAGCTACTCTCTCCATTCATCATGGACCAAACATGGGTTTCCCATCCATTAGCCCAAATTCTACACTCAATATCACTGCCCGCCATAAGGAGGGAAAGGGTAGCAGACATTTTCATGAACACTTGAAGTTGAAAACCATCTCCTTCCTGGAGTCCTATAAATTGAATGATATCCCCATTAGGACTTCTTATGATCCTCGGGACCTTAGAGAAGATGTTCCCATGAACCGTGCTCCATGATGATGTGTCTTTATTTAAACTTATGGGGTCTAGGTGATTCCAATAAGTTTCTCTCCCTCAGACAACTCTTTTCCTCGGTTCTCCCTTGTATCATACTTTTACAGAAAACAATGAGGACTTTGTACAAAGTCCATGAATATTTCAGGTGAATTCTCCCAGAATGGTAGATGGTGGTGGTTGACTCTCACGACCTTTCTGGTAGGATGATGACACTTTGGGATCCTTGTTGGGCATATTTGTGCGCTTTCAAATGTTTTGTCGATATTTTCCTAACTAGACATTTTCGTGGTCATGCAGAACGTAATAATATACTAAATATGTATGCCCCATATCAGGACAGAGCATATTTATGGGATCGGCTGGAGGCTTGCAACTTATTAAAGATTGGTTCACTAATTGTAGCTAGCGATTTCAATGCTACTCTGTCTATGGATGAATGTTGTGGCTTACATTGTAGGAGGGACCCTCTGGCAGACAATCTTCAAAAACTATTTTACGAAAACAATCTGATGGACATCATTCCCCGCCCCCCCTGCCCCCCATTGTCTCCCACTTGGCATAATGGAAAATATGGGGAACACCATATTAGAAAAATATTAGACCATTTTCAAGTTCATGAAAACTTATTGGAACAATTGGGTTTTCTCCACTCTAAGGTTCAACAGACAGACATATCTAATTATCTTCCCATCATTTTACAATGGAGGTCTAAGTTGGTACGACTTGGATTCCCTTTTAAATTTAATCGGATATGGTTGGAGGATGAGGATTTCAATTCTTTGGTTAGTTCCACTTTGAATTCGATGCAATTCATTGTAGGTTCATCACCTATGTATAACATCCAAAATAAATCACAGGCCTTAAAAGGTAAGGTTCGCATCTAGGAGCAGACAAAGAAAAAAATTGTGAGCAGAGATTTACAGAATATTGTAGAGGATATTGAATGCCTTGGTAATATTATGGATAGGGGGAACCCTTCCCCATCACTTATTGAAAAATTGAGGACACTTGGCATTTGAAAAGTAGGGCACTGTGGCTAAAAGAGGGAGACTGAAACACAAAATTTTTCCACAGGTATGCCAATCATAAAAGAAATATAAAAAACCATCTAGCACATTTGAGGGGAAAATGATAATTTGCTGCGCACTACAACAGAGATAAAGAGGGGGGTTGTTCAATATTTTGAATCTTTCTACAGTGCACGAAATGAAACCCATATTGAAGACCAAATATGGGGCTCATATTGTTATCCTACCATGTTTGATTTGGCACAAAATCAACATATATGCAAGCCTATTGATATTGACGAACAACATAATGTCCTCAAATCATTTGCAAAAGATAAGTGTCCTGGGTTGGATGGCTAGACTGTCAAAATTTTTCTTCATTTTTTTGATCTTGTGGGTATGGAACTACTGAATATGGATGAAGTTTCTCAGAAAAATGGAAATATATTTGAAGTCATTAATTCCACTTTCATTAATCTCATACCAAATAATTCTAATCCAGACACGTTTATGGATTTCAAACCCATATCCCTCTATAATATCACCTACAAATTGATTTCAAATATTATTGCGGAGCACATAAAGTCGACCCTCTCTAGACACATCTCTAAAGAGAAATATGGGTTTCTACACAATAGATTGATCCATCATGCAGTGGCTATGACACAGGAATGCCACCTGTTATCACTCTAAAATTTCCCTAGGGTTATCATGTTGTGTTTAAAGAAATGTTAGAGGTAACCACAAACGTACTTTTGAGATCAGGATCTAGCCTTCCTAATTCTCAGAGAGGGCTCTCTCTTTATGATTTAACATTGTTGGATTAATTGATCTTAGGCTAGTTATTTAAGCTTGGTTGGTTTTTTATTTGATCTGGTGGTGGAATCAATGACTTAGAAGGATAGATAAGTGCCTTTTTCCTATTGGGTTATGGAGTCCAAATGTCAAGAAAACGGGACTGAATCAAGTTTTAAAAATGGTGTTCACAGGGCAAGGTAGCTAAGTAAATTCAGATATTTTAGGCTAGATGGTGAAGTGGTTTTTCAATCGGGGTCAAGAAGCAGTTAAGGATTCCTCAAACCGGATAATGCAGGAAATGAAAGAGGTCAATAGAAACTAGGGAGAAATGAAGAATTCCCTACTCTAGATATTAGAAGAAAACATCAAAATGAATAATTGTTCAAGACAGAGTGTACTTAAACAAATTCTGTAGTAACATTCTAGTTATTTCATTCAAATTGGAAAACATGTATGTATGTGAAATACTTAAGAAAATAACAATTTAACAAATGAAAGATACTTCATTGAAGTGGCCCAACACATGAATCCTATAATGCAATGCCTTTATTACTCAGTCCAGTCTGCTAACTTGAAAATGTTACAATAAACCCTCAAGTTTTCAGATCAATAATAACTATAGAAATGTTCAGCAATCCACACTCTATACTTCGAATTATGAAGTATTTATACAAAAAACTTATTACAAAATATCCTAAACTGTTTTAGGAATTATTCAAGGAAAAAGAAATATCTTCATGCAAGAAGATAGAGACAGATATGTAACTGATGCAAGCTGTCCCTCTTTTATTGTTTGTTGTTTTGATCTTTTGTTGTTTTCTCTCGTTGCTCTACACTGGCTGTCCTCTTACTCTACCTTTGACTGATACTCTTTGACTGAGTTGATCTATTTTTTTACCTTTATTGCTCTATATTCACTATTTACCTTGCATTTTTATAGTAAATCATTTAACTTTTCCCAAGTCTCTGCATCTGGTAATTTAATATTTACCATTCTTCTGTAGACTTCATCAGTTTCTATGTATTTTGCAAAAGTGGGCTTGTTTACAAAAAGATGTTTTACCTCATGCTGGAGGTAAAAGAGGTTCTCAAAAGTCTGGTAAAGGACTTTTCCTGTAGGCATACCTTTCATAGAGGAATTGTTGGCTTGTTCCTTTGCCACTTTTCTAATTTTCTTATCATAGTCTTCATGTGGCATCAACCTGTCATTAATTACCAATGGATTAGGCAGACCTTTCTGCCTCAAAGCATCAAATTTTACCATAAACCTAGCTATTTCTAGCTCCATTGTTTGGCATTTATCCTCAAGTTGTGTCATCAGGTTCCTCTTGGTGATTACCTTCTTTATCTCTAGTATGGTCCTAGTTCTGTCAGCTATTCTGACCTCTTACAATTCATACTTGTTCTTTGAGTTGAGGAACTGGATTATTCTCGAGGCTTCTTCTAGCATATTTCCAAGTTCGGCTCTAACGGTTTGAATTGCCTCACCAGCCTCTTTTACCAAGTCATTTTTCTCAAATATCACCTGTACAGAAGGCCAAATATCATTGATTGAGTCAATGATATTTCCCCATAAAATTTATTTTGCTTGGGCTAGTGGCTCTTTGAGTGCCAATTCTTTCTCTAACTTATGTATCCTTTCATTCAATCTGCTTGACTTATGAGCTTCATTCTTATGCATGATTTGAGTCAGTTTCTTTTCATCCTCTAGACTTTTTATTTGTTCTTTAAGTCTATTTATCTCAGTTGTCTGGATGGACATATCCTCCATGGATTTGACTAGTTTACTTGCTTCATCACTAGGATGAGCTATTGTTGTTGTTGAACCTGTTGCTGATGTAGTTGCTATTGTAGTTGGAAGTGTTGTAGCTATTGGAGCTGTTGGGGCCAATGAAACTGCCAAAGTAGAAGGAATTGTTCTAGTAACTATAGGAATAGTAGTGGCAGTAGTTGTTTCAATGCTGGCTTATTTCTCCTGTACTAACTTGTCCATATAATTCTCCATTTCTTTTAACTAAGCATTTAACTACAAAATGAGGTCTAGAAGCAGGCAACTTTAGTTGCTTCTTTAATGTAGTAATGTCTTCATTTTTCTTCTTTATGATATTTTCTACTGCCTTGATGTCATTTGGATTATATCCAATATCAATAACCAATTCTTCTAATGACTTAATTCGATTATCCTTTGCTTGTGAGGATGCCTTCTCTAACTTAAACTATGTTGTGATGTTCTCTAGAGAACTTTGAAGTTTTTTTACACTCATAGCCTAGTTGGTCATTGTTGAGTATATCATTTCTTCTACTTGCTTATGAAATTCAATATAATCTATGGGATGAACATCCCTAGCCAAAACTTCAAATTCTGTCCTTTTGTAATTTGCTAATGACTTAGGCTGCTGTACTTTAGGTTGCAAAAAGGTCATTTGTATTTTACCTGTTTTAATGTCAAATGTTGAAAGCAACCTATTCTGATAACTAGGAGTCTATTTGAAATACTGGGCATAAGTTTCAGCCTTCAATGCTTCATTTCTCAACTTGATCTCTTTATACTTCTCCTTTCTGTCTTTTTCGTTATCCACAGGTTTTCTTGATGATGAGACCTCAATGCTAAGCTACTTCTGAACACTCTTAGCATTAGAGGTGGAAGGCTGATGAGTTTCCTCTAAAACTGTTGGAGCTGTGTTTTCTCTGAGAACTGTACCTGTATCAATGATTTGAAGTGTCTCAACTGTCTTAACTATCCCTTCTTGCTCATTCACAAGATTAAGCTTGGGCTTCTTCCTGTACATGATTTCAAATCTGTCATGTGTTGTATCTATGTTTGAGAAAAAACCTTCTTCCCTGGTCCTTTTTACATTTCTGTCCTGCAGGGCTGGAGTATGCAGAATAGAACTAGTATCCATCTGTTTCTCCATATCTATCAAGGTGTTTTCCAACCACTCTAACTAGTTGGCATATTTTTCAATGTCTAACCTAGACTCATGCATGAAAGGGCTCAATTTAAACTTGAGTCTTAGTTTGTTTATGACTCCTAAAGGGTCATATTTCCATTTGAAATTGCTATTGAACTTCATTTCATGTAAATATTTTTCTGCTCCTACTCCAGCCTCCCTATTATTAAAGATAAAAGGACCAAGTTGGTTTTTTATTTTAAATTGTGTTTTCTTCCTAGCTGATAAGAAATTCACATCATCTAAGTTTATGATCTACCTAATATACTTTAGTGAAAATATCCTCATGGGGATATATTTGGGCAACTTATAGGGAGTGAGCTGGCATCCATACACCCTCACTTCTGTCTGGTCCTGGTATAAATACCAGTCCCCTATTCTACTATTTTTAGACAGCTGTAAAACTCTCTTTATCTCCTCACTAATCCTGGGTTGATTTCTACTACTTAGCATATTGACAACTGGGTGAACAAAGGAATCAATGAGCTCCTTGTAGCTGAAAACAATGGAATATTTTTGGATTAAGGGTTTCCAAAAGATAACAGATCTAAGATGGCCCTTAGTGTCCAGATTTTGGATGTTGACTAGAAACCTATTTGATTGGAAATATAATAATATGTGGAACACTAATGAAGAGTATTTGAATACTCTTTCATTTGGCAATCTAATGAATTGATCATGGATTCTGTCTGCTAAGAACTGGGAAATGTTGAAAACTATAGCTAGAGGCTTACCTAGGCAAAAAATAGAGAGGAAAGCAAGTATAGGCTCATCTACATGCTCATCAGTGGTATATCCTAGAATGTGAGAGAGCATGGTCACAATTTTTCTGGCCCTCTCAGAGAAAATGGTGGTAGATTATGGAGGAATGTCTGTAGGAATATGAGCCTATTCTAGGATGAAATTCTGAAAAATTTGAGACCTCTTGGGAAGGTCCAGATTTAAGTAGAGTTCAAGTAGCTTTTCAATGGAAAATGGGGTTTCATTTGGCTTTGGCTGGATCTACAACATTTGGTTTATTGATTCTGTAGTGATTGTAAATAAATTCTACTAGTTAGGAGAAACTATGGCTCTTTGGCTTGGGATATAACAAAGTTGGCATAGGTGGATGATTTCAGGGAACTAGTATACCTGTGGGAGCAAGTATTTGGGCAAATTAGATTCCCATAACTGAATATCATCACTGTGGTTGAGGAATTTGTCTTTACTCTAGCAGTGGAGTTTCAATAGATGGCTAGGGGAAATTGTGTCTTTCATTTGAAAATCTTTGTCGGCCAATGGGAGGTGGTCAATGTCTAGGTGAGGGGTTTGCAGGGGTTTTTCATTTAGAATGCTTTGGGAAGCCATAATTTTGTTTATTTTACTGAATTAATTACTATCTGGCTTAAGGAGTAAGCTCAGGACTTCTAGAATAGTGAAAGAGGTAAACACAGTCTACAGAAAAGGGTTTTTGGATGCACAATGGGGTTCTTTTAGTTTGGCAAGGTTTTTAATTAATTCAATTAATTAACCTTTTATAAACACTGTGCAGAGCTTAAGTAGAGGGCCTTTCTGGTTCTTTCAAGAATACCTAGAAAACAGAGATTTGGTGTGCAATCAGGGTTCTGTGGGAGCAGTGGAGGCTTTCTGAGGCTTCAATTGTCTTTGTGCTACTTCAAATTGGAGTCTGTAGGGTCTTCTAGTCGTAAAGTTGGTTAAAACAGTTGCACAAGGTTTCTAGGCTTCAGAATTGGTCAACAGAGGTGTTTTGCAACAAAATAATAGTAAAAGGGTAGAAAGGGTGGCTTTTTGGTTTTTAACCAACAGTGGTTAATTTTGGGCATGTAATTAACATGTGAACAGTTGGCGGTTTCATCCTACGCAGGGAGGCGGTATTATGGCTTATCACACCGCTTTTGAGTGTAGGCTACCGCAAATCTCGCATGCTTTTGGGATGCCAAAGGTTGGATTTGGGATCACGTGATATGGGATGTGGACCATTGGATCTGGAGGTGGGTGATCGGAGGGCTATCACGTGGCGAGTTGCGAGGGATAAGTTGGGGATTGGTTGATGGGGCCCGGGGATAAATGGTGCGGCAAGTTAAATATATACAAAGGTTTAGTGAGGGTCGGGGAATTATAAAGTGGGGCGTTAAATATATAAAGTGGGACTATAGGTTAGAATAATGTAAGGATTGATTTAAAAGGGTATCAGGGAGGGTTTTTTCAATGGGGCCTAATATATTTAACTTTTTAAACTTAGGATAAGGGGGTTTTAGTGGGTTTAGAAGGGAAAATGAGAAATTATAAGGGGAAAGGTAAAATGAAGTGGTAGGGATATTTTTACAAGGGGAAATGAAAAGGGAAGGGTCCTTTGGAACCAAGAAAGGGAAAAACATTAGGGAATCAATAGTAATGAAGGGGTCATGAAGGGAAATTAATAATTTATACATGTAAGGGGTTTAATGGAATGAGAGGAAATTAATGAATGAGTTCTAGTAAATGACCTTTCACTTTGATAATTCGTCCTGCATATGAAACATAGGATCAAGCATGATGAAGGTGATTTTGAGCTAGCAACCTTGTGCATTCCAAAACCTCTTTCTTTTACCTACCCTTTATTTACCCTAGAATTTTCTCTTCATTTATTGGGTGCATTTGAGCTTGCTGACCCTTTATTTCTTTTTCTTTGATAAACAAACTATTTAATTCTAACCTTATAACTTCCAATTTCTCAGATTAAACTGATGAGCTCATTATTATTCTCTACCTAACTACTGATCTGCCAAGATTAAATCGTTTGGCTAGATCTTTATTCTCTATCTATAAACATGAAATTTAAAGCATGAATGAATCAAGATTAAACTATTTGACCATCATGGATTGTGGCATATTTTGACAAGTTTCACACAATCTTATTTTCGCAAGTAGAGTAAAAAGTAGTGCTATTTGAATTTTCATCACTTTCAGAATCTATTTTTTATCTCTTTTGGTGGGGTTCATAATTTATTTTCTTTTTTGATCCTTTTCTTTTAGTCCTTTGATTTTTCTTTTAGGACTTACCCTCTTTTCATTTTTATTTTTTAATATGGGAAAACATTTTGTAGAAGGCAAAAGTATAAACAATATTACAAGACTAATCATAGCCAATTCAAAATTATGAATCCTATTATTATAGGACCCTAACACTGGCTCCACATGGGGATGGAATTTCTTGGTGAAATGTCAAGAAATTTAAGATCAACAGCCTTTGAGACTTTGACTTTGGTTGCCTTGTAACTACTTCTCTATGATCTGCTTTATTCATACATATGATGGTGCACCTTTCAAAGCTTAGGGCCTTCTCTTCAGGCTTCAACCTCAAAAGGTAATCATCCAATCCAATCTAAACTTTGTAATGTTATGTACAATGAGAAAAGTAAACAACTGAACTAATGTTAATCTGGGGATAAGTAATTCTTCAACATTCTACCATTGATTGGTCCACTTGGTAGATCTGTTCCATCTAACTGCTTCAAGAAAAATGCATTGTTACCTCTGTAACCATAAATGATATAAGGGCCCTTCCATAGGAAATCAAATTTACCATGTTTACCCTTTTCTTCTCTTCTGGAATCCCATTTGAGTACTTTTTCACCTATGTAAAAATCATTAGCTTTGGTTTTCTTGACAAAAATCTTTTTGATTTTATGTTGGATCACTTGAGATTTGATATAGACTTCTTCCCTGGTTTGCTGCAAATGTATTGTCTGATTTATCCTCTTTTGGATATCATTGGATTCTACCTGCAACTCTTGAATAATTTTCATCACTGGTACTCATAAAGAGGATGGAAAAACAACATCCATTCCATATACTAGTTGATAAGGAGATGTACCAATGGACTTTTTGTTAGTTAGTCTGTCTGCCCACAAGGCATTAACCAACTTTTTGTTCCAGGTCTTCTTATTGTCTTCTAACAATTTCTTGATGATATTAACAAGGCTTTTGTTTGAGGATTCTGCAAGCCCATTGCCTTGAGGGTAATAGGCTATGGAATGGCCAAGGGTAATGTGGTATCGGTTACAAAAATCCACCATTTTATTGGATTTGAAGGCAGCTGCATTATTAGTAGTGAGCTTTTGTGGGCGTCCAAATATTGAAAGGATATTGTTTTCAAGGAATGAGATGATGACAGAATCTGTGGCTTGTCTAAAAGGGATGGCTTCTATCCATTTAGTGAAGTAATCAGTGGTTGTCAAAATCCATTTATGTTGGGTTGAGGAGGATGGGTGAATTTCACCAATGAAGTCTAGACCCCATTGCTAAAATGGGATTTTTGTGGAGATGGGTTCGAGGGGTAATGGTAGGATTTTCTTTTTGCCTTCAAATATTTGGCACTTGTGACAGGAGGTCACATATCTTTTGACATCTATAAAAAGGGTGGGCCAATAAAAACCTGCCCTTAAAATCTTATCAGTAGTTGTTTTCTAGTATAGGTTTCCTCCACAATCTCCTGCATGAAATTCTTGCATGACTTTGTCAGCTTCATGTTTTAATAAACAATTTAACAAAATGCCACCACTATCTTTCCAAAATAAAGCGTTTTCTATGATACATAGTTTCATTGATTTCATTTTCAAGAATCTACCTTTAGTTCTAGATAAACCAGGAGGAGCTTGTAAATTTAGTAAAACTAATATGATATATGTATACCAAGGTGAATCTAAAAAAGCTTCACTGATATGTGGAGTCACCATCTCTTCCTGATGATCTAGAGCACCAATGAAATTTATATCTAAGGCCTGACAATTTGATTCAACCATAAGTTTGGCTAAACCTTGGCCTTTGATTAGTTTTGTGGGCTTTATTTCAATATCATATTCCAAAATAGTGGCAATCAATTTACCTCTCTTTCCCTCAAGCCCATTCTGTGTTAGAATGTCCTTCACTACTGAATTTGGAACATATGCAATGATGTGTGAGTATAAAATGTACACTCTGAAATCCTTTATGGCTTTTACTAAAGCAAGAGCTTGTTTTTCCATTATATTATACTTTAGTGTAGCATCTCTCAAAGATTTGCTGAAGAATGCAATAGGCTACTCATAACCTTGATCATTCTTTTGCAACAAGACTACTGCAATAGTATGTTCTGAAGCAAAAGAAAAAATTATAAAATATTTTTTGAAATCAGGACTTATGAGGACAGGTGTTTTAGTAAGGGCTTATTTGATTGCCTCAAAAGACTACTTAGCCTCTATTGTCCACTTAAGTGTTGAATCTTTCTTTAACATGTTATTTAATTCTCTTATTAGTTCTGCTAAGTTAGAAATGAATCTTCTAAGAAAATTTATTTTACCTAAGAATGATTGCAATTCTTTAATGTTTCTAGGGTGTCTGATGTTTAGGATTGCCTCTATTCTAGATGGATCAATTCTAAAGCCTTCTTTTGAAATTATGTGTCTTAAGAGTTTACCTTGTTCTAGCTCAAAGAGTGTCTTTTTAGGATTCAAAGAAATGCCAAATTTTCTACATTTTATGAATACTCTTCTTAGGTGATCTAGATGTTCATTATCTGTTTTGGAAAACACTGTGATATCATCTTGGTAAACAACTAAAAAGTCATGGATTTATTTTGCAAAAGCTATGTCCATTTCTCTTTGGAATGTTGCTCCAGCATTCATCAATCCAAAAGGCATTTTCAAATACATGAAAGTACCCCAAGGAGTGGTAAATGCAGTATTTGCTTGATCCTCTCGTTGAACTAAGATTTGGTTGTATCCAAAGAATCCATCAAGTAATGAAATTCTAGATGACCCTACTACCCTCTGGAGAATGTGGTCCATTTTAGGGAGGGGATAGTTATCCTTCAGTGATACTTTATTCAAGCTTCTGAAATCACCGCAGAGTCTGATTACTCCTGTTTTTTTTCTAGTGGTGACTAAATTAGAGACCCAACTGAATATCTAATAGGTGCTATGATTTGTGCCTCATACATCCTTTTTAATTCTTTTTCAATCAATGACATAAGAACTGGATTAATCCTCCTAAACTTTTGTTTAAAGGGTTTATGATCTTCTTTGATGGGTATTTTATGTTGAATAATGTTGGTGTCATAAGACTTGAGGTCTTCATAACTCCATGCAAAGACATATTGAAATTCTTTAAACAAATATATGTATTTCAGTTTTCAGCTGGAGGTAATGCCTTGGATAATTTAATGAGCTTAGGTTTTTCTTCTATTCCTAGGTTGCATTCTTCTATGTCTGATCTCAAAGGCTCCATTTTTGGTTTTCTAGCTACATCATTTGAATCAAGCAAATCTTCTAAAGGGACTAATCCTTTAGGCAACAAGTTATTTTTAAGGTTTAAAATCTCAGAATCATCATTAACTAATTCTTTTGTTTCTACTTTTTCTAAGTTATCTACTTCTACTTTAGTGAATTTAGTGGGTTTATTTACATCTACATCATTTATATGTGTCTCACTATCTATGATGTCTTCTATTGTACAATCGGTATCTATGTTACAATTTTGGAATTATCCCTCAACATTCATAAAATCATAGATTTGAGAATCTTGTGAAAAAAACTGTCAATATTTCAAATTATCGGGTATAACAGGACTGTGTCTTACCTCTACAGTGTACTGGTGATTGGGCTGAAAAGGTAACCTACAAGTGCTAGAAAAAGTGGCCAAAATGTGAGCTTGCATGTTCTGTTTCCTAGGAATAGCAGCAAAATCAATTTCAGGAAGTTCTTTAATCAGATCAAGAACAGTTTATCTGTATTGGCTAAGTCTAGGATTATTCATAGAATACTCTCCTATAATTTGTTTTATGATCAATTCAGAGTCTCCCATGATAGAAACTCTCTTGGCTCCAAGATTTCTTACAATTTTCAATCCTAAGATTAAAGCCTCATACTATGCCACGTTGTTCGTGCATTTAAAGTTTAATCTAAAGGCATGACCTTTAGAATGATTATTTTCCATGTTATGAATCCAACCTCCTACATCTGCTCCTAATCTGTTCACTGAACCATCAAAGTCTAAGTGCCACCTATATTCATGAAATATATCATCATTGTCAAGTTGTTTGTGTTCTTGTTTAACAACTGTGTTATTGTCTTTTTTAGTGTCTGGATTACATAAAATGAAAGAATCCATATCATAATGTATATAATAAATAGGATAGTTCTATGGTTACTACTGAGCATGTATTTCATTAAAGTTTCTCTATAAATATTTTTGGGCTGACCAAATACTGAAATTATGGCATAAGACATGTCTAACTGTGGAGATCGCTGCAATTTTGCTCCCCATGAGTGAGAGAATAGCATTCCATACTTTGGAGGGATATCAACAACTACAATATCCATGACAATACTCTTACCTGGGTATTGAACTAGAGTAGAACACAGATCTTTTATCAAGCCTAGGCATTTGACTTTACTAGAATCAAAAGAGAAAAGTTCTTTGTATGTTCTGGTTATATCTAAATCCAATGTTTCCATGATTTCTTTAGGCATTAAATTCTGAGATGCTCCTAAATCTAACATAGCATTGTGTAATATTTGATCATGAATAGTCAAGCTAATGTAGAATGGAGGAACACCACTTTGTTCATGTTTTCCATATACCTCAGGACCAATGATTAATTCTAGTTGGTCATCATTTAGATTAACAGAGTCTTATCTGTCATCTATATTCAGTGTTTTAGTGATTTGGGCTTTGTAGGAATCATTTTTTATCAATTCTATTAAAGGAACTGATATTTTTAATTTAGCAATTTCAGTTTGGATATTAAATGGAGCCTATGTTTTTCCTAACTGAATGACTTCCTCCTTGGCAATTGGAGTTTGTGTAGCCTTTTCCTTCTTATCTTCAGTTGGTAATTCAGTTTCTGTTTGGGTATCTACTGTTTTACTATTTTCAATTCTTTGATTTGGAATAGTTTGGGAAGCAGTTGAAATCTGAATAGCATTTGAAGCTTGAGTTTCATTTGATTTTTGGATATCTTTTGAAGTCTTAACAACAACTGATTTTTTAATATCAACTAAAGTTTTCACAGCAGTATCTGTAATTTCTACAATTTTTGGACTGGCTACAATCTTTGGAGTGAAAGTTTTTTGGGTTTCCCTAGAGAGAATTTGCAACACTTTGGTTGTAGGAGCTCCCACTGTTTTCTTGGTTTGAGTTTGGATAGTTTTATTAGTAGGGGCTTCTGTGTTTTTCCTACTCCTAAGGTTATATTGCTTATGAACTTCATTAATGGAAAATTCATAACCTTGTTTATAATCAAAGGACTCTCCAGATTGTAACTATAATTTTTGTAACATGCATAATTCTTGTTCTTCTTGGGTAAGAAAAATAGTGTTACCATCATTTATTCCCATTAAGTTAATCTGAGTGTCTTGATCTTCTTCATTTTGATGAGAACTTTCAGCATAGTTTTCTTGGAAAGGTGGTCTAATCTGTTGATCAGGTGGCCCTTCTCTAGGTTTACCAGTGTTGGGATTCTTCCTAAAGTTTGTATTTCTTATTTTAGGACCTTGTTGATTATCCCATTGTGGTTTTCTTTCCATAATTTCTAATATATCCACTAAATTTTCTAAAATTTTAGCCAAAGTATCTATCTTAACATCTGAAGTGGATGGTTCTTCCTTAATGGTAACCCTCCTCTCATTTCTCATTCTAGCTCTTTTAGCCAACAAGTTAGCTTCTACACTAACTGCATCACTCTGCATCTGTTCTAGAGTTGGAGGGTTTCTTTCTCTCAATTGGTAAGACATATCAGTGTCAAAACCATCAAGAAATTTGATTAGTGCCAAGTCTGGTGGAGGTTTGATATTTGCAGGGATTGCATTATAAATATTGTTAAACCTAGTACAATAGTCCTGAACAGATTCATTAGGAGCTCTTCTAATGTTTTCATATTCAGATAATATTTGTAAAGGATTTTTCTTCCTTTCCCATCTATTGATAAACAATATATGGAAAGCAGGAAAATCATAACTATGACAAGCAGGTAAAGATTTAAACCACTTCTTGACATCTCCCACTAGTGTTTGTGAAAAAATCTCATTTGTACATCTTCTTCGTAAATTTCATGTAATTCAAAATAGTCACTCATTTTATTTACATGTTGTTGTGTAGTAAATTGACCAATACCATCAAACTGAAAGATTTTGCTCTCGTAGTCTTGGGGCATGGCATGCACTTAAACTAGTAAGGTCAAATGAGCATATCTGGAAGCCATGGCTAAGATTCTAGCTTGGCTAGGAGGTAAAGTGGTAGTGTTTGAAGATGAACTTGAAGGGCTTATAGTTGAGCTTGAAGGACTTGAAAATGTAGCAGAAGGGCTAGAAGATGAAGTTGAAGTATTGGGAGATGGAAATAAAACTCTGGGTTGAAGAGGAAGCTTGGGGATGAATGATTCTATGCAATGAAGTGTAGTGGAAATAATAGATGAGGTAGTACTAAATAAAGATGAATTTACAAACTCTGAAGGAATGGTAGAAGGCTTAGGAGTAGCAGCAATTAGGTCAGCTAATTCAACTGACTGTTGAAAATAGGCTTCGTCTATGTGTCTTATCAAATTTGAGGTTAAAGCATCAAGCTTGTCAAAAGCATCTAGAACATGTTGATCTAAATTAGGATGTATAATATTCTTCTTTGATTCAATAAATTGAATAAAAGCAGGGTCCATGACAGTATCATGGGCTGAAGTTTCAGATTTGGTACGAAACAATGAATGATCAAATGATAAATCAAATTGTAGATCCTCTAAGTTTGATAACTCTTTAGGAAGTGAATTTGCTTTGGTTAGTTGACTAATGCTTTCTTGACATTCTACTTTATTGTTTTTTCTTAAGATTTTGTTTGGATTATCAACAATTATAGCGGGGTTTGCATCTGGATGTGCCCTGGTAAAGTATGTTCTTTTCAAAGCCAGAATTTTTAATTTTTTAATTTTTTAATGAAACATTTGACAACCCTAAAATGGCCTTAAGGTGCAAAGATGAGATTTAGGATTTCCTTTTAAGGTTTATTAAACTGAGGACTCGTTTCCCCAGTATGGTCGCCACTATGTTATCACTCTAAAATTTCCCTAGGGTTGTCATGTTGTGTTTAAAGAAATGATAGAGGCAACCACAAACCTACCTTTTAGATCAGAATCTAGCCTTCCTAATGCTTAGAGAGGGCTCTCTCTTTATGATTTAAATTTGTTGGATTAATTGATCTTAGGCTAGTTACGTAAACTTGGTTTGTTTTTTATTTGATTTGGTGATGGAATAACTAATTTAGATGGATATATAAGTGTCTTTTTACCATTGGGTTATGGAGTCCAAATGTCAAGAAAACATGACTGAATCAAGTTTTAAAAATAGTGTTCACATGGTAAGGTAGCTGAGTAAATTCAGATATTTTAGGCTGGATGGTGAAGTGGTTTTTCAATCGGGGTCAAGGAGCAGTTAAGGATTCCTCAAACCGGATAATGAAGGAAATGAAAGAGGTCAATTGAAACTAGGTAGCAATGAATAATTCCCTACTCTGGATATGAGAAGAAAACATCAAAATGGATAACTGTTCAAGACAGAGTGTACTTAAACAAATTCTGTAGTAACATTCCAGTTATTTCAGTAAAATTGGAAAACATGTATGTATGTCAAATACTTAAGAACATAACATTTTAACAAATGAAAGATACTTCACTGAAGTGGCCACACTCATGAATCCTATAATGCAATGCCTTTATTACTCAGTCCAGTCTGCTCACTTGAAAATGTTACAATAAACCCTCAAGTTTCTAGATCAATAATAACTATAGAAATGTTTAGAAATCCACACTCTATACTTCGAATTATGAAGTATTTATACAAAAAACTTATTACAAAATATCCTAAATTGTTTTAGGAATTATTCAAGGAAAAAGAAATATCTTAATGCAGGAAGATAGAGATAGATATGTAACTGATGCAAGCTGCCCCTATTTTATTGTTTTTTGTTTTGATCTTTTGTTGTTTTCTCTCTTTGGTTGTTGCTCTACGCTGGCTGTCCTCTTACTCTGCCTTTGAATGAAGTATTTATACAAAAAACTTATTACAAAATATCCTAAATTGTTTTAGGAATTATTCAAGGAGAAAGAAATATCTTCATGCAGGAAGATAGAGATAGATATGTAACTGATGCAAGCTGCCCCTATTTTATTGTTTTTTGTTTTGATCTTTTGTTGTTTTCTCTCTCTGGTTGTTGCTCTACACTGGCTGTCCTCTTACTCTGCCTTTGAATGATACTCTTTGACTTAGATGATCTACTTTTTTACCTTCACTACTCTGTATTCACTGTTTACCTTGTAATTTTACAGTAAATAATTTATGTTATCCCAAGTCTCTGCATCTGGTAATTTAATATTTACCATTATTTTGTAGACTTCATCAGTTTTTGTGTATTTTGAAAAAGTGGGCTTGTTTAAAAAAATATGTTTTACCTCATGCTGGAGGTAAAAGAGGTTCTCAAAATTACAGTAAAGGACTTTTCCTGTAGGAATCCCTTTCATAGAGGAATTGTTGGCTTGTTCCTTTGCCACTTTTCTAATTTTCTTATCATAGTCTTCATGTGGCATCAACCTGTCATTAATTACCAATGGATTAGGCAGACCTTTTTGCCTCAAAGCATCAAATTTTACCATAAACCTAGCTATTGCTAGCTCCATTGTTTGGCATTTATCCTCAAGTTGTGTCATCAGGTTCCTCTTGGTGATTACCTTCTTTACCTCTAGTATGGTCCCAGTTCTATCAACTATTCCAAGATCCTACAATTCATACTTGTTCTTTGAGTTGAGGAACTGGATTATTCTTTAGGCTTCTTCTGGCATATTTCCAAGTTCAGCTCTAACCCTTTGAGTTGCCTCACCAGCCTCTTTGACCAAGTCATTTTGCTCAAATATCACCTGTGTAGAAGGCCAAATATCGTTGACTGAGTCAATGATATTGCCCCATAAAAGTTGTTTTTCTTGGGCTAGTGGCTCTTTGAGTGCAAATTCTTTCTCTAACTTCTGTATCCTTTCATTCAATCTGCTTGACTTCTGAGCTTCATTCTTATGCATGAATTGAGCTAGTTTCCTTTCATCCTCTAGAATTTTTATTTGTTCTTTAAGTCTATTTATCTTAGTTGTCGGGATGGACATATCCTCCATGGCTTTGACCAATTTACTTGCTTCATCACTAGGATGAGATGCTATTGTTGTTGAGCCTGTTGCTGATGTAGTTTTTGTTGCAGTTGGAAGTGTTGTAGCTATTGGAGGTACTGGGGCCAATGAAGCTTCCAAAGTATAAGGAACTGTTGTAGTAACTATAGGAATAGCAGTGGCAGTAGCTATTTCAATGCTGGCCTATTTCTCCTATACTAACTTATCCATATCATTCTCCATTTCTTTTAACTGAGCATTTAACTGCAGAATGAGGTCCATCATCTCATCTTTTTGGCTTTGGCTCTCTAGAACCTCCTTGGTCTGTGGATGTTCAAAAGGAGGCAACTTTAGTTGCTTCTTTAATGCAGCAATGTCTTCATTTTTCTTCTTTATGAGATTTTCTGTTGCCTTGATGTCATTTGGATTATATCGAATCTCAATAACCAATTATTCTAATGACTTTATTCGGTTATCCTTTACTTGTGAGGGTGCCTTCTCTAGCTTAAACTGTGCTATGATGTTCTCTAGAGAATTTTGAAGTTTTTATACACTCATAGCCTTGTTGGTCATTGTTGAGTATATCATTTCTCCTGCTTTCTTATGAAATTCAATTTGATCTATGGGATGAACATCCCTGGCCAAAACTTCAAATTCTGTCTTTCTGTAATCTATTGATGACTTAGGCTGTTGTACTGTAGGCTGCAAAAAGGTCATTTGCATTTTACCTGTTTTAATGTCAAAAGTTGAAAGTAACCTATTCTGATTACTAGGAGTCTGTTTGAAATACTAGGCATAAGTTTCAGCTTTCAACTCTTCATTTCTCAACTTGATCTCTTTATACTTCTATTTTATGTCTTTTTCCTTATCCACTGGTTTGCTTGATGATGAGACCTCATTACTAAGCTGCTTCTTAATACTTTGAGCATTAGAGGTGGAAGGCTAATGCGTTTCCTCTTAAACTGCTGGAGTTGTGTTCTCTTTGAGCACTCTACCTGTATCAATGATTTGAAGTGTCTCAACTGTCTCAATTATCTCTTCTTGCTCATTCACAGGATTAAGCTTGGGCTTCTTCCTGTACATGATTTCAAATATGTCATGTGTTGTACCTATGTTTGAGCAAGAACCTTCTTCCCTATTCCTTTTTACATTTCTATCCTCTAGGGTTGGATTATGCAGAATGGACCTAGTATCCATCTATTTCTCCATATCTATCAAGGTGTTTTCCAACCACTCTTACTAGTTGGCATATTTTTCAATGTTTGGCTTAGACTCATGCATGAAAGGGCTCAATTTAAACTTGAGTCTTAGTTTGTTTATGACTCCTAAAGGGTCATACTACCATTTGAAACTATTATTGAACTTCATTTCTTGTAAATATTTTTCCTCTCCTTCTCCAGCCTCCCTATTATTAAAGATAAAAGGACCAAGTTGGTTTTTATTTTATTTTGAGGTATGTTTTCTTCCTAGCTGATAGGAAATTCACATCATCTGAGTTTATGATCTGCCTGATATACTCTAGTGCAAATATCATCATGGGGAGATATTTGGGCAGCTTATAGGGAGTGAGCTGGAATCCATACACCCTTACTTCAGTGTGGTCCTGGTATAAATACCAGTCCCCTATTCTACTATTTTTAGACAACTTTAAAAATTTCTTTATCTCCTCAATGATCCTGGGTTGACTGCTACTACTTAGCATATTGACAACTAGGTGAACAAAGGAATCAATGAACTCCTTGTAGCTAAAAACAATGGAATATTTTTGGATTAAGGGTGTCCAAAAGATAACATATCTAGGATGGCCCTTAGTGTCCAACTTTTGGATGTTGACTGGAAACCTGTCTGATTGGAAATATAAGAACATGTGGAACAATACTGAAGAGTATTTGAATACTCTTTCATTTGGCAATCTGATCAATTGATCATGGATTCTGTCTGCTAAGAATTGGCCAAAATTGAAAATTGTACCTGGAGGCTTGCTTGGGCAAAAAATAGAGAGGAAAGCAAGTATAGGCTAATCTACATGCTCATCAGTGGTACATCCTAGAATGCAAGAGAGCATGGTCACAATTTGTCTGGCCCTCTTAGAGAAAATGGTGGTAAAGTATAGAGGACTGTCTATAGGAATATGAACCTCTTTTAGGATGAAAGTCTGAAAAATTTGAGACCCCTTGGGAAGGTCCAGCTTCAAGAAGAATTCAAGTAGGTTTTCAATGGAAAATCGAGTTTCATTTGGCTTTGGCTGGATCTACAACATTTGGTTTATTGATTCTGCATTGGTTCTAAATAAAAATTTTGGCTTGGGATATAAAAGGGATGGCATAGGTGGATGATTTCAGGGAACTGGTATACCTGTGGGAACAAGTATTTTGGAAAATTAAATTTCCATACCTGAATGTCATCACTGTGTTTGAGGAATTTTTCTTTACTCCAGTAGTGGAGTTTCAATAGATGCCTAGGGAAAATTGTGTCTTTAATTTGAAAATCTCTGTCGGCCAACGGGAGGTGGTCAATATCCAGGTGAGGCATTTGTAGGGGTTTTTCATTCAGAATGCTTTGGGAAGCCATAATCTTATTTATTTTATTGAATTAATTACTATCTAGCTTAAGGAGTAAGCTCAGGACTTCTGGAATAGTGCAAAAGGTAAATACAGTCTGCAGAAAAGGGTTTTCGGATGCATAGTGGGGTTCTTTTAGTTTGGAAAGTTTTTTAATTAATTCAATTAATTAACCTTTTATAAACACTGTGCAGAGCTTAAGTATAGGGCCTTTTTGGTTCTTTCAAGAATACCTGGAAAACAGAGATTTGGTGTGCAGCCAGGGTTCTATGGGAGTAGCGGAGGCTTTCTGAGGCTTCAATTGTCTTTATGCTACTTTAAATTGGATTTTGTAGTGTCTTCTGGTCGTAAAGTTGGTTAAAACAATTGTGCAAGGTTTCTGGGCTTTAGAATTGGTCGACAAAGGTGTTTTGCAACAAAATTATAGTAAAAGGGTAGAAAGGGCAGCTTTTTGGTTTTTAACCAACAATGGTTAATTTTGGGCACAAAATTAACATGTGAATAGTAGGCGGTTTCATCCTACGTGGGGAGGCAGTATTATGGCTTATCACACTGCTTTTGAGTGTAGGGTGGTATTTTTTTAGAGCACGCGATATAACGTGGGGTTGCCACGTAGCAAAAAGGTGATCGGGCAAAACCACGAATCTTGCGTGCTTTTGGGATGCTAAAGATTGGATTTGGGAGCACGCGATATGGGATGTGGACCGTCGGATCTGGAGATGGGTGATCGGAGGGCTATTGCGTGGCGGAGTTGTGAGGGATAGTTCAGGGATTGGTTAGCGAGGCCCAGGGATAAATGGTGCGGCAGGTTAAATATATACAAAGGTTTAGTGAGGGTCAGGGAATTATAAAGTGGGGGGTTAAATATAAAGTGGGACTATAGGTTAGAATAATGTAAGGGTTGAGTTAAAAGGGTATTGGGGAGGGTTTTTTCAATGGGGCCCGATATATTTAACTTTTTAAACTTAGGATAAGGGGGTTTTAGTGGGTTTACAAGGGAAAATGAGAAATTATAAGGGGAAAGATAAAATGAAGGGGTAGGGATATTTTTACAAGGGAAAATGAAGAGGGAAGGGTCCTTTGGAACCAAGAAAGGGAAAAACATTAGGGAATGAAAAACAATGAAGGGGTAATGAAGGGAAATTAATAATTTATACGTGTAAGGGGTTTAATGGAATGAGAGGAAATTAGTGAATGAGTTTTAGTAAATGACCTTTCTTTTCGATAATTCTTCCCACATATGAAACATAGGATCAAGCATGATGAAGGTGTTTTTGAGCTAGCAACCTTGTGCATTCCAAAACCTCTTTCTTTTACCTACCCTTTATTTACCCTAACATTTTCTTTTCATTTATTGGGTGCATTTGAGCTTGATGACCCTTTATTTATTTGTCTTTGATAAGAAAACTATCTAATTATAACCTTATAACATCCAATGGCTCAGATTAAACTGATGAACTCATTATTATTCTCTACCTAACTACTGATCTGCCAAGATTAAAAAATTTGGCTAGATTTGTATTCTCTATCTATCAACATGAAATTTAAAGCATGAATGGATCAAGATTAAACTATTTGACCATCACAGATTGTGGCATATTTTGACAAGCTACGCAGAATCTTACTTTTGCAAGTAAAGTAAAAAGTAGTGACATTTGAATTTGCATCACTTTCAGAATCTATTTTTATCTCTTTTTGGTGGGGTTCATATTTTATTTTCTTTTTTGATCCTTTTATTTTAGTCCTTTGATTTTTCTTTTAGGACTTACCCTCCTTTCATTTTTATTTTTATTTTTTTTTAATATGGGAAAACATTTTGCAAAAGGCAAAAGTATGTACAATATTACAAGTCTAATCATAGCCAATTCAAAATTATGAATCCTATTATTATAGGACCCTAACACCTCCATTCCATCCACACAAGGAAAATGGAGGTGATTTTTATGAACATGGACTTGCATAAAGCTTGTGATTGCATAGATTGGGCCTTTTTAGAGAAATATGGGTTTCTACACAATAGATTGAATCATGATGCAGGGGATACGACACATGAATGCCTCCATTCCATCCACACGAGGAAAATGGAGGTGATTATTATGAAGGTGGACCTATAGAAAGCTTATGATTGCATAGATTGGGCCTTTCTCTAACTCATTCTATCTAGGATCGGACTGGAAATGTATAACATAGAATGGATCATGGCTTGCGTGACCTCAATCCAATTTTTTGTTCTTATCAATGGTTATCTCTCAAATTTTTTCGGTTCTCGAAGGGGTTTACGATAGGGTTTCTCCCTTCTGCCCCTCCTATTTATTCTTGTCATGGTTGGACTCAGTCACAAGATCAGAGAGGCTAGATGCGCAGATATTTTTTGTGGATTAAAATTGGGTAGGGGAGCTAAAGTATCACATAGTTGTTTCATAGATGATATACTTAATTTTGGGATGATATCCAGAACACAATGGATTGCAATACACCACATTTTCCACAGATTTGGAGTGGCATCAAGTCTACAGATAAATGAAGAAAAATCCCTTCTTTTATATGTAGGCGGGGATCGAGCATAAATTGAATACATTGCTAGTGTATTTGGTGTGGCAATACATCCTATGTGCGAGGGCCTTACTTATTTGGGTTTCAAGATCAAGCCAAACAACTACAAGAATGATGAATGGTTATGGATTGTTGACAACTTTCGCAGGAAACCTCTTGACTGGGCACATAGATGCCTCTTTATGGGAGGGAGGGTCAACCTTGTACAGTCTATTCTACAAGAGATATAGGTTTAGTGGGCTCACTTATATTATCTTCCCGTAGCTGTCATTGCGAAAATTCGCTGCATTATGGCCAATTTCATTGGGCAGGCATCAGGGACGATCATAAATTTCATTTGATTAAATGGGAGTTGATCATAATTCCAAAACAATTTGGGGGCTGGGGGATATTAGACGTGAAAATATTTGGATTGGCACTTATGATTAAGTCATTATGGTGTGATCTTTTTTGTGAGAGTATCTGGTGAGATATTATTTGGGCTAAATATCTTGGTAATAGAGAGGTTGAGGATTGGATCTAGGATGGCCACATCGGAGAAAAATCTAGCTCATATATTTGGTTAAGCTTCAACATAATAAAATAATGGTCCCTCAAACAAATTTGCTGGTATTTTGGCATTGGTATTAGTATTTTCATTAGGAGAGACAACATTATGGGGGTTGGACCAAATATTGCCCTCTTAGTGGATATCACTGACAGATTACATATCTGGGGGATCTTTTACTTGGTGCAGGTCATAAAATCCTAGAGGTGGAGGTCCCCTATTTGGATAACTGCAGTTAACATAGGCATGACAGGTAATCTAGCAAATGATTGGGGGCATTGTATCACATCAATTAGCAGAGTGGGTTTATGTAGGACAGAGGAAGGTGATCATATAATGTGGGAAGGAATGTTCCACAAGGGTTCTATCATGGTGTTGGGTCCCTATAATACTAGTGATTACCCCATTACTATTGTAGTTATACCCCCTATTTATATTGTTGAGCCCCTATTACCCCCATATTGTTATTTTTGTGCCCCATAGAATCCCTCTATTGTTATTTTTGTGGCTTTATATTATTATTTTTCCAAAGGAAAAAGCAGTAACTTTTATTAAAAGAATAATGAAAGTTACACTAGCATATGCCACTAAGGCTCGAGTGCTTTCGCACCCCCCGCAACGTTAGGAGGCTAACGTGCAAAAGAAAAAAGAGAAAAATGTGAAGAGAGGAAAGAGAGAGAAAAAAGAAACAGAACAAAAAATCCGGCAGCAAGTGAGATTCGCGCTTCAAGTTTTTCTCCCCTTTTTCTTTTCGACCTTACGCCACTCTCCTTGAGAGGGTTCGATCGAAGCTATGACTATCTGTGTTTCTGCATTCTGTGGGATGGTTTCTTTGTCTGAGTCTGAAGTATCAGAGTGGTGATGACGTTTGATGCCTCCCATGCTTGGATCCACCCTTGTCATCTCTGTCTTGTCATGCGGACTGGTTCCCTTCTGATTCTCCATTTCTTGTGATATCTCAGTCTTCTCTGCAGGGGTCACTTCCTCCTCTGCTTCTGACTCTTCTTCCTCAGAATCTGGAGGTGAGAATTGCCATCCTTTCTTCTGCTTCCCTTTCTGCTTCTTGTTGGTTTTCTTTGCTTCTGGGCATGTGCTTTGCAGGTGTCCTGTCTGCCTACATAGCCTGCATCTGAAGGCGGTGTTTTCATAATCTAGTACTTGCTGCCAGTTTTGTTGTTTGTAGATCAACCTTATACTGTCCGGCAACCCTTTACTTAAATCTACTTCCACACAAATACGTGCGAAAGTATAGATCCTGTCATCAATCCTTTCCAGATCTGTTTTAATGTATTTCCCTATACTGTTTCCAATGCCTTCCAAGACTCGATCGTTCCAGAAGTGCAAAGGAAGATTGTATAGTCTGACCCAGACTGGCATTTTGGTTACAGTCATTTTGTTTGGATCAAAATCTGGGAACCATGGGGTCATAAACAGCCCCGAAGTACCCCAGAACCATGGCCCTATACTGATGACTGTATCTCTGACTTCCTGGGATGTAAATTTTACGATAAAAAACCCCTTAGAACATAGGTGAATCTCACATTCCATGGTCCATCTGGTAAAAATCCAATGGAATAGATCCAAGGGTTTGGGCCAATAGCTGTTAAATCGGCAGATTAGAGCTTGTGTTTCATAGGATTTGACGAAATCGTCAAGCCCTGTAGAATCTAGATTTAAGGCTGGGGTTTGTTTTGCCTGATCTACAATGTATGGCCTGGGTACGTTTCTGCTTGGATCTGAAGATGACCCTGCGTCTCTGCTGCCCTGAAGAATGTTTTTGTAGGATGCAGTTTTTTCCCCTTGTCTCCGTTTTGCTGTCCTTGAGGTGGAGCCCCTCCTCTCAATCTGAAGTTTAAAGTAATAATGGATCCTGGCCCAATCTCATAGCTTTCCATCGATCTACAGTCCTGGAGTGACCGCCTACCACTGACCAGGTGTTGAATCTGCACAGGATATCCCATTTCTACCCAGATTTGTTGTTTCAACTGCAGAGAAGTGCTTCCTGCATGGACCCATACTAAACGAGTTTTCCCCTGTGGGGGTTTAATCAGAATCTGAAAACAAAAAGTTTTTACCTGCTCTGGTTGTAGGCAAACTTCCAGATCTGGCCCTGATTTTGCTCGTTTTTCCTTTTGCATGTCAAGATCTGCAGGAGTTCGACCCGATCTATGATTGAAGCCTTCGGGCTGCTGCCTGGGGTCGACCTGTGCTTGGATATAGGCTAGATCGTAAAGATCTAGGCCAAAACTGCAGGGTTTGTTCCCGCGTGGTGTAGGAAAGGGGTTATCTGCAACATGCATACTTCCCCTGCCGATTCCTTGTGCGCTCAGGGGTTGACTATGCCTGGCATCTAAACACCATACTTCATGCACACCTTTTTGTTCAGGGACGCATTTGATAACCTCAATCTTCTGCGCATGGAAAACCTCCTCATTTGTCCACGCCGAAGAGGGATCTGCCGTTGTTGTATTCGCCCCGCAGTCGTTCTGTGGGCTTGTATTACGATGCCCATCCATACTCACGCAAATCCTTGAGACAGGGGACCCCATACCCGCGTAGCCGCACATTTCTGGGTGTGTTTGAACCGTTAATCTTCGACTTGCCGGCCATTTCTCTGAGATTGATTGCAGAAAGGCCGCCCTCTCAACAGCGGGCACCGTTTCCCCAAACTCTGAAGCGCCTTCGGCCCCTACGGCGAATTTGGGAACCGACGCGGCGACATTCAGTAAAACGTTTGCGCAAACCCTGATCATTGCCATCTCCAGGTTTTAGGGGGCAACCTCCTTTACATTCAAAACACAATGGCTTTATACTATTATTGTTAGGTCAGCTGGATTATATTGTGACTCCTTAGACTCCTATATATAGAAAGGAGGTTTTTTCATTTGTATCATCCAAGAATTGTTCATTTATGTAATGTAAAGGAGGTTACCCCATTGAAGAGGCTGAATTCTAAGGCGTGGATCTCTCTTTTCTATCTTTTTGTGAGCTGGTTTCATAACATTTGGTATCAGAGCTTTGGATTCTAGGGTTTCGCTGCTCCAAACAGGTCATCGTGGCATTTTCGCTATAACTATTTTTCTGTGACGTTTCAGAAGTCACAAAACAAACCCATTTGAGAATAAATCGCGCTGAACCTTGGGTCCAAATTTCAGAGCTTTTCGCGCGATATTTGCGGAGATATGATCTGAGGAAGTTGGTCTTTTTGCAGACTCCTGAATTACATTCAAAACAGGTGACCTCGGGAAAATCGTCATAACTTTCTCTCTGGGGATCGGATTGAAATTTCGTAAGAAGGTACAGAAAGAGGACGGACTATAGTTTTTTGTGCAGTAGTCTTTAACGCGACTTTTTGAAAGCCTTTTCGGCGATTTTTTCCGGTGAAAATCCGGCAGTAATTTATTGGAATCCAAGTTTGATAGCTAATTTCTGCACAATGAAACCTTCCCAGGGGTTTTTCAGGGTGCTGAATCCAAATATGCAGTTAAAAAACCATTTTAACTGCAACAAATCATGATTTCATCTCAATTTCTTCCGCCGGATTCCGTCACCGGAATCTCAAAAAGTCTCATTATAGACAACTCCGTTTTTTGTATGTGTGTTTCAGATTCAAAGGTTGAAACAGGGACTCGTGGCACGTCGTACAAGTTCGCTCTACTGAACCAGTCTAAAAGCAAGTCGCTGTGGGAGATTTCACATAACTCTTCCTTGGAGAATCCAATTTGGCTCAGACTTGTGGCATTGGAAAGAGGACGCAGAAGGCTACTACAGGTAGCAATTTCAGAATTGGAGGATCCAAAATTACAGAGATACATCAGATTCAATATCAGGTTTCTATAAAGTGAAAAAAGGTGTGTAGTTTTTTTTTAATTTTTGTGTAAGCTTGGTTTAACGGAATTCAAAGGGCATAGTAAAACATTATTATCGGTAACTGATGCCCCGAGGAAAGAAAATGCAAACACCTAGTAAGGAACCTGAAAGCTCTAGCATGACTCATGAAGAAGAGGAAGAAATGCTACATGATATATCAAAATTACAAGAACAAGTGCAACAAATGTTACGCTCACAAAAGCTAACAGAAGCTAAGATAAGTGGAGTGGAATCTAAGATAAATGGCGTGGAATCTAAGGTAAATGGCGTGGAATCTAAGATAAAGGGCATGGAAGCTAAGATGGATGGCATGGAAGCTGAGGTGAATGGCATGGACGCTAAAATTGATGGCATGGATGATAAGATGGATGAATTGAAGTTGCTACAAGAAAGGGTCACTAATGGTGAAAAGGTAGTAAAGGAAACTCATGATGAGAACAAAAGAAATGTTAATCATGATTCCATAGATTCTAATGTTGGATCGAAGACTCACCATGTTCCAAAAATCGATATGAGGAAGTTTGATGGCAAGGATCCCGCCACATGGATATTACAGATGGAGCAATTCTTCGATCTCAATAATGTGCAAAACACACAAAAGGTACGTATGGCAACTTTATATTTGGAACCAAATCAGTTTGTATGGTATCAATGGCTTTGTTCTCGTAAACAATTTATCACTTGGGCAATTTTTACGGAAGAATTGATAGCACATTATGAGGATACAAAAAGCAACACTTTTTTTAGCCAATTGATAAGTCTCAAACAAAAGGGTTCAATAATGGAGCACATTGAGGAGTTCCAAAAATTGAACATAAGGGTAAAAGATATTCCAGAGGAGCATAGGATTGATGTGTTCATAGGGTCTTTAAAGGATAATATCCAACATGATGTGCGCCTTTGGGAACCTGATTCATTAGAGAAGGCATTCAGGTTAGCAAGAAAAATGGAAAGCAAAATTATGGCAACTAGGAAGCATACCGTTCACAACTATAAAGACGGAAGTGTTGTTGCCCATAGTCTTCCACAACCTACAAGGTTGACACCACAACAATTGGAAGAAAAAAGAGCAAAAGGGCTTTGTTACAATTGTGATAGCAAATACACAAAAGGTCATAAGTGTGCTGAGAAGAAATTATTCTACATAGATTGTGAAGAGGAAGAAGAAAAGGAGCAAGAAAGGTCAAAAGAAGAGGATATATTCCAGGAACAAAGCCTAGATGAAGAACAAATAAATCCGACCATATCTTGTAATGCATTGGCGGGAATTACCACTCCTCAAACCATCAAGATAGAAGGACAAATCAAGAAGAAAAAGGTAATAGTGTTGATTGATTCAGGAAGCACCCACAATTTTATTCATTGTAGGGTAGCAAAAGAATTGAATTGCTTCCTATATCCAGCACCAGAGTGTCAAGTGATGATTGCAAATGGAGGAACAATAAATTGTTCTGGAAAGTGCCATAATATCAAGCTATCCATGGGAGAATATGTATTGACTAGCCCAATGCTTTCCATTCCAATGGGAGGTGCTGATGTTGTACTAGGAGTCCAATGGCTAAAATCCTTGGGTACAATAGCTTTTAATTTTCAAGAACTTTTCATGAAATTTTCTGTGGAAGGAAAGGAAGTTGAATTAAGGGGTATTGCAGGGAAACCAGGAAAGATAATCAGCTCTAATGGCATGACAAAGCTTCTAAAAAAGGAGCAAAGAGGTGTAATTGCACAATTATGTTCGCTAGATGTTTCCACATTGGAATCATCTATTTCTCCAGATCTCCAAAAAGTCCTGGACAATCATTCCAAGGTATTTGAGACTCCCAAAGGTCTCCCACCTATGCGTGATCATGATCATGCTATTCATCTGATTCCAGGAAGTGTTCCTCCAAACATCAGGCCGTACAGATATCCATATGTCCAAAAAAGTGAAATTGAACGTATGGTTGCAGAAATGCTAGAGGCTGGTATAATTCAACCAAGTCAAAGTTCTTTCTCAGCTCCAGTAGTATTGGTGCACAAGAAGGATGGATCATGGCGCATGTGTCCAGATTATAGGGAGCTCAACAAGCTCACTATTAAAGATAAGTTCCCCATTCCTGTTATTGATGAATTACTGGATGAATTGCATGGATCAATTTACTTCACCAAGTTGGATCTTCGTTCGGGATATCATCAAATCAGAATGAAGATTGAAGACATTCCGAAAACAGCATTTAGAACTCATGAGGGTCATTATGAATTTTTGGTCATGCCTTTTGGCCTTACCAATGCACCTTCAACATTTCAAGGTTTGATGAATTCAATTTTCAAACCATTCCTTAGAAAATTTGTGTTAGTATTTTTTGATGATATACTAATCTACAGCAAGTCTTGGAAGGATCATGTTGAACATGTTGACAGGGTGCTACAACTATTGGAGGAGAAACAATTATATGCAAAAAGATCCAAATGTTTCTTTGGAGTCCAGGAGGTGGAATATTTGGGTCATATTGTATCTCATGAAGGAGTTAAGGTAGACCCTAGCAAAATTAAAGCCATTAAGGAATGGAAAATCCCCACATCCATAAAGCATCTGCGAGGATTTCTTGGGTTGACAGGGTATTATCGCAAGTTTGTTAAGAATTATGGGAGAATAGCAGCACCTCTAACAACATTATTGAAGAAAGATTCATTTTCATGGACTTCGGAAGCAACAAAGGCCTTTGAACATCTTAAAGAGGCAATGTGCCAAGCACCGGTCTTAGCTACGCCGGACTTCACAAAAACCTTTATTGTGGAATGTGATGCTTCAGGAAATGGAATTGGTGCTGTTCTAATGCAAGATGAAAGACCCATTGCTTTTGAAAGTCGTCCAATCAAGGGAAAGTTTTTAAGCAAAGCTATTTATGAGAAGGAAATGTTGGCAATACTCCATGCACTTAAGAAATGGCGACCCTACCTAATGGGAAGACACTTCAAGGTAAAAACGGATCATGATAGCCTTAAATACTTTTTAGAACAAAGATTATCCTCTGAAGAGCAACAAAAGTGGGTCACAAAGATGTTGGGTTATGACTTTGAAATCATCTACAAAAAAGGGAAGCAAAATGTGGTGGCAGATGCACTCTCAAGAAAGGATGAGGATGTGGAAGCATTGTTGTGTGCCATTTCTATTATCCAACCAGATTGGATAAACGAAGCAAGGGAGGAATGGAAGAATGACGAAGAAGTGTGGGCACTTATTCAAAGCTACAACAAGATTCCAGTACTTCTGATACATTTAGCTGGAAAAATGATTCGTTATGGTACAAAGATCGCTTATACCTCTGTAAGAATTCCCAGCTAAAACAAAAGATTCTTATGGAATTGCACACTTCTCCCTTAGGAGGGCACTCAGGATTTTTAAAAACTTACCACAGGGTTAAGAAGGAATTTTTTTGGGATGGCCTTAAATCAGATATTCAAAAGTTTGTGGCGAAATGTTTGGTTTGCCAGCAAAATAAAGTTGAAACAATTAAGACACCGGGTCTATTACAACCTTTATCCATTCCAAGCCAACGTTGGGAGGAGGTTTCAATGGATTTTATCACAGGTTTACCCAAGTCTGAGGGAAAGAGTGTCATCATGGTGGTAGTTGACAGACTTACCAAGTATGCACACTTTTGTGCATTATCACATCCATTTAAAGCCAGTACAGTTTCTACTGCATTTATGGAAACAGTTCAAAAGCTACATGGAAACCCAAAGATTATTGTAAGTGACAGAGATCCCATTTTCACTGGAAATTTTTGGACAGAATTATTTTCTTGTCTTGGTACTCAGTTAGCTCATAGCTCATCTTATCATCCTCAATCTGATGGGCAAACTGAGATAGTAAACAAATGTTTGGAAGGATATCTTCGTTGCTTTGTATCTGATAAACAGACACAATGGGTCAAATGGTTGCCTCTAGTTGAATGGTGGTATAACACTTCCTTCCATACAACAACAAAAATGACCCCATTTATGGCACTTTATGGGTATCAACCACCATCCATCACATCATATTTAAGAGAAAATTCTAAGGTTCAGGCAGTGGAACATCACATCGAACATCAACAACAAGTCCTCCAACTCTTAAAGGATAACCTCGTGTTGGCACAAAATAGAATGAAACAACAGGCAGATCAACATCGCAGTGAAAGAAGTTTTGATGTAGGTGATTGGGTATTCCTACGGCTACAACCATATAAGCAAATGTCCCTAAAGCAAGCTAAGAAGGTAATAAATTATCACCAAAGTATTATGGTCCATACAAGGTGTTGGAAAAGATTGGTACTATGGCATACAAATTGGAGCTTCCTGCAGCTTCTCGATTGCACCCAGTTTTCCATGTTTCATGTTTAAAGAAGGTTATAGGTGACAAGCTCCCAATTCAAACAATATTGCCAGAACTTGATGAGGAAGGAAAAATTATATTGGAACCGGAAGCAATCACAGAAACAAGAACTCGACAGCTACGAAATCGATCAATTTCAGAGTATCTTATCAAGTGGAAGAACTTATCCGCTGAAGATTCCACATGGGAGGATGAGAATTTTATGCAGAAGTATCCAAAACTGCTCAAGCGTTGAGGACAACACTTTTTTGAAGGAGAGGGGCATGTTGGGTCCCTATAATACTAGTGATTACCCCATTACTATTGTAGTTATACCCCTATTTATATTGTTGTGCCCCTATTACCCCCATATTGTTATTTCTGTGCCCCATAGAATCCCTCTATTGTTATTTTTGTGGCTTTATATTATTATTGTTAGGTCGGCTGGATTATATTGTGACTCCTTAGACTCCTATATATAGAAAGGAGGTTTCGTCATTTGTATCATCAAAGAATTGTTCATTTATGTAATGTAAAGGAGGTTGCCCCCTCGAAGAGGCTGAATTCTAAGGCGTGGATCTCTCTTTTCTATCTTTTTGTGAGCTGGTTTCATAACACATGGTAGAGGATACTTATCAGTTCATCGTATGCAATCAATTAGCACTACAAAACAAGAGTTGGTTCTAGAAATTCTAGAAATTACAAGTCCCTTACAATATCATCATGTATACTTAGCTCGTCTAGAAAGACAAAACGCTAACATGAGAAAAATTAAAAAAGAGAGGCATGCATGGACCATGATGGTGTGTCCTATGCAAGGTTTCTTCTGAGATGAATCTACACCTTCTGCTAGAATGCCTGATAGCTACTCACATGTGGTTTTGGATCTCTAACTACTTAAGTTTCCCTCTACATACTCATCTATTGATTGAACAATGTTTGCTTTAGTGGAGTAGGATAAGTTTACAACAACAATCAATTCCTTTTTTTGTATTTTGGGAAATATGGAAAGCCAGGAATGCTATCATTTTTTATAGTAAGCCACTTAACACACTCAAAAATTGTCTCCAACATTGTGACATGGATGGATACTCAGGGGAAGAAACATACTAAGGTGAAAGACATGAGTTACAGGCATATCCCACCCAACATCTCTTTCCTAGAAGACTACTTCAATGGTGTGGCACAAGAAGGTGTGTTTGGTTGTGGACCATGGATGAGACCAAGCCACGAGAAGCATTACAAGATTTTTTGGTCCGGTGGAAATGATACAAACATGAGAGAATACATTTTAGCTTTGTGGGGACTTTTGTGGTTTGCAAAACACAAAAATATGACTATTATTCACATATTTAGGGGTTCTAATGCTCTCACTAATGGTATGATTGGCACTTCTATCCTTTCCTAGCCACACCTTGCAGGCTAGTTAAACCATATAAAACATATAAAAAAATCCTTCCAGAACATTTCTTTTCAACACATCCTGAGAGAAAGAAATAATGTTGATGATGCTATGTCGAAGAAGGGACTCACTGTGGTGAGCACCTTATTTCTCCCATGGAACTGAATTGGTATTCTTTACTTTTTGATATTTTTGATCTTTTAGCTATTATATTGGATCCAATATGTCCCTAAAAACTATTTATATTTTGGATATTTCATCATGGATGCATCAATGACTCTACTATGGGGTTTATATATGTTTACAGCAAATATACAGTCACTTGCTTCTCATGCTTTAAATTGGAATGTGTAACCATACTTTCCAGATCTGGGATTTATGGATGTATGAATTTTTTTGAATATTATACTCATACATATATATAAACCAATGTATTTTTCCTCTGAAAAATAATATCAACTAATCAAGCATTGATGTTTTACACTACGTTTAATTAAAACTAACCAAATATCTATATTTTTTTTTCTTTTATTATAGCAAACATTCATATAATTTAGAGATTATTTTATTTGTATTTTAAAAGGAGCTCAAGACAAATAATAATTTATTTTTTTCAGTTATTTTATATAATAGATACATTTTTTTTTTAAACTGTGTTATTATATATACAATTGACATTGAAATATTTATTTATGGACCTACCCTATTTTATTATTATTATTAACATATTTTTAAATATACATCAATAATTTTTTTTTGAAGTTTGACATTGGTGAGGCTACATCATGTTCGTGTCCAAGAATTACACCCAAATACAGGAGGGAATTGAACCAATCACTTAACATCTAGGAGTGCCCTAACCATGCACCGATCACCACCTATCAAAGATCTCGTGGACAAATACACATCAATATTATTTAACTTTGCATATTGAAATATTTTATTTATTATCCCATTGAACTTTCATTATTATTATTATTATTATTATTATTAACAAAAAAAGTACTTTTTTCATTAAGTTTGTACTCAGTCGCAACAAATGCTCGGGAGAGTTACAATACTGTTTTTCTCATGGGCATTTGGATTGTCAGAGTGCATCTATCTACTCCATAACAAATTGTAGCAAAAGCCCCGGTTTGAATTAGTACTCTTATTATCTTAGAAGTAAACATTTGATAAAATTGGAACAACATCTAAATACATTTAACTCCAACCAATACAATTATATAGGATTAGGACCCTTAGTAGAGTGATTGAGGTCAAAGCCTCAAGGAGGGTCACTTGGAGGGCTCCGTTGTCTATTGAGATGGAAGTGAATATACATGATAATATTGCACAGGGCCTCCACCTCATCCTCCAATTGATTAATTCTCTTTTGTTGGGCCTCCATTGTTTTTGTTGTGGCTTTATCTGAATCCTATTGTTGATACATCATAACCTATAAGTCATATATTGTTGCATTCATTTCTTTGTTTTCCTTTTGGTAGTGGTCACAAATAATTGATTTTGAAGAGTCAGACTCATTACTAGAATACATGGAAAAAAGATGTTGAGACGCAAGCCTGTTGAAGAAGAAATAGGCCAGAACTGGCTTGGCTGAAAGAACATCGCCTCTCTTTCTTACTCATCTGGATTGGTTTTTGTCTAACGCAAATGTATGAGATAGAATATGATACCTAAATAAACCAAGATAAAATTGAAAAACTAAAGCATCCAATCCAAAATCCCAACTTCTTCTTTGATCTAGACTATGATTCAAAAATTCTAAATAAATAAGGAATGGTGCACTGAAGAAATTGAACTGAAGATGGAATAATTTACCTTTGGATCAGATAAAGCATAGTTCTTCCCTATCTTGATACAATACAACTTAAATTTTATCCCAGGATATGAATTCCAAAGATATAGAGATGCCTTTGGAAACTCAACAGTGAACTTCCAATTTTTCTAATTGCTCACCACCTTGTATGGGAAAGCCTCCTTTCTACTAAGTCTCAGAGAATGGACAAACCATAACCATCTCTACACATTTAAAGATGTGGACTGAAATCCTCCTTGCCGCCATTTTATCCCAATGCTAAACGAAGACCACATGTGCAATTGTACGCTCACATCACATGGGCCAGATTCTGAAGACTGGATCACCATCTTCACATTCCCAGAAGAGATGTCTTCCTCGTGTGCCATGGTTTCTACATCACACTCTCGTCTAATCTACCTCAGTTCCCATGGTTGTGACATGTTGGAGATGGTTGAAATGAGTGCCAATGATACAATATGAAAGGTGTAGAGAGGCGAAATTAATGCCAATGATTGTTGCACATTTTCATGCAAATGAGCCCTAAAAGCTACCACAATTGTCAGGTGCAAGAGGTGTCTTAACATCATTACATATTCTATATTCTCGTTATTGCTAATGATTAAACACAGAGGTATGAGAGAGGGGCAAGGGGATGAATATCGAGGGTACAAATTACCAAGAGCTAGCTTATATCCATAAAAGGGGAGGGGGCATGTGTTGAGGGAGGAAAATATATATAATCTATAAACATTGATTAGGGGATGATAATTTGATCATGCACGCAATTTATTTCCATATTCCTTCTCCCAGGAGGCAAGCTTTGTTGGCCATGAGATCAACATCACTATTGAGGCTCCAAAGAATGTGGAAAGAGGTATAGTTAGAGTCAAAGCCTAGAATGCCTATGGTGCGATGGAATAACAGGCTTAGTATATTATCTATAGGTGGAGTCTTTAATATTAAGTGGTGAATAATCAGGAAAGAGTCACCTAGGATAGTTAAATCTTTTATGCCTTTTTTTTGGCTTTGATGGCTTAGAACAAGAGTCTTTTGAATCGCTCTTGATTTCTTGGATTAAGAAAATCATTAAAGGTTGAATCTCCATAGGTGAATGTTACTTGATTGTTGGTTTAAGAAAATTAAACTGGAGCTAGCCTCATTCAATCTGGGGTTGTTTTTACCACAAAGTTATAAGTTGCATCAATCATGTTGGACTAGATGGAAGAATTGTAAATTGGACTTTTATTGTTGTACTTTTAATTTTGAATAAGTTGAACAAAATTTGGCATGCTACTTTAAGATAATGACCTATCGCTACAAGAATTTGAAAATGCTGCAATCCATTGTTAATTTCATTAAACCATACAATCTTCATCAAAACTTGAATCCATGGTACAATTTTTCTATGCAAATGAATGTGCTAAAATCGAGCATGGAAAGAAATAATTGGATTACCGACCATTGATGCATTTCATTAACTAATGCAATATCACTCACCATTGATGAAAATGATTTTCAATGTACCCTAGTACATCTTTCTAGGTACGAATAAAAGAGTTGAAGTCTAGCCCCCAAAAAAATTGTACATATCGGCCTGAATGTTGGCTTTTCTATCAAGCCCCCACAAGAATTTTTCCATTATTATTCCTTTAGGATTAAAGAGAATCTCTCCCTCTCCTTCCACCCCTATTATTATTATTTAAATGTCACATATTAATTTTATTTTAAGAATTGAATGAATTATAGATCTCCCTCTTATTACTCTTATATAAATTTGGGCACTGAAATATTTTATGATGGTTATATATATATATGAAGAGAGAGAGAGAGATCACTTGATATATAAAGTTGATACTTTATTTAAGTTTTATATTGAAAATTTTAAAAAATTATAAGAATGATACATCTCTCTAATGCTCAAAAGTGAAAATATAAGACTAATAAAATATATATATTCATTTTTTTTTATTATTATAATCTACACAGTTATTTTGTTATTTAGAAGTTATTTTGTTATTTGGAAAATATTTTACTTTTATTTTAAAATAATAAGTGTCAATTCTAGGTTGAACATGGAAGGAATTACACATATCCCCATACTGACTATAGAATGCACCCTAAGGGCATGAAGGACCAATTGTCCAATTTTCAAGTGAAGAATTTATTTTGTTTTCCATCATAGATACATTTTTTCTTTTTCCTTTTAATACTATTTATCTATATAATGTTGATATCACATTATGTTACTTAATATTTCATTCAAATATTTTTATTTATAGGTGAAGTGAAATATTTTAATTTTTTAAATACCACATGCCAACTTTATTTAAGCATGGAAAAAATTACACATCTTCATACTCACTTATAATATAAACAACAAATTGAGTGAGAACACTCAGAGTGAAATTATTGATCATTTATAATGATTTTAATTAAAACTAATCATATATATATATATATAGTGAATATTTTATTTTTATTTTTAAAAAGACATCATATTGCATATCTCCATCATACTTGGTTGTACAATTAATTTCTCAACAGAAAATGGATGGGGACTTCTCCTTCAATGGAAGTTATGTCTCTGTGTTTTCTATATATATATTTGAATTTTTGAAAGTATAAATGGTTCAAAGCATTGAAAATCTCATTGGGCACTTGGATTGCATAGAAGTTAAACTTGCACTTCCAAATTCCAACAAATCATTGGTGAATTTGAGAAAAAATTGAACATACCCAAAAAAAAAAGACCAATATATAAAATAATGAGAAAACTTTATATATATATATATATATATATTATAGTTTATCTTATATGTTGGAATATTTTATTTATCACACATATTGAAATATTTTTTCTTCTTCTTTTTAATTAATATTTTTTAAATGTAAGATATTTATAATTTAATGAATTACATGTCTCTCTTATTTTCCCGAGAAAAAAAAATGTAATTTTTAAATGTAAACAGTGAATAAAAATAACTTTTTTTAGATACATTGAGTGTTTATGTGATCCTAAGCTGAAAGGTGTAATTTTTATTATGTAAACAGGGAATAAAAATAACATTTTTTAGATACAGTGAGTGTGTATGTGATCCTAAGCTGAAACGAGTATGAAAGTAAGCAAACTTCTATCAAAGTAGATGTAGGGAATGAAACTCTATGTTCAATAAATTTGCAGACCATGATGCATAGAAATATAAAAAGATATCAAGGCATATAAGCCTGGCAAGTAGAAAAAATCTGGGCATGCAGGCCCTCAAAAGGAAACAAAAAATAAAACATTATACAATCATGGGGTACAAGCCTTATGAAAATTCAAAATGGATCACAAAACCCCAACAATGTACTGACACATGAAAATACTATAAAGAAAAAGACTAAAAATGGTCCAACAACCAGCCAACAAAAAAATCATATTAGCCACAGTGAACAGGTAACCAAGACAGACGAAACCCATAACAGAAACCAAGTAAGGAGGCGAAAACCACTGTAGAAAAAAGAAGACATGATGTAATGGAGCACATCAGATCCATATGAAGTCTAGGCCGACAGTGGCTACAAAACTGGAGGTGAGAGACAATAGACTATTGAAATCCCAAATCAGTCAAAAATAAGGTCAAGCTTGTAGACGAAACCCATGACATAAACCAAGTAAGGAGGCGACAACCACTATAGAAAAAAGAAGACATGATGTAACGGAGCACATCAAATCCATATGAAGTCTAGGCTAGCGGTGGCTGCAAAATTGGAGGTGAGAGACAAAAGACTATTGAAATCCCAAATCAGTCAAAAATAAGGTCAAGCTTGTAGACATCGACCAAATAAAAAGCCCCGATGAGGGATGACATGAAATGTAGGAATCAACGGAGCACTTAATGAACCCCATCCCTTCAACTTTCATTGTGGAGAGCGGTCACACAATCAACGACAAACATTGAGGAATGATAGGCCAGAAAGAAACATGCAATGAGAAAAAATGTGGTGACAATAGAGTCAACAACTTCATTAGTCTCAGCGAGTGAGGAAACTTGCAGGACCAACAGTGTGTTGTAGCCACAACCCCTCGCCTCCATATATTTTTTTCATAAAATATGGGGACACTCTATTTTTAAGGAACAAATCTTCTTTTGGCATTTAGGATACTCATGATTCCTCTAGTCTTTAGTGCTTGACTTTTGATTGTTCAAGATTTGATCATGCTATGATAGATTATGATTATCATTTTGTTGGCCTCTTTGCTACCTTTGGCATCTTTGTCATGATAAAAACAATATGGCACTTTTGATTGCTACATCACCTCACATCCCCATAAAACGTTGCATGGCTTGGGACATTTGCATTCAAGAAAAGACAAATTATTATTGAAATATTGTAAAAATTTTAATTACAATATATTGTAATATTATGTAATGATTTAATTTAATTTTAACTTGTTAATATGGATGGTAAATATTGTAATCAAAATCATAAACATATTACATTGTAATTTTATTTTTTAATTAATGTACATTGTAATTTATTTGTAATATTATAACACCTACCTATGTAAAAAATAAAACAATATATAAAAAAGAAAAATGAAAAATAAAACTCACATATGGTAACATAACTATAATATTGTAACATATAAAATATATTGTATATAAATTTGTATTAAAATAGGTAATATCAAATAAAACAACATATGTAAATAAAATATAAAATAATTGTAAATATAAATAACAATGACAAAATATAATAAAGAATAATGATAATTATTAATTAAAAATATTGTAGTGCATATAAACCAGAAGCCCTAAACACTTAAACCAAGCAACCCAACATCCACTAGCCAATTCATATGACACGACCCATTGTCCAGAACTGCAACTCAACATCACGTGACCATTGGCCAGGGGACTATACCTCCTCCTTGTTTCTCGATATGGATCCAAATTTTCCATACATATAAATATTTGTTATTCCATGCATAGAGTACGTGTGTGTGATAAAGTCCACAGGTTTCCCTAAAAGACAGAAAAGTAAGTTGTCCTTCATGTTTGATGGAGATTCCAACGCAACAAACAACTACCCATGTCATTTCGATTCCTTGTTGACCCTATGTGGCATTTCGAGGTCATATTGATCAGTTCTAGTTCGACGATCATTCAAAATCAAAATTATTAAGGTTTGGCCTAAATTGGCACATTATGGGCATCAAATTGTTGATAATTTCTTTTATTAAGAGAACATTGCCACAAATTTTTTATTTTAGGGATATCCAGGGAAGGATTGTTCCCCTAAAACTTTAAGTTTCAGCAACGCACTACAGATTTTGGCGACCCGCTCCAGAATTTATAGCATAACTGGATTAATAATTGTTAGATATATATAACAGTGATTCTGCAGTTTGTTTTATCCAACTGATTGTCGAAAGCGTTGTGGAGCTGCAAATTGAAGAGCCTGAAAGTCGTGCAGTTTGAAGCTGTGAGTTTGTCTGTCAGGTATTGTTGAGTCTGCGTGTTTTTTTTACCACCTTGCTGTGAGTGAGCTGCCTAGTGCAGTGAGAGTGGAGGCTCGTGTGAACTGAGTCGTTTGAGTTTGGAGGAGCGAAGGAAAATTTGTTGGTGAAAGGGGATCATTAAAAGGCAGAGTGGATCATAAAGTGGTGTGCTGGGAAGGCGTTTATAAGTATGTATTAAGCGTGTTGTTGTGCTGGAGAAATATTGTTGATGCTGTTGTTTTGGAGTAAGGAAATTACAATGATTGATGAAGTGTTTCTGGTAGAGGCTGAAGGATCTAACGGTTATCAAAATGCAGATCTGGAAGAATTTGATCACATAGATATGAATAGAGATGCGTTAGAGGAAAATATTTTATTCAGTGTATCACATGAATATGCTGAGATTTAAAATGCAAAAGTATTCTAGGATATTTAGAAATGAATTACAGTTTGTATAAGGTTGAAGATGATGAAAGTATTGTTTTTGAAAATCATGATTGTGCTTTTAATGTTATAATTGATTCTGAAACTGAAATGACGACATTGAAGCTGCCATGGTAATTGACATTTAAACATGTGATAATGAAGAAATGACCATTGATGTAGAATTTGAGTAAGTTTATGTCCATCAACCTTCTCGGTTGAAATAAACCATTAAAATTCATGCCCTTTCCATTTTTGCATTTGGCTAATCACCATCTTCTCTACTATTAGTGCTTTACATAAAACCCTTTTCATAGAGACAAATATTTCAGCGGCTTGATCGAGCCTTCATGTCCATCAACCTTCTCGCTTGAAATAAACCATTAAAATTCAAGCACAAAGAATTGTGAATTTTGTGTAATAAATTGCGTTGTTCTTCTAATTAGTTGCGAGTTTTCAAAATAATTAAGCATTTTTTTGACATTAACCATCAGCATTTTAGTATTGGAGTTAATAATTTAATGTACGTATAGTCTTAAATATAGTAGCATTATCTATATTAGAATATTGTTACTTGGTGTTATAACATTAGATTAATTTAAAATTGGTTAATATTATATTATATTAATATTAATATATAATTAATATTTTATATATATTTAGATAATAATTTAATAATGTAAAATATTCGTATTATAATTTTTCTTGGTATTATTAAAATAGTGTATTTAGAACCCCATATATATATATATATATAACGTTAGAATAATGTTACTTAGTATTTAATATAATATAATATTACTTAATATAGTATGATACAGATTTAATATAGGATTTATATTAATATATATTAATATTAATTTATATCTAATATAAATCCAACTTTATGTAGTAATATAAGTTTAATATACGAGATAAATATTAACACATTAGTATCTGACATAATATTAGTCTCAATGTAAGCTTAATAATTAGCATTACATATAAGTTAGCAGAGTAGGATTAGATTAAAGTAACACTTAGTTTAGGTTAGGATAATTTTAGTTTAGTCTTAGGTGTACAGGTAACTGGACCCAACATAATTAATTAGAACTATTATTTTCAATGAAAAATGATTTGATTTGGGGTCTTGACCGAGTGGTTTCCTTTGATACTAACGAGGTCATTTTTTCCCATCGATATTTTTGGCACTAGAAGAAGGGTCTCCTTCTGTAAAGTGTATTGTGTGGGTCTTGTATTAGAAAGTCTAATTATTTATAAGTGGCTCTTACTAAATTTTTTGTTTGAAATTATGTCTCTGAACCCTCAAATTGGAATACTCCAATAAAAATCACAACTATTTTAAAAATTTTATGTGAGTGTATTGATTTGATTTGACTCGATGAAGTAATAATTATATCATTATTATTTTCCAAGGTTGTTTTTCATTCATTGTCTTTTTTATTTTTTTTTAATTTGATTTTTAAAAATTTGGAAGCTTAACTCTCTCATTTTGTCACTTGGATCCATGAACAAACAGTGAATTATTGCATTTCTTTTCATTCATGTTAGTTCAATTTATATTTGTTTACATTTGATCATAATCATCCTTTAATGACTTGTGTCCTAAGGATGATATCGATCTGAACATTCCTCTAGTCCAGTTTCTTGTGAATTGTTTCCAAAGATATATATATATATATATATATATATATATATATATATATATATTATTTTTTTATTGAATTGTTTTATAAATGAATAATTAAAAGCATAATTATAGAAATTGTTACAACTATCTTTCTAGTTTACCTCGGTTGAGAAACAACAGTTAGGGGTGTAAGCATGGAGTTGGGTTACAACTTTTAGCAAGAGAGAGCGCATTTAGGTGGAGAATTTGATGGCTCAATCGAGCCATTTAAATGCACAATCAAGCCTTTTCTAAGTGCTCGATCGAGCTCCTCGGGTGTTAAAAAAGTAGGTCGATATAGGGTTAAAAGTAAGGCATTGATCGAAATTTATGGCTCTATCGAGCCCTTTTTTTTCTTGTTTCTTTTTTTTTTTAATTAAATTTCCCACATGCAGTTTTCACGTGACATTTGCACAAACCACAGGAAATTTGATAGCTCAATTGAGAGTGTTTAGGTAGCTCGAGTGAGAGTATTGGAGCTTGATCGAGCAATTGAAGCATGGACCGTTCAAATCAATCTTTCCAATGACCCCACCAACATCCCAGAGGCTTAAACGAAGGTAGGCATTCTGTTTTTTTTTTGTCTTTCTTATTTTAATTTAATTAAAAAACCATACAAAAACCATGAAAACCACAACCTTAAAATGAACTTAGAAAATCACAAGACCAACAAATAAAACCACAAAAAATCATTAAAAAAAACCTTCAAAACAACTTAAAAACCCACAAAACTAACCTAGAAAACCATTAAAAAACTCTTCAAAACAACTTAAAAACCCACAAAACCAACCTAGAAAACCATTAATAAAACTCTTCAAAACAACTTAGAAAACACTTTGAAACCACCCAAAAAACTACAATTTAGGTTTTAATTATTTTTTACTTGTAATGTTTTGTTTATTAAATGCATGTTTTCTCATTTTGAATAGTAAAACATGTTTTTCTAATTATTTTAAGTTATAAACTTTTTCTTAAAGAATTTTGTGAAATAAATTTTCAATTTTTTTTTTTCATTTTTTTATTATTTAAAATGCATTTCAAATTTTTAAGAAATTTGACCTAAAATATACCCCAAAAACATCCAAAACAAGAAACAACCAAACTATAACCAATAAATAAATTAATTAAAAGCTTGAGATTGTCATGATGAATATGGTTGGTCATAGTAAACTTCTATTTATAAAATAAGAAATTTTATTTTATTATTTTATTAACAATAAACGTGATATGCCCAGGGGGTTTTGGATTGACGGTGAATGGGTGTACTGTTAAGGCACTCCTTGCGATAGGTCACTGGTTCAAATCCCCCGTGGGTACTTAGGTTAGTCTTAACTAGAAAAAAAAAAACAATAAACGTGATATGATTCTAGTTTCAAAAATAAAATATTAATCTTTAAAGTTAAAAATCCAAAAAGAAATTTATATATATATATATATATATATATATATATATATATATATATATAACATCATGTCACTCTATATAACAAAACGTTTAACTAATATATATATAATTATATATAATTTAACTATAATATCACATAGCTATATATTATAATTTTATATATAAAATATAACACAAAATAACATAGTTTTATAACTATTCAACATAATATAAAATGATTTTAACATATATATATATATATATATATATATATATATAAAATAACGTTACAACATAACTATAACTATAATTCATAACATAACTATATAATTATAAATATAATTATTTATATTTAACTAAATTATAACTTAGTTATAACATCACATAGCTATATATTATAGTGTTATATCTATTATTTATAACATAACATAGTTTTATAAGTATTTAACATAACATATAAAGTTGTTATTATTATTATTATCATGGAATGTAATATAACTATAACTATATTTTTAACTATATAATTATAAATATAACTATATATATTTAACTATTATAAAGTTATAACATTATATATATATATATATATATATATATATATATATATATATATATATATATCGTAACATGTATTGTGCCTTAGTTATTTAAAACATATAACTATAACACACACACACATATATATAGTATTTAACATATGACTGTATATAATTATATATGTATATATATAACTTCATGTTTCAACAATGCATTATTAATAAATACATTAAATTCATCATGAAAAGTGCATTTGGTCTAGTGAATAAAAGCATTTAGGCTCTATTATATTTTGTACCATATTGTTTCATTCTGTAGTGTGTTGTACAAAGAACATTGTCTTCACGTCCTTGCACCTAATACATGTCATGTGTCAAAGTCAAACCTTAAGAACTTAAAGTCTATTGGATTATTAGGTTGACATGAAATTTTATTAGATTTTTAAATAGAGTTATTTCAATTTTTTACATATATATTAACATATTTATGCGCTATGAATAAAATGCATTATTTAGAAACAAGGAAAAGTGTGAAGGTAGACTTGATCACTCCATTCGATCGTGTTTACATGGAACTCGATACTTTAGTTGATAAATTATCAAAAAATGGACTCTAAAGTTTAGGAATTTAGGCTAGATTATTCTCCCTAAGTTTAGAAATGGTTTTTTCCTCAACGTTCTTTTTGAGTCAACATTTTTTCTTAGATTAGTTTATATGTATTATATGTAATAGTTTAGTCAAATTTTTTTTTCTTGCATTAGATTATATGTATTATATGTAATATGTCGAGGCATCACATATACCCCAACTACAGACCATCATAGTGCGATAGTTTTTTTTTATACATGGTCAGGCTCGTGATAAATCATGCAGCGCTCCAAGAGTTTGCATTCACTCATAGATCCTTCCTCTGACACCAATCAAAGTGTCAAAGGAAGTGTTTTTGTATCTGTTGATGATCATGCTACTTCTAGTGGACCTTCTTCACATATTTCAAGTACACCTCCTGCTTTTTTTAATTCTCTTTAAACTTTATGCATTTATGTCTTGAAATTGTCTTTAATATTTAAATTGTCTTCAACTGATGTGTTTGAATTTAAAGTATATGTTATTATGATTCTCATTTATTAATGATATATGTTAAATTATGTTTATACTTTGCTAACCCTCAGAAGGCCGAAGCTAAGGATTAGAGTGCAACATCGATCCCTCCATTGGGTGATGCTACAACTAATATCACATTGGAGGATGTGACGACCCATCATACGTGGATCACAAAAGAGATATTTAACATCCCTAATAATTCACTGAATCGTTGTAGTTTGTCTTTGATGTTAGACAACATCAATAGGTTGATCGAGACATAGTAGAGGTCAGGTCCACCGAGTCGCCTCCTATAGTCCATACAAAGGATTATGAGATATGAGGTTAGAGGCCTAGATACTTGGGAGGTGGTGAAAGAATCCACCAAGAACATTGATGTTTGTGTGGAATTTTTCGACATCCTGTGGATCACCTTGCTAAACATAGAGGTCCGATTCCACTAAGTTATTTTAGGAATTTTGATGCAACCCCTTTTATGTATGATAGATTCATTGGAGCTTGGGGTCAATTTCCTCCACCATGACCATGTTTCCATTTATTCTACTAAGAATTTATATCAAAAGTTTGTGTTACATATGAGCTTGGATTACACTTATGCATGGTCTCATTATTATGGACTCATCTTGGGACATACCTATGAGCGCAAGGGGGCTCATAGGGACCCTGTGAATGTACCACCACCTCCAATATTAGTGCCACTATTTTATCGTAGCTTCGTATTACCGACAGAGATACAAGAGTTGTCGCAGCTCAGTAGTGAGACTAGGGAGACTATTGCAGACAACATGCAGATGTCTTTGGCTAGTGCATGTGTTGCATTGGATGGAGAGATTAGGAGACCACAACCATTTCCTCATGACCCGCGAGTTCCCTTATATGATGATGCATTTCTCATGAGTTTACCCATTGACCAACTCTTGACATATACATGTATCTATCATGATGCCATTCATGAAACATGGAGGCCGCACAACTTGTCTGTCACATACTAGGTACATATATATACGAAACTTTTGACTCTTACTGTCAAATTGTGCATAATTTTTTATATTAATTTTTAGTTCATATTAGATTTCATTTATATTAGTAAGTTAATGATAACATGTAGACACAACCAAACTACATGGATGAGCTTATCAGGTCATCTAAGGGGGCAGTTGATTAGCTAGGCCACCCTCAACCAAAACATGTTTTGATCTAGGTGGATATTGGTGGCCACCTGCCTATTCCATCTAGACCTCTAGTCTATTTCATTAGCTTCCTTGTTTATAGTAGTATTTACTATTTTTAACAATTTTTAAAGTCCTAAACTTCCGGAGCAGTTTTGACCACTTAAACAATGTTTTTTCAAGGTTCACAACAGATTCATAGCCGAAAGCAAGGGCATGTGGAATATCTTGTAGTACTCAGAGAGATATTTTCAACAAGGTATCATACACACCAAACAAAAATAATATGACTGAGTTACAACCCTCAGAAGTTGGCCCACAAACTCTTGGCGTTCCATCTCCTAGGGTTAGGTTTTTGTTGTTTATGGTTTTCCCTTGTTGTTCAATAATAAAAAGGCCCTTGAGCTTCATTGTAACATAGTTCAGAGGCATGTAACCGGCACATCTATTCTCAGAGTTAAGCTACCATTGCCCGAGCTAGTTTATTTCCATTTCTGTATGTAAACATATTTCAGTTCTTTGATATTAATGAAATGAAGTTTTATTTCTGTTGCATTTAGGTGTTTATGCATATATCTGTATTTTGTTTCATTCCTACATAAGTCTGGATTAGTGGTATTAGAGCAGTTTTCTCTTTCTCTCTTTTTCTTTGCATGTTCCTAAGAAGCTCAACGTATAAGGAGTTAGGGCTCCAACTAGTTGAACATTTTTAAGACCAGCCTCGCAAACCCTAGTAGCCTCCCATGGCAGAAGAAAGGAAAGACGACGGGCCAGGAGATCCTTTCAAAATATTTCTTGAGGAAGCCCTCAAACCATAGACGAACACGATGATGGATAATTTTACTAAGATCCTTTGGTGACTATCCACATGCGACAAATCTTCATCCAACAGCCACTCTAGAGGTGCCACTCCTTTTAAGGTACAAGTTAACTTTTTCATTCTCACATTTGAATCCCAGATAGATGCAAAAGTCGTAGATAGATGGTTAAATCTGTTGGAAAGATATTTTTCAGTTCATGACTTTTCCAATAAGGAAAAGATTACTATTGCACTCCTCAAAGCCACCCCACATGTCAAGGAATGGTGGGAAACCTACTGTGTAAAAAGGACGAGAGGGAATCCTCACTGTTTTTAGTCGCACCCACTTGGAATTCTTTCTGAGATGTCATCAAGGAACAATATTACCCTGTCGGGAGCTGTGAAGATAAATACATAAAGTGGAACACATTGCAATAGGGAAGGGATGAAGATGTGTCAAAGTTCACAAAGTTTTTCCATACCCTTCTGTTGTGGTAAAAACACAACCCCCCATTTTTTACTTGCTCAACTCAAATAATGGGGACCCTTTCTATAAAAATTTGGGCTAAGCACCTTTTTGGATTTTTATTTTAGTTGATTGCCCTACGCTTTTGTTAATTTTACATTTTCTTTGGATTCTTGTTTTGATTGTTTTGTTAGAATCGATTTTTTACAAGCTTCCCATTGACGCTTGTTTCGCCTCATTTAGTCAACTGGTTTGAAAATGGCACTCCTTTGAAGTCTCATCATTTATCTAGCCTGGGTTAAAAATGCATAAAATGTACAATATTGCATTTTGTAAATAAATTAGTTCAATAACGCATTCATTTTAAATATTAACCCGTAGCAAGTTTTTACTAACATTTTTCCATTCTAGTTATGCAGCCAAATCATTAAGTATCGGGATTTAAGAAATTTACTCCAATTTCCAAATCAATTACTAATCTTAAAAAACCCATAATATCCAAGTGGTTGTAGTTCATTTTTATTCTTTTTACAAGTGGCTGTAGTTTAGAAACTAAAATTCATAAAATAAAACCACAATAAAATTGATATTTAATGTTAAATTTTAAATTAATTTAATTAAAATAAAATTCAATACATGAAATATCAATATAATATAAAATATATAATAAATAAAAAAAATTCGCATCGGAGGTTTTAATCGCATCGGGAGCTTTCAAATGACATGTTTTTAAAAACCCCGATGGACTCATACCCCCGACGCCGATTGCCGATATCGCATCGGGGACTTTGACATTGTAACATGTTTGATAAACCATGCACTCATCCCCGATCCCCGATGCCTCACTTCTCCCGGCGATAAAGCATAAAACATGGGGTATTAAAGCAAAAGCATATTTTAAGTTTTGTGTTAGTTTGAGATTTTTTAAAGCACTCATACGTATGAGTGGAGTAAGTAAGAAGTAGTGTAGGTTAATATATATTAATATGTAATATGTAATATATTATATTAATTAAATTAATTAATATTATTTAATATTTAATTAATTTAATTAAAATTTAAATATCCTTTAGATTAATATTAATTAGTTTTTTTAATTAGATTAAATTCGTTTATAAATAGTTAATTAAATATTAGTTAGTTAAATTAATAAATATAATTAGTTTAGTTTATAATTAGCAATTAAATTAGAATTAATTAGAGACTAATTTAGGATTAGTTTTTAATTACATTTTTTAGCCCAGCAACAGAATTTCCAGATTCATGCCAGATTTGACTCATCAACTTTGGAAGCTCATAGAATGAGTTATACTTGGCCAAATGAGGCTCAGGACAACTCATTGGAAAGAGAAAATCAAGGAGAATATTTCTGAGGAGATTTCATTGACAGATTTGGTCATTTATTGGGTCAAAAATCAGGCAGAAGATCAAGCTCCGAATTTTGAAAACAAAATCATTTTTCTGAGTTTTATTTTCATTGGTCCAGGCCTCTTCTAATTGCAGATTCACTCGTCAATGATATTCTTGGCCAATTAAATCATCCCAGGCATCAAAAAAGAATTTATATTTTATAGAATTTGATTGGATTTGATTTAAATGCCAGCAATGCCATGTTGATTTTATTGTTGCATTTTAATTTATTTTGATTTCTTTTTACAGGAAAACAGTGGAAGAAATATGAAGAAAAAGATCTCAATCAATGAGAATGCTCGAGCAATTGGATTTGGAAGATTTCTCTTCACCAAACTTTCCTCTCAAGAATTTCTTCACAAATAGTATAAGTAAGAGATTGCAGAATGGAAGAAGGGGCTGCTCTCCTCTGCAATGCTAGACTTCTAAAAGCACTACTGTAATAGGAATTTAGAGTTGTAGGAGAGAGGAGATAAAATCTCAGATCTGGGGATTATTGAGGATTTTTCCTTTGTATCTTGAATTATGTATGAGGGGCAGAGTTTTCACTATTGTGGCTTTAGCTTTGAAGGCAGAAATTCAAGCAATGTAAAAGACTGTTGGAGACCAAGATCAGAGAAATGGATGCAATGAATTGGTATTTTTAATACTACTGTTTTAAATATCAAGTTCATTTTTATGGTAACAGGAATGTGTCATTTTATTCATGTTTGTGCATTATTGTCAATATGGGTAGTTTGTCTCAATGTTGTTATCATGTATCCCTGTTCTTATGGATTAATTTCTGATTTCTGAGTAACTATTTACTCAGAAATCTGCCTTATTAAAACTGATTTATTGAGTGGTAATATGTTGTGAACTATTTCCACATATTATTGTTTAGTTATTGGATTCGCTGATTTGATAATCAATATCATTTATGTGAACTATTTCCTGAGTGCTGTTGGTTTATTATTTCAGTTAAAAGGTCTCAATAGGATGTGTTTTGATATCCATAATATCAGTTAATTGAACTACTTCATTAACTTGATATTCATTATAAACAAGACATATCTAAATCCCAATACTTTAATTATCTTGCTCTTAGTTGGTTTAGATCTATATCTGCCTAATTAAGATAGGATTTAGATTAGTTTATTTTGCTTGTATCATAGAATAAGCTTGCATTTAGAGTAAATTCTACATTCTTTTAAGTCCTCTCCTCAAAGAGACAAAACTTTAGTTGTGGCTTTGCTGAACCCAAATCAGCTTAAGGGTCATTCTCTTACCTGATCAGCAAGAAGAAGTGATCTGATATCCATGTCTATTGGTAGTTAAAGATACATTATAAACCAATAGCAATAGGGAGAAGGTAACTGGACCTAGTTGAACAGTCGGAGCCACCACACCAAACGGAAAAGGAGCTACTTTAAGGTCCGGACTGGGTGGTTATCCCCCAATGTTGTTGCAGCGATTTTCGAGGCATCAACATTTTTGGCGCTAGAAGGAGGGCCTGAGATTTTTTGTCTATTGGAGTCTTTTCGATTTTAATATTTTATTTATTGTGATGACTCCTCTTAAACTTCCAATTTGGAGTTGTATTCATGGATGTGCATCCTCCAATACCCCACCCGAAGTGGTAATACTCTTGTCTCAGGTAAAATTCAATGGTAAGAGAAATTCTTCTACTTTTAACCATGTCTTTCAATTTATTCAAAACATTTCAAATTATGATTTTCAAGGAATTGATGAAGGCATCTTATGCAGAATTTTTACTCTTACATTTGCGGCAAAAGCCAGAAGCTGGTGTAGAACTCTTCCAGTTGCTTCAATCCACAGCTGGGATCAATTTGTTACAATTTTCATTTGTAAATTTGACGGCTATAATTATGAACAGGTATGTGAAGAAATTGAATATCTACGTAGGTTTGAAAATGAGTCTGTTAATAATTTTAATATTCGATTTCATTTGAATTGCTTAAGATTTAAAGATGAAGATAAACCTACGGAAGAAGAATCATTAGATTGGTTTGAATATATTTGTTCTCTTCCAACCATTCCCAATCCATATGAAATTAATTCGAGCTTTGTTCCATCCCCTTCTAATATAAATGAGAATTCCAATATGGATGTGCAAATAAATGGTAATGAAGTGGTTTCACAAAGCTTGGAAAATATTTCCATTCAAATGCAAGAAGACAACAATAGCAATTTTGGGGAAAAAGGCGCCTTGAAACCTGAAAGCTACTTTGAAGTAAATTCGGAAAATAAAATCGCAAATCAGCAAGTACAAGCAGCAATTAAAGTAAATAAAATGCAAACTGCTGTACAAATTTCTGAATTTCTCCATGATGAGCAAATGTCAAAATCAGAGCAGCAAAGCGGCGTTCTTCAAGTAAGCATACGCACACAAAGGAATGATCAGCAATCTGAAAATTACAATGAGCATAATGCACAAAAGCTCTCGAACAGAGACAGTTTTAAATGCATTGTTTCAAGTTCACATTTTTCCCTTTATCCTGATATTTTTAATGATAGTAATTTTTCTCCTCTTAGTATCAATGATATTTCAGAAATTAAAGAGGATGGTTTAAATAAATTACCATTAAATTTTTATCAAGATAAAGAAACAATAATTGATCATTCTTTTGCCACTAATGAATATGAGATTTTTGTTCCTCCTTGTTTTGGTATATTGGATGAAATCGAAGGGAATTCCAGACAATCTTGTGAGGTCATTTATGATGATTACTCTGACATTGAGGATGTTGATTTCTATTATTCTCAAGAGAATCCTCATGATAAAATTCAAATAACATCTGAGGATGAGGAACGCTTCAATTCAGGAATTATCCCAACTAATCCTCATTTTAGAGCAGCAAATTATCTTCATGATTTCACCATTCAAGAAATCATTCCAATTTATGATTCATATGAGGATCAAACTCCCATTCCTATTCATAATCATAATTCGTTTTCTATTTCACAAGTTGGAATTCGAAATTATCCAAATTCCATAATTCTGGCCATTCCTTGTGAAAATGAAATCATTTCAAAACGATCCCAAATGTGCTGTAACATTAGTTGTAAAAATAGTAATTTCATTTTATTTTTATTTCCCCACTTATTTTGTATAAAATCGGATTTAATTTTTCAAATTTTCCACACTTTTCGCTGGCATATTGAATACCTTACTATCAAACACTCAATTGATGCATTGCCCAATTGGGAAATTCAAGTTTCATATTATAATCATCAGCATCGAAAGATATTAACATTCCAACTTATATCAATGCTAATGTTTCATCAAAAGCTTCTATCTTTTCAAAGGCAATGTCAACAAGAGAATGTATTTTTGCAATCTGGCCAGCAATTCAATTCAATTAATAAATTGCCATTTTATTTGAAAGGCTTCCATCCATTTTTCATTGACTCATTTGAAAATTGTTTGGAAATTTTTCCTTCAAGAAAATTTGTCAATGATTTAACATTTGTACATAACACTAACAATTTTTTTCAGGTCAAAGAATCTAAAAATTCATCTTCACAATCTGGCCTGTTATCTCTTCCTTTGAACATTTCCCAATTTTTAATAGAGGTCCATCCAGATTTCTATGATCCAATTGGTATTGAATTGGAAAGCAAATTTCAAGAGAAGGAGATTTTAATCAACTTGCTAACAATAACTGTACATTCTGATTTCATATTTACTTTTCTTAGTTTAATTAGATTTGTATTTTTATTACTAACATTTGAACTGTACATATATGCGGGAATAAAAATGAGAAAATGGCTACACTGGAAATATGACTATACCTAGTCATTTTCATGTATATGGTTAGAATAGGAGTAGAATTAATTTAGTTAGTTTGTTTTGTATAGTTAATTTGTTTTTAACAGTTTTGTAGATTAAAAAATAAAACAAAGCAATCAGCCTTCTCATACATGTTCAGTGGAAACATTTTTCCTTATCAGAAAATTTTAATTCTTGCTTTCCTTTTTGAAATTTCTTATAGCAATATCTCTACTCTGCCTATTTTGAATAATGTCTTGATTAAATTCAATTAAATTTGCACATGGCATTGATCGCTTCAAAGCCACTTTTCTTTATTTTAAGATTTCCTTCTAAGATTTTATTTTAAAATTTATATGATAAAGGTTGAAGATATAAAAGCTTCATGATCTCATTATCCCATGAAATGTATGACTGTCTATGATAAGCTTAATTTTAATTCCATCATTATTAGTCAGTCCAACCTTTCACGGTAATCATATGAAGTTCATATTATCTTCCTCGGAATTTGCCAAAAGCTGATCTTAAGGATGTTTATTTTACCTAGTGTACACATTCAAATCTGTTTTGACATTTTTCCTCAATTAGTGGCTTTATCCCATTCTGATCTTTAGTTTATTATTTGATGCTACAATACGCATCATATTTATTTACTAAAGGCATTATTAAACAGTCACTATAGCAATACAGATTTTTTCAAGCTAATTCAGAATGAGCAGAGGTAATAAATTGTTGTTTCAATTTGAAAGGGAAGACTATTTTCATATTTATTTCTGGTAAATTCTATATTTCCTAAACATGAATAAACAGATCTTATTTAGGCTGATTGCACACTTAGATTTAGAATAAATAATGAGATGATTTTAAACGAAGGGAAAATTTGATAAATCAAAGGAAGAATTTGAAGATTCATAAGGTAAAATTTGCAGACAATTTCCTTCCAGGTACGCATCTACAAGTTCATTTTCATCTCTTATTAGTTCCTCTTTTCTTTAGCTTATTTTTTATTTCTTGTTCTGTTTTATTTGCAGGTTTTCATTTGCTGTCAAAACTTGAAGTAAGCAGCAAACCCATTTCAAATTTGCAACAGGCTCAGGGAAATTTTATTTGTGATGCATTAGAATGTGAACATTTTTTTTAATTTTGCTTTCATTGATCATTTCAATTTAATTTTAATATTGCTGATGCTACGGTGAATACATATTCGCAATACTACCATCGCGCTCATCTTCGTCAATAATTTTATTCCAATATTACATCATCTACCTCACAACCATTTGTAGCATCTGAAGTAGCACTTAGCATTTTTGATAATAAATTGATGATCTGAGACCTCCTCGCTCATATGCCATATCGCATTTCGCATATCGGAGCTTTGCAGTTGAAGTATACTTCCATTATCATAAATCGCCGATCTCTGATAATCGACTTTACCGATATTGCGATAAACACATAATTCTGGACCCGATATGAAATTCAAATCAAAGTCATAAAATTATCGCGTCCGTTTAATCGCAATAATGGTAAGAGCATATCTTTTAAAGGGCCGATGTCTCGGATCCGATATGTTATCAAATTTTCATTATAAAATTATCGGGTCCACTCTTCATCGCATATCGGCATATCAAATATTGTTACACCATGTACTAAAAATTGCCGATCGCCAACTAGCCACGTCATTCATCGCATATCGGCATCGCAAGAATCATATCGTGTTACATCGGGTACCAAAAGTTTGCCAATCGCCGATATCGCAATCGCTTCGTCGCATTGTTATTTATGCTTACATCAAATCTCTGACTCTGCGATGTGCGATGCGCGATATGGGAAGCACAGTGTAAATATGCCCCGACCCCCGATATAATATTTCTTTAAAGATGCGATCACTCCATCTCATAGCACAACTTCTCATCGCATATTTTCATATCGGCGATTCGCCATTGCAACATTTGATGCGACAACTTCCAATGCATGCCTCTAAGCCGTTAACATTTAATCAATATATGGCATAGCAATAAAAGTGAAGTTTTGCAAATTAAAATTCAAGCATGGTGAAGAAACATGTTGTGTGGATCATCCGATGAGGCGATGTGTTAAAATGAGCTTGGGTAACCACTATGGGAAAAAGGCAATTGATGACAAATTTGCAGGATACAAAAAATCATTTCAATTTCTCATACATTTTAGTTTTAAATATATAATTCCATAATTAAAAATGGAATTCAAGACCTCTATCTTCATATTTAAATTTTATTATCTTGGATTTGGTCTTGATTCTGAACAATTTATCAAATCATGGAGTTTATATGAAACGTATAATATTCTGAGGAATAGTCATTACTGCAAATTCTCATTCTCATCCCTGATGCATTTCTTATAATTTCAATTTCCTTGAATACTAAGCATTCCATTTTTACATTTTACCGCTTACTTTAGTTTAAATAAAATAAATAATGATTTTGGGTTATAGGATTTTGGTTAGTGTGACTTCTTCAAGTTTTTAATGTTAATTAAAATAAGGAGTCAGCTAGTTTGGAGAAATTGATACCTTTCAGGTAAGATCAAAAGCAATTATCCAATGGTAAGATTCATGTACCCACTTTCATTAATTTCCATTTCATCACTCTAGTTTCATTTTTGTTTTTAAATTATGCTGATATAAAACTCTGTTTTGCAGCTCTCCATTTGAAGTTTCCAATCCTCCGCCAGATCATATTTTCGAAGTCCAAACTTTTCTCCAAGTTTTATTTCAATAAGCAGCAATAATCTTCATCGAAACAGCTACACCAGGAAGTTTCTGAACCTTTAGTTTGTTTCTTTAAGCATTCATTTTATTAGAAAATGATCAAGATGATGCTTTGAAACAAGAAGATTAATATCATACAGAAAGTTTTCATTGTGGCTGAATTCTATCGTCACTGCTATCCAAAAGGCCTAAAACAATTACAATCCTGCAAGGTATGATTTTTCTAAATCTCAACATAAGAAGGAATGATTACACGATTATTTTCTTTTCTTCATATTGTTGAGACATTGGTATAAACATTCTTGTTTGAGTTTATCTTTCGAAACTTGGATTTTCTTTTCCACTTTTAAAATTTCTTCATTTTGTTTGCTGATTGCTTTCTCATTTTAGCATAAGAATTCTTTTCCTTCGGATTTCAGCTTTGATTTTGGTGACTTTGCCATTATTTATATGGAAGGCCTATTTGTTACCTAACAATGCTCAGGATACGTGGAGAAAAATTGTTAATAGTCACCTATTAGCTTTTTCTTAAATCTCTTAATGAAGTTTGATTTTCTTATTATAGAGGTAGACATACTTAAGGAAGAGATTACCAATCAAGAGAAGTTGGCAAAGTATCATAAAATCTGAAAAAATTCTTTTTCATCAAATTGTAATCATTTTGAGATTTCAAAATTTCATTAGGATCTTTCAAAGTTCTATTATCAGTCAAGAAAAGTTATTTTTAACCAAGTAAAGACACGTTACAACAAAGCACCTTTAACTCTGAAATTGTCATTCTTAACTCTTAAGGAGTCAATGATTCTCCCTGTCCCAAAGAGTCTTATTTTGTAGAGTATAATCCAAAAATATATTTAAACTTAAAAGATAAGGGGTCTCATCATGAGGTTGACATTACCAATACTGCTAAACAAACCAGGGTAATGGCTTATGATTGCAAACAATTATAAGACAAGGGGTCTCATCACGAGCCAGCTTGTTCAGCCCAATTTTAACCAGTGAATGGCATTGTCAACTATCTAGCTACCATACTAGGACAATGGCTTTTAAGATTAAAAAAATAAAATCAAAAAATCAAAAAAAAAAAAACAATAATACATATATAAATGGATTTATCTCTAGATCAATAATTCTTAAACAAATGGGATTCTGAATCATTTATGATTAAAAGGTAACCCTGTCGAAACTATAGATGTTTGCTAGCAGCAGTGGCTCTACCTATGACAAAGGAGTATATTTTAAAAGCTAAACTGTAAAGTGACCCCTGCTTTATCTCTACAACTAATTAAGGACTGATATAGAGTTTTGAAATATTTTAATGTATGAGGAATTTTAAGAAAAATTACAACTAGATGATTCTTGCTTTTATTCAGACTAACGAACTTAGTCAAGCATTTCAAGCATAATTTTTTCTTTTTTAATTATTTTTACTTTAATTTTAGAAAAATCTCATTAAACAGAGATAACTGGTTCTTCTCCCGCGTGTCGCCATTGTTGTGGTAAAAACACAACCCCCCATTTTTGACTTGCTCAACTCAAATAATGGGGACCCTTTCTATAAAAATTTGGGTTAAGCACCTTTTTGGATTTTTATTTTAGTTGATTGCCCTACGCTTTTGTTAATTTTACATTTTCTTTGGATTCTTGTTTTGATTGTTTTGTTAGAATCGATTTTTTACAAGCTTCCCATTGACGCTTGTTTCGCCTCATTTGGTCAACTGGTTTGAAAATGGCACTCCTTTGAAGTCTCATCATTTATCTAGCCTGGGTTAAAAATGCATAAAATGTACAATATTGCATTTTGTAAATAAATTAGTTCAATAACGCATTCATTTTAAATATTAACCCGTAGCAAGTTTTTACTAACATTTTTCCATTCTAGTTATGCAGCCAAATCATTAAGTATCGGGATTTAAGAAATTTACTCCAATTTCCAAATCAATTACTAATCTTAAAAAACCCATAATATCCAAGTGGCTGTAGTTCATTTTTATTCTTTTTACAAGTGGCTGTAGTTTAGAAACTAAAATTCATAAAATAAAACCACAATAAAATTGATATTTAATGTTAAATTTTAAATTAATTAAATTAATTAATAATTAATTTAATTAAAATAAAATTCAATACATGAAATATCAATATAATATAAAATATATAATAAATAAAAAAAAATTCGCATCGGAGGTTTTAATCGCATCGGGAGCTTTCAAATGACATGTTTTTAAAAACCCCGATGGACTCATACCCCCGACGCCGATTGCCGATATCGCATCGGGGACTTTGACATTGTAACATATTTGATAAACCATGCACTCATCCCCGATCCCCGATGCCTCACTTCTCCCGACGATAAAGCATAAAACATGGGGTATTAAAGCAAAAGCATATTTTAAGTTTTGTGTTAGTTTGAGATTTTTTAAAGCACTCATACGTATGAGTGGAGTAAATAAGAAGTAGTGTAGGTTAATATATATTAATATTAGTTTATATATTAATATGTAATATGTAATATATTATATTAATTAAATTAATTAATATTATTTAATATTTAATTAATTTAATTAAAATTTAAATATCCTTTAGATTAATATTAATTAGTTTTTTAATTAGATTAAATTCGTTTATAAATAGTTAATTAAATATTAGTTAGTTATATTAATAAATAGTTTACTAATAATTAGTTTAGTTTATAATTAGCAATTAAATTAGAATTAATTAGAGACTAATTTAGGATTAGTTTTTAATTACAATTTTTAGCCCAGCAACAGAATTTCCAGATTCATGCCAGATTTGACTCATCAACTTTGGAAGCTCATAGAATGAGTTATACTTGGCCAAATGAGGCCCATGACAGCTCATTGGAAAGAGAAAAGCAAGGAGAATATTTCTAAGGAGATTTCATTGACAGATTTGGTCATTTATTGGGTCAAAAATCAGGCAGAAGATCAAGCTCCGAATTTTGAAAACAAAATCATTTTTCTGAGTTTTATTTTCATTGGTCCAGGCCTCTTCTAATTGCAGATTCACTCGTCAATGATATTCTTGGCCAATTAAATCATCCCAGGCATCAAAAGAGAATTAATATTTTATAGAATTTGATTGGATTTGATTTAAATGCCAGCAATGCCATGTTGATTTTATTGTTGCATTTTAATTTATTTTGATTTCTTTTTACAGGAAAACAGTGGAAGAAATATGAAGAAAAATATCTCAATCAATGAGAATGCTCCAGCAATTGGATTTGGCAGATTTCTCTTCACCAAACTTTCCTCTCAAGAATTTCTTCACAAATAGTATAAGTAAGAGATTGTAGAATGGAAGAAGGGGCTGCTCTCCTCTACAATGCTAGACTTCTAAAAGCACTACTGTAATAGGAATTTAGAGTTGTAGGAGAGAGGAGATAAAATCTCAGATCTTGGGATTATTGAGGATTTTTCCTTTGTATCTTGAATTATGTATGAGGGGCAGAGTTTTCACTATTGTGGCTTTAGCTTTGAAGGCAAAAGTTCAAGCAATGTAAAGGACTGTTGGAGACCAAGATCAGAGAAATGGATGCAATGAATTGGTATTTTTAATACTACTGTTTTAAATATCAAGTTCATTTTTATGGTAACAGGAATGTGTCATTTTATTCATGTTTGTGCATTATTGTCAATATGGGTAGTTTGTCTCAATGTTGTTATCATGTATCTCTGTTCTTATGGATTAATTTCTGATTTCTGAGTAACTATTTACTCAGAAATCTACCTTATTAAAACTGATTTATTGAGTGGTAATATGTTGTGAACTATTTCCACATATTATTGCTTAGTTATTGGATTCGCTGATTTGATAATCAATATCATTTATGTGAACTATTTCCTGAGTGCTGTTGGTTTATTATTTCAGTTAAAAGGTCTCAATAGGATGTGTTTTGATATCCATAATATCAGTTAATTGAACTACTTCATTAACTTGATATTCATTATAGACAAGACATATCTAAATCCCAATACTTTAATTATCTTGCTCTTAGTTGGGTTAGATCTATATCTGCCTAATTAAGATAGGATTTAGATTAGTTTCTTTTGCTTGCATCATAGAATAAGCTTGCATTTAGAGTAAATTCTACATTCTTTTAAGTCCTCTCCTCAAAGAGGCAAAACTTTAGTTGTGGCTTGGCTGAACCCAAATCAGCTTAAGGGTCATTTTCTTGCCTGATCAGCAAGAAGAAGTGATCTGATATCCCTGTCTATTGGTAGTTAAAGATACATTATAAACCAATAGCAATAGGGAGAAGGTAACTGGACCTAGTTGAACAGTCGGAGCCACCACACCAAACGGAAAAGGAGCTGCTTTAAGGTCCGGACCGGGTGGTTATCCCCCAATGTTGTTGCAGCGATTTTCGAGGCATCAACACCTTCACATGAAGCTGGTTATCAAGGATTGTGAGTGGAATTTGGTACTCAAGTACCATGACTGTCTACACGAGTACATCTAGGACGAGATGGATTTTTTGGACATCTCCTCACTTGGCACCGCCTATCGATACATTATCGAAATCGAGCAGAAATTTAAACAAAAGAAGCAAGAATTTGGATCTACGAATCCGAAGTAAGGGAAAGGCGCCCGCAAACCATAGAACAAAGGAAAAATCTAAGGTGGGGAACCTACAAAAACCTGCCAAAGATGCAAGGAAGGAACAACGCTATGAAGACAAAGAAGGACACGGGGAAATGGTGTGAGTTCCATAAGAGCACCACTCACAACACAAGTGACTGTTGAGCTAAGCAGTCACTGATGGATGAGCTGAAGAATTCTGAATCAAATGCATGTTCCAAATATGAGTAAGAAACCAAAAAGGGCAAGGGGAAGAATATTATTGATGTGAATCCTAGTGCCACCATTGCCACCACCATGATCGATATGGATGAGCTCGAAGATCTAGAGGAGGGGGAGTGATGCTTCAACTCACAGTTGTGGGTGAAAGGTTCTCCTTTGCAATTCATTGTTAACAACAGGAACCAAAAGAAAATCATTTTACCATAGGTTATGAAGCGGTTGGGCCTACCAACCATACCACACTTGTAGTCATACACCATCAAGTGGATTCACCAAGGACGAGATCTCTGCGTCAGCCAACAGTGTCCTCGTCCCTACAACATCAAGCCATTCACAAATGAGATACTGTGTAATATTGCTCCTCTTGAAGTTTGTGATGTATTATTAGGCCAACCATACTTTTGGAAGCGACATGCCATGTATGAGTCTAGGCATCGCACTATTATTATTACTTTGGGAAATAAGCTCTACAGGATACCAGAGGTAGCACCACGTACCACCATTTATTTTATCACTCTAAAGAAATGCAATAAGATCATTTCCCAAACTGAGAAATTTGTTTTCCTTGTGATCCGCCCTGAGGGCAAGAAGAATATTGTGGCCACTACCTCCAGATATGGCTCCTTTGCACAAAAGTAGTAGATGGACAAGGTCATGGAGGACTATAGGGACATATTCACCTCTCCCAGAGGGGTACCTCTATGCTGTCAGGTAAAGCACCCCATCGATTTGACCTCGGGCGCATCGCTACCTAATGGACCAATCTATCGATGCTCTTTTCTCGCGAACAATGAAATCAAGAGGCATATTCAAGAGTTTTTATAGAAAAGGCACATTAGGCCACATTTATCAGCCTATGGGAACTTGATTGTGTTGGTATAGAAGAAGGATGGGACCTAGACACTCTGTATTGACTATTAGGTGTTAAACAAGATCATTTTCTGGAATAGGTATCCAATCCTACAAATTGATCACCTTCTGGACTAGCTCAAGGGGGCTAAATATTTCAGCAAGACTAACTTGAAGTCTGGTTATCACCAAGTATAGATTGAACCCTTCGATGTGTGGAAGAATTCCTTCAAATCTACGGAGGGCCTTTTAGAATGGTTGGTCATGCCTTCGGGTTGACGAATGCCCTCGCAACCTTCATGAGGCTAATGAAGACATTCATGAGGCTCATGAAGAACATCTTGCAACCCTTTACCAACTCATTCATGGTGGTGTACTTGGATGACATTTTGATCTTCATTCAAAGTTGGTAAGAGCACCTTCGCCATATTAGATAGGTCCTCCAAACCGTGTGGCAAGACAAGTTGTGCCAATTTGGAGAAATGAATCTTTGGTATGACCGAGGTTCAATATCTCAGGTAAATGATTGATGATTTGGGTGTGAATGTGGACCCCACTAAGATAAAATTCATTCAAGATTGACCATCCCCAACCACTCTATCAGAGCTCCACAACTTTTTGGGTCTTGCCAACTTCTTGTTATAGACATATTTGGGCACTTCAACCCCAATATTATATGTCAATAAACTAGGGTTCATAAACCCCTAAAAGAGTTGTTTCATACCCTAAAAGAACATGGTCATCTGATTACATCATTCCCCAAAAGATCCACCTGAAAAACCATCCATAAATGGCCTAAACTGAACCATACTAATTGCTACACTGGTTAGGTGTGATGAATGTTGAGTGATACACTGCCCAAGTGTGATGAATACCGTTTGAGCCTTCTATAGGGTGCGATGAGTGAGGATGGAAAAATTTCCGGGACAGTTTGCTAAGTGGATACTCATAGAATCTTCTAGAAACTTCCCCTCCGACACTTACCTCTCTGAATTCGCCCAAAGATGAGTAAGAGATCTAAACTTCAATTATCTCTTCTCTTGTGGAACCAAATGTAACAAGTGGAATGACACTAATCAAACCCTAGAGATGACTCACACCCTTGCACGCATCTATAAATGGATCCCTCATCTAAGAGATCTAGAGGCTAGAATGTTGTGAATTGCAAGTAAGTGTTGATCGTTTGTAATTGAGGAAAGAGCATTGAATTGTTGGTGTGATCTTGCTATTTCATAAGGTGAAGAGGCCTTGATTCTGGGAGGATGATGCTGGATTAGACAACTGGGTTGTAATTCTCCCTTCTATTTAATAAAGTTCTTCAAGTTTTCTTCCATATGATTGTGCAATTGTGAATGTCATCATTTGTGAATGCTATTATATGTTCATTATATATCTGGTATGTAATGTGTATGTTGTAATAGATCAAGATGCTTTGACGGTTCTTTGTTACTGTGTTTCTACAGGTACTCTCCAAGCATGATAAGTATGGAGAGGAGTTGGAAGCTCTATCAAGGGGAAGAGAGATCAAGCAAAGGATTAGGCAGAAGTTCTAGGTTGGTCCCATTATCTTTCTATTATTATTACACGTAGAAGAAATCGTTGAATTGCTTTAAATTGTTGTTTCTAAGGTAGCTACCAAACTTAGAGGGCTAGTCGCTCGAAAAGACACTAGTCTTCCTAGAAACACTTCTACCACGGGTTCATGTTAGGGTTCTCTTATATCACTTGGCCTTTGAGTGAACTCAACAAGGGAGGAGAAAAAGAAAATTTATTTTGGTTTGAATCCCAACAAAAGGCATTTGCTGAGATGAAGAATCGCCTCTACTATGCACAAGTGCTCACCTTATGAGACTTGCAACAACAATTTGAGATCAAGACATATGCCTCCAGCTATGTTATTGGTGCAGTTCTTACTCAGTAGAGGCATCCAGTGGCATATCATAGTGAGACATTCAAACATAGTCCAAAAGTATCCCACCTATGACAAAGATATGTATTCCATTATGAAAGCAAGTCGACAATGGAAGGATTACATTCTGGGGAAGGAAACGATCATCCACATAGACCACCAACCCCTACAATTCATACAAACAAAAGGGAAGTTGCAGAATGATCACCATCAGAAATGGTCCACATATCTACAACAGTTCTATTTGAACATTATGTAAAAGAAGGGAGACACCAACAATGTTGCATATTGCCTCAGTCAACCTTCGGTCATGGCGCTGACCACTGTTCTTGACTCTTGCGAGAACAATACTTCGGGGTGGCCATGTCTTTACAAAAGCGATACAAAATTCGACAACACATACCAAATGCTCCTAGAAGGAAAGAAAGTTCCAAATTTTCACCTCCAAGATGCACTGTTTTGCCACCTGGGACACATTTGTGTTCTTTCAAGTGAGCGTGCCAAGATGATTTGGGAGGTGCACTATAGGTAGGTCATTGGATATTTTGGGGTAGAGAAAATAGTGGTAGTGTTGGAGAAGTATTTTTATTGGCCGAACCTTCGACAAGATGTTGGGAAGTACATCCTATCCTTCACTGTCTGCATGATTACCAAATCAAAAATCAAGAATCAAGGTGTATATACTCCTATACCTACTCATATTCGACCTTAGGAACCCATCTCCATGGATTACATGTCAGGCCTTTCATCTACTAAGCATGGCAATTATTGCATTTTCATGGTCATCGACAAATTCTCTAAGATGGCCATAATGATGACCTGAAAGAAGATTATTACAACATGATCTGAATTGTATCAGTATATTTTTTTTGTCCATATCGATGCATTTGGAGTGGAAAAAGTGGAGGAATCTGCTCAGGGGATTGTTTTTACCACTGGTACCCAGTTTGATAAAAAGGGGTATGAAACCTTCCAAAAGCGTTTTGAGGAATAAAATGATGTTTTTTGGGGGTAAAAATTTTCCACTTTATTGCAACACATTTTCATGCTATTCTACACACAAATACCTTTCCCACGGTGTAAGAAGCGGGTCAATCGAAGTCTGTATGTAAAAGTTATGCCACTCAGAATTTGACCTTCCTATTTTCACAAATATATTTTGGGAGGATGGCACATCAACCCCCATTATCTATGAAAAAGGTGCTAGCCACGTGTTTATGATGTAAAATAGTCTAGAATATTCTATATTGTAACTCTAGTTAGGATTTTATGTAGTCAAAATTAACCACTAGTAGGCTATTGGGTTGTGTTATAACCAGGGCATTCCATTCTTCCGAGATAATTTTGTTCCATAGCTGACCAAAGATAGCCAAGAGAGATAGGAGGTAGAGCACACAAAGAGGATTTATGCACTGTAGCATCCCATGGACCACAAGCATTACTTCTTCGTACTTGCAGCCATATTTCCAAACAGAGAAAGAGAGCAAAGAAACCTCACCTTCCAGCTAGGATTTCTCCCTAAAGGGTTTCCTAGAGAGTATATCTTGCGTCTTATTTGTGTGTGAGATTATTTTGTCATTCTCTACTTTTATATATAGTTTTCATTCACACGCATTCAGTAATTAAGTAAAATCTATAGATTTAGAAATTAAATAAAACCGTAATAGTGTAAAAATACGATATTTTAATGTACTATTATCAGATCTATTATGACAGATTCTCTAGTGGAATATCCATGGAAGTTTACGGATCATAGAAGAAGCCACTACTAAGCTCTTCTTTGAATGAGTGTGGGTACACTTTTATATCACCTTGTCCATTATCTCAGATTGGGACAACAGGTTCCTAACTACATTTTGGTCAAGTCTCTAGTCGATGTTAGATACCAAGCTCACTAAGTCCATGACTTTCCACCCCCAAAATGATGGCCACACAGAAGTCATCAACATGATGATTGTACACATTTTGTGCATGTACAAATGAAATAATCCACACACATAGGATTAAAGCCTCCCTTATGTCCAACACAGCTAAAACAGAGCTCTCCATAGCTCAACTGGTCACAACCCCTTTCAAGTGGGGTTGGGAGTCCAACCACTATGTTCCATTGATATGGCCATACCATTTGTAGCTACTCAGGTAGACTCGACTCATGTCTAGTTTGAAGCTCACATGGCTAACAATTGCATTGAGAACATTCAGCACGTCTGCCAGCATCGCGTGCCACACAAGTTCTAGGTGGGAAAGAAAAATTGGCTACATCTCTAGAAGGAAGTCCTTGCTGGGCCCCACCACAAGCTTCACTCGCTCTGATATGGGCCATACACCATCACCAAGGTTGTAGGGGATAATGCCTTCAAGCCCAACATTCCACCATTCCTTGGCATTCTCCCAGTATTCAATGTTGACCACCTTCGACCATACTTTCCACCATTACTAGACACATCCAACATTGAAGAACAACTCACACCAATGAACTTAAACCTAGGCCACATGGAACATGCCACAACTGATCGAATCATGGACATGCAAATCAAGAACACTCACCAACAGAGGATCTAGCTGTATCGAATTGTCAAAGTGGGCTAACTCCTTCACTAGGGCAAGTGGTTCACTAGGGACCGGGTTCAACAAAAATTTCCTCACCTCATGGAGGCTTTACATGCCATGGGGACCATTTCTTCCTAAGGGGGGAGGACTAATCCAGGTGGATATTGGTGGCCACCCGCATATCCACCTAGATCTCTAGTCGATTTCATCAATATACTTGTTTATAATAGAATTTACTATTTTTAGCATTTTTTTAGGTCTTGAACTTCTAGAGCAGTTTTGACCCCCTAAATGGTGTTATTTTGAGGTCCATAGTAGGCTCATAGCCTTAGGTAAGGGCATGCAATAAACCCTGTAGTAGTCAAAGATATATTTCCAACAAGGTATCGTATATGCCAAACGAAGATAATATGACCAAGTTATGACCCTAGGAAGTTGGCTGCCCAACTAACCCCAATGAGGCCCACAAATTCTTGGCATTCCATCTGTTTCGGTTAACATTTTGGTTGTTTAGGGTTTTCCCTTGTTGTTCAATAATAAAAATGCCCTTGAGCCTCATTGTAACAAAATTTAGAGGCATGTAGCCACCACATCTCTTCTCAGTGATAAGCTACCATTGCCCGAGCTAGCTTATTTCCGTTTATGTATGTAAGCATATATCAGTGCCTTGATATTAATAAAATGAAGTTTTATTTCTGCTACATATCTATGTTTATGCATATATCAGTATTTTTTTGCATTCCCGCATAAGTTCGGATCATGTTTCCATGGATTCTCCTCTACCTCCACCTCCACCTCATATGTTCACTAATGTGGAGGAGAGTCACCATATACAACCACATGGACCAATAGTTGAGGTAAACTTTTTTATTCCTAAGATTTCAACGTTTTCTTTTTGTAGTTACACATTTATGCTAATTAATTTGTAGACTAATTACAATTTTCCCTTGCCATTATGTACACGGGCCCATATGAAAAGTGTCGTTGATGCCACTATTATGTGGAGACATGAGTGGGATGTAGGGTTTAGACGCACTAATGATGCACGTCCATTGATGAAGGCCCTAATCATTGAGCCACATGTAGGGGAACACCAAACCCAGATTCATCATACCCCCATCCTATGTAACTTGCATTTGGACTCAACTGAGGTTAGTAGATTCATGTATATGTAATTAAAAGTGTGGTTCAAAATCATGTATTTCCATATTTTTTATTTTGTAGAAATAATGATCTAATTAGTTTGAACTTGAATGTGCTATATTGTAATACCAACTTATGGACACTCACTTTGCACAACATAACTCACATAGGAGTTCTGGTGGTACTTAGAGTCGATAATTTGTATATTTTCACGCTCATTTCATAGGGAACATTCGCATGTGATACACAATTTGTATATTTTCATACATGGATAATTTATGGATGTACATCATGGAAATTATTTTATTTTATGGATGCTTATTATTTCAGTTTATGGTTGTTGATGTGATACAAACTTTGTATGTTTTCATACATGGACAGTTTACAGATGTACATCATGGACATTTATTTAATTTATGGATGCTTATTATTTTAGTTTATGGATGTTCATGTGATATTTGTAATTTGTATATATTTTCATATGGATAGTTTATTGATACATATATTCACTATTTCAGTGTATTATTTGTATTAATCTTATTTATGGATGCTCATTAATTTTTGAAGTTTATGGATCTGTTAAAATTATTTCACTAATTAATAAAATAAAAAATCCATATACTATAACTTTTATTAGTAAAATATAGCAATTTTTATTTCCAGTTTCATAGAATAAGAAAATAAGTACAATATTAAGTTATGATGCAAGTCACTTTGACACTTAAAATTAACTAAAATATATAATGTATCAATTTAATATTGAACATGGAAATAATTACAACCATGCTTCATATTGTCTTGTAGAAAGTGTCTTTTAGTGCAATCAACATGTATGTTATTACAATTAAATTTTAAAAATAAATTATTTGAATTATAAAGTCATCCATATATATATATATATATATATATGAAATTTTTTGTGACCCACCCATATACCATTGCATGGACAACTTTTTTAAGTATTTCAATTAATTTCTTATCTCAAGGTTCAATTAAAAAACACAAATAGGATTGAAATAATTTTTATTCAAATTTAAAAGATGTCATGTAAACAACAAATAGGATTTATTTAGCATTGTTTCTTTTGAAATTATCTGCAAGAGCTTAGTCATAAAATGATATAAGTCAATTGTATTGAAATTTAATATATAGGTCAAAAAACAGTGTATGACAACATTTGTATAATCTTATATAGTATTATCAACTTTCCTAAATTTACAAGTAGTTATGCAAGTATTTAAATCAATTCCTTATCATTGAAATAAGTTTTATTCAATTTTTAAAAACTCAAATATGATTTAAATAAGTTATATTCAATTTTAAAATATGTGGAGATCTAAAAGTTAGAAATACAAGTTTTATTTGATTTTATTTTGTTTGAGGTTTTCTACAAAAGGTTAGTCATAATGCACGTCATCAATAATTTTTTTGTGCTTACATTAAAATCAATGCAAAATTTTAAACTAATTACCTTGAAATTAATGTACACCATATATCTAGTTACATCAAATCAGAAATCAACATCTACACTAAAATCACAACATCTAATGAAACCAATAAAATAGGATTAGAAATCAACATCTACATTGAAATCAATGCATCTAATGTTGGAAGCAGTCAAATAGGAATAGAAATCAACATCTATACTGAAATCAATGCATGTAATGTTGCAAGCAGTCAAATAGGATTAGAAATGAACATCTACATTGAAATCAATGCATCTAGTGCTAGCAAGAAAATAGGATTAAGAATCAACATCTACACTGAAATCAATTCATCTAATGCAAGCTCAATCAAACAATATTAGAAATTAATATCTTTAATGAAATAAATGAATATAATCGAAGTAATGAAATAGAATTAGAAATCAACATCTACACAAAAATCAATGCATCTAATGCAAAAAATCAAATAGGATTACAAATTAGCATTTGTACACTAAAATCAACATATCTAGTGCAGGCAATTTTATTCCCTTTCTCTCCCGACTCCATCTATATCCTCCCATCTATCCTCCCTCCATCTTTCCTTCTCTGTCTCTCTATCTCACCCCATAAAACATACATGCTCTCTCTCTTCATATATATATATATATATATATATATATATATATATATATATATATATATATATATATATATATATATATATATCTCCCTCCCTCCCTCTATCTCTCTCTTCTTCCCTCTCTTCCGAGGGTAGGGTCTATACATATGAAGAGAAAATCGTATAAGTGTCGGAACCTAAATTTGTAGTGTCAACATTCTTGGAGAAAACACCTAAACAAAGGCAGGGTATAACATTAATGCATATTAAACCCATAAAAGTAAGCTAATAATGATATCGTTGCAAGAAACAAAGACATATCCTCTTACCCATGGTAGATAGAAGCAATAAGGCAAGTCAAAGGTGACCATGACAACCTAGAGACATACCACCTACTAACAACCCCATTTCCTCCTGTTGACATACAAAATCTCGACATCATGGAGAAGAACCCAGAAATTACTACTAAGACATACGTTGGCCTTAGGGTTAGGGTATTGAAGCATGATTCAACTTACGCCGTTGGATGTGAAACACCCCATCTTAATCGTAGAAGATGATTAGTACTGTAGGCCATGTGAATATCACATGGGAAGGGAATATGTGGCTTATGACCTTCGAAGCACCGAAACCAAAGATGTCATACAGACCTTTCCCATTAAACAGTTGAGCGGAGAAAAACCCAAGTGTTGAGGTATGGAAGAGAGTTCGCGTGAGGAAGAACTATAATTAAAGAAAGTAATAGCTCATGCACACACAATGACCCCCAAGGTATGCAATTATGTCTAGGCACCAAGGTAAAAGAATTATTACATGGACTCGATATATATATATATATATATATATATATATATATATATATATATATATATATATATATATATATATATATATATATATATATATATAGCATAGGTAAATGCTCATACACCTATCCACGATATCATCATGAACCCCAAAACCAAAGGTTTGACCTTTTAAATGTTAATAGCTTCATCCAACAAAATTGAGGGCAGAGTCAATGTCAAATAACCAAAAAAAAACCATCATAAATATGAATCAACCACCTTAATAATAACGAGTACATTTTAAACAAAAGTGTAGCTAGTATTGAAATACAATGGGTATCAACTATGGAAATGTAAGGTTAAATCACCAAGTATAAGGGTAGGCAAAACTTTGATGTTTGTATAAGTTAATAATAGAAATGATAAAAAATAAAAAAAAATTTGTTTGTATAGATGGAGATATGTCATAGATGGTATCAGAACCTCAGTTTCAACATTGGGCTTGGAAGGGACCATCATATTAAAATCAAATATGGGCTTGGAAGGGACCATCATATTAAAATAAAATATGGACAGCTGTGTAAACATGAAATATTGATAACATGTTGTATTGTTTATAAGGAACGTGAGTGATGTAGGCCACAACAGAGTGATAGATAATTCCCCACCAGCCATTACAGTTGGTGAAGAATTATACGTTGAGTTGGGGAATGGAAGTACCCCACAAACCTCTCAATTTATGGATGTTATCATAAACCCGCAACAAGAGTTGGATCTTCTCAAGAGTAGTAATGAATGCCTGTTAAAATCTAGTGAAGAGCTAGAAAGAATGATAAGAGAAATGACGAAAAAGTCTAGTCATAAAAGGATTGAACATGAGGTGCAAAAAGAAACAATTGTTGAGACAGAATCAAAGAAGTCTCAAAGAGGAGGTGATTCTGATAGGACTTACTCAAAAGTAAAGAACAAAAAAAGGAGGATGGAACTGCGAGGGGACTTTCAGAATGTAAAACCCCCACTTTTGATGGGGAAAAGGAGGAGGATGCGGAGGCTTGTCTCCTCAACATGACTAAGTATTTTCAACTCTATGAGTATGATTATAGTAATCTGAAGGCCATATTGGCATTTTATCAGCTACAAGGAAGAACTACTCTCTGGTGGGAAGAGGCCAAAAGTGTGCATACTTTGGAGGAAAAAAATAGTTTCCTAGGAGGAATTCCAAAAATAGTTTAAAGATCGATATTTAAATGAAATATACTACAATGATCATGAAAAGAAGTTTCATGAGTTAAGGTTGGGACAGTTAACAATGGACGAATTTGTGGCAAAATGTACCAATTTTATGTGGTGTGTATGTACCAATTTTCTGCAGTATGTCCCTTATATCAAAGTGGAGAAAGCCAAGGTATAATGATTTTTGAATTGCTTACCAACCCCTTACAAATAAATAATCGATTTCAATAATCCTAATACAATGGATGAGACAGTAAGAAAAGCAAGGTTGTGCTACTAATAGTTTAAGAATAGGGTTGAGGGTTTTAAAAATTCGCAAAATAAAGGCATAAATAATATTGTAATGAGTACAAAAAAATAGAAACCCTCTTATCATAATAATTCTGGGAAGGACCATGAGTGAAAGAAATTTAGTAAAGGGAAATTTAAATCAGACGACACAGTCTCACACTAGGTCGAAACCCATGGAACTAAACAATAAAAATAACAGTGGAGTCAAGAAAAGAGAATCGTTGAAGTGTTGGGTTTGTTTTGAACCACACTTATTAAGGGTCTATCCACATAATCTGTGGTCTATTCAGAATATTCAAGTGGTCCACGAAGCAACAATTGTGAATGGTGTTGCCAAAAATATTCCCAGGATCAGTGCTACACTAGAGGACAGACAAGTTGAGCAACAATCTACCATGATTGAGATTGAAGTTACCATTTTAAACCAATATGTTTCTTTTTTAATTGATCCAAGGGCTATTCTAAGTTACATTAGTCCCTAAATTATGGAAAAATGTAAATTAAAACCTGAAAAATTCAAGAATGCATGGTTGGTATAGTTAGCAACTGGTACCAAAAGAAAGGTAACCAGTCAATAAGACAGTGTCTCATTAACTTAAATGGTTATCCCACAAAATTAAATTTAAACATTCTTCTTTTAGGGTCTTATGATGTGTTAATAGCCATGGACTAGTTGGAGAACAAAGGAGCAATTGTAAATTGTTTAGAGAAGACAGTAAGTTGTATAAGTCAAGATGGGAAAACCCATATGATTAGAGGTTCACCAAAGGAAATGTTAGTTAGACAAATATCAACCTTGCAATTGAAAATGAGTGCAATAAAAGGATGCTAGATATACATGGTGCAGGTGGAAACAAATAAAGAACAAACAAAAAAGGAAAACTTAGAGACCCTACCAGTGATCAGTGAAATTTCAAGATGTTTTCCCAGAGGAAATCCCAGGTTTACCTCCCCACAAAGACATAGATTTCACCATTGATCTAGTACTAGGTGCCACCCCAGTGTATAGAGCTCCTTATCAAATGAGTGCACCATAATTAATAGAACTAATGGTGCGGTTCCAAGAACTGTTAGATAAGGGTTACATTAGACCCAGTGTCTCTGTAATAGCCCTCGTGAAAATTTCATGTAATAAAAGTTAATAAAGGAAAAAAATACCACGGGTAAGGGACATGTATTCCTAGTTGAATGTTGGACAAAGATATCCTAGTGGGCATCAATGGAGGTCTCTAGCTAAGGAAAATGGGCAAAGGCTAAGGAAAAGGAACTAAAAGGCAAAAAGGCATTTTTGGCACATTTATTTATGAAAGTAAAGGAAATTAGAAGAAATGTAAGGTGAAAGGTCACAGGTTGCATGTGAGGAGGAAATTGAAGGAAAATAATGGAAAATGAAGAAACTAGAGGCCTCATTAATAAAATTTCTCCTAAGGATCAGTTGGCATGCTCTTGGCTCAAGCTTAGTCAGTGTTAGGCTCTTGGTCAATTCAATTTTGGATCTCTCTCATTATTCTCTCTCTTTCTCTCATACTCTTGGTCACTTGGAGTTTTTTTGGAGCACTCTAAATTTGGATCAAGGAAGGAAAAGCAAGAAAAGGGAAAGGAAGGAAAGCAGGATCATGCAGCTTCAATAGGAATACTTGCAGGTAGCCTTTTTCATGTGCGATTTACTCGCTAGTTTGGACATGCACAACTTTGCATGTTGGTGTATAGTTCTCTTGCTATCGATGGCATGGTTTTTTCGGGTTATGATAGTGGTTTTCAACCTAGCCTTACCTTTTTCTAAATGTCATGGTGTGGGGTGTTTATTATACCTTGGACGCTTTTGACAGGATACATGGTAAAGCTTGAGGGAGAAGCCTAGTGATGTAGGTTTGGATTGCAGTAAATATTGAGAGACTGGTCTCAGTTTAGGGCCTAGCAATCTGAGATTGAATTGCGTTAAAGCATAAGAGACAAGGAGACAAAAAATTCCTCAAGGATAACGATGAATTCTAGATGTGATTCCAAGTTCGATTCAACTGTGATTGGAGCACCAGGTTTGGCGTGTTCACGGTTTGGTGAGGGCAGATAGGGTTTAACCTATGGACTCCCTTGGTTGTTCTTGGTTTCGTTGTTCTATGAGATCCCACATTCATGCTTGGAATATGGCACATGGGTGACTGACTGAAAGAAATAATTGGTTCATCCATGTCTAGGGTCGAGTGGTACGTGGAAGTCCCGAACCTAGTCGGATTTTCCTATGATTAATAAAAGCTAAGTCCTCTTACTTTTTCACTTGTTTATAGGTGGATTTAATGGATTTCATATCTCGGATATTTATATGGTTTATGCTGGTTATATGATTGGTTCATGGCATGGTTATTTAATGTATTTACTTGTAATTGTTAAATGGATGGATGTATGACCTAATTGATGTTATAACAATTCAATGGAGAAGGTGGTGATCCTTCTGGTTATGTTTAATAAGTTCTTTCAGTCATTCATGCTCTGTCTTGTATCCTAGATGTGTAGGTTGCATTGATGCCAAGTGTTTGACAGAATGTTAGTCTCGGTTGGGGATGCTCAGGCCTAGTCCTAATTTTGATTTTTGATTTGTTTATCTTTTCATCATGCCTTTGATGGATCCTAGAGGTTGTAGCAAGTTCTGGGCAAAGGTCGGGACTATAGGCTAAAAAAGTGGCTCAAATCTTAGGGACGCTGACACAAGTCTACTGAAAAGAGTCCAGGAATGTTGGCACATAGGCCTATGACAGCGACTTTGGGTTTTGGAAACTCTCTTGCCTATAACATGAGAATGTCCAAGGGTTAAAAGGGTTAAAACATCAATGGGACTCAGGGATAGGATGTCTGAGCGGCTAACATGTCTCCTAAGGATGTTGTTGCTAATGTCGATGGGTTTGTTTGATTTGTTTCACCAATTCCATTTCCTTAAGGTCACCAAGGATGTTGAATCCCTGATAGTGACCTCTGTCGTCGCATGTTTACCTGGGTTGGTGGGTTACTTGGGTAGACCTGGGAGGAGGGGGTGTTACAGATTGGTATCAGAGTGTGATTGTACACTCCTTGGGTTAAGGTGCTTGGTCATGCATGCATGTGAGTTGCATGTGTGTCTCTTACACTTTCATTCCAAGTGCTTGTTGCATTACATCATGTTGATCATGGTTGTAGTGAACTTGATGTGAGTTTGTGGAATGCATCGTCAAGAGTATATGACTGGTTACATGATAATATGCTTCTTGATTACATCCTTGTATGTTAGGTTGAATTCTTGTATGTTTGATTACATGTATCAGTCTTGTAGGTTGGTTACAAGAATTGATCCCTTATGCCTGACTACATGCATTCATGCGTGTGTTTAGTTGATTAGGCATTTCTTATGCATGTTGATGGTTGCATGTGGAAATGTGTACAATGGATTAATGGTTGTTATCATGCATGAGGTCATGGTTTGTGAAGTTGATATGGTCATGCATTCATGACTGGACTCTAGCTAGAATGATGTGAATATGGTTTTGTACTCATGTGTTATATGTCTATATGCAGTTGCCATGCAGGTATGGTCTTGGTTATAATTACGCATGAATAGTAGGTCAAACATGCCTTATGAAGTCATGGTATTTAATCTAGGTCATCAGGGTGATATTGGTATGTTATGATGCTAATTTGTTGGCTGAGATAGAAAAGGAGATGAAAATCATCTTAATGAGGTTGCAACATTGGACTTTGGGGTAAGATCAGATCATCATACAGGCATTGTATGTTGGGCATGTAGGTATGTAGGTTAAGGATTGTTATATGCATTATAGTTATGTGTATGCCTTTCATTCTATTGATGTTATGGTTACATTCATGATGGATGTTAGTTGATTAGTGTAGGTATATGCACATGTGTCAGATAGTCAAGAATGATAGTAACATGTAGTTGTATGCATTGCTATTGTTGTTTTATATTAGATAATTAATGATTATGTTGTATGTTGTTGATGAAGTATATTGTAGTTTAACTTGTTGTTGTTAAATGATAGTTACTTTGATGATTAGGGTTATTAAATTTATATCTTGATGTTATATGTATCATGCTAAATTCGATTGGCCTATGCAGATGTTAGGGTTACGAAATTCAAGTATGAGTCGACTTATCATGTCGCATTGTGTGGTACTAATCTAGAACGATCGTACATATGTGATTTCTATGCATAAATGATAATTGTTTATGAGTTAGGATGTAAAAATGTTAGTTAGTGATTGTTATGGATAACATCATCTTACTTGTGTTTGAGTTGACATGTTGTGAAATTATATCATACTAATCTAGATTGATTGTGCAGACAAGATAGCCTCCTCTAAGATACAGTAAGGTATGAGCTCACTTATGTCGCATATTTGGTGCTTAACGGTTTGATTATGTTGTCTAGTTGATTTATTTAACATGGTATGTTGGAAAGTTGGTTGAATGTTTGATGAATTGCATAATATGCCTAGGTGTTCAAATAATATTGTTTAAGATGATTGTACTTGTTGGTACCATTCCATGACCACCTTTTTCTTCTTGAAACACATCATTTGTCTACCTTTTTCCTCCATAGATCCCTTATTTTCCTTGAAATTGATTAATTAATAGCATTATAGTTGTTAGTTTGCATTAAAGTTAATTTATGAGTTTTTATGTTAGAAATTAGGAATTTTTAATAAAAAGGTTACAGGAAGTCACAACATCCTGTAAATGGTTCATCATCTGACACGTGGCATGACAGGTAAGCCAAAGCAATGGATAGGAATGAAAATTGGAATGTACAAGCATGGAGAAACATCAATCCTACAGCAAATCAAACACTCCTGGTTATGCGGTCAACGCTGGTCAAGGCCCTAGTGTTTTGGTGACAAAGGCAGCAACAGCCATATGTTTCCCAAACTGGTTTCGTTTTCTTTCTTTTTGGAAATCGGTTTAGAATGGAAATGACCCAAAAATCATTCCATAGTAAAAGCAGAAACAGCTGCATAGTGAATGTACATTCAATCCAAATGAAAATCGTGTATTAATTGTTTTTAAAAACATAGGTATAGTTACAGTTACGTGGTTGGTGATCTCTGTATATCGTTTTGAGAACAGAGCTTTTGTATGATCTTCAGAACTTAATACTAGAACTCGATTATAGTCACGGTTTTATTATAACATTGTTCATGCATTAATACCTTAGTTGCTTGAGCGTATTCCAGTGTACCATTGAAACGCGGACGGGCCCTGCGTGGACTGGTATACTGTCATTTTCATTTCATTAGCAGCTTTTGAATATTGAATAGCATGCATAGTAATTAGAGTTATGCTTATAATTTTGTTGATTTAATTAGCAATCCTTACGAATGGTGTTTATGGTGATAGCTTAAAGAATTTATCGTTAAGATCATTGAACCATATCTTGTAAGAGATCTGATCCATCGTTATATTTTTAAAGCATCCTCATAGACTCTGTTTACATGTATTTAAATTTGTAGTATGCTTTTGATCTTTCATGAATGCTGAGTGTTAACTAGACAGAGCTTTTGTGCACAACATCCTTGTAAGGGGATTAAAATCTCAGTCTAGCAATACACAGTGTCTTTAGGACAGTTAGATGAGTTGAGTGACCTGAGTGTCAAGGTGATAGGGAACATATCTTAACCTTCCGTAAAGAAGTACTGTAACCTACCACAATGAACACTTAGTTAGGAATCCTTTATGTCTATAGATTTTAGACGCATGCCTCGAAGTTTACTTACCCTGGTCGATAATAAATTTAGCCTAATCTAGCACCCTAGGTTGGTCACTACATTTTGGCGCCGTTGCCGGGGAGGCGTAGTTAGAGGATTTCGAAAAAAATTAAAATATAAAAAAAAAATTAATAAACAAAAACAAAGCAAAAACATAGATTTAGAAGTCATGTTTACTTATGCCTAGATCTAGAGATAATAAAGGTAGATTCATAAAAACCCCCATCCAAAAACTAACCTACCATCAGGAGCAGACCCTTTCGGAAACATTGAACACACAACACTAGCTGAGGAAGTCACCATACAAGAATTAGAGGATAAACAAAAATCAGGGAAAAGACTCACACTCAGCGAGAGGCAAATTCTATTAGCACACAAATCACAGAAGAAACACTTCCCTGGATCCTCTATACAAGGAGAAAGTAGCACAGTGACTCAACATTCTTTCTTTAATCTTCTCTTTGAAACAAGTGACACTGAACAAGAAATAGAGGAACCTATCAAAATGGCTGAGGAAGGAGATGGATCGGTACCAAATCAAGGTCGAAGAGACGAGGAAGAGTCAACCTTTAAATTTCCTATTCAAGAACCACAAGAAGATGATGAAATAAAAATGAAAAACATACCTCCATCTGTGCTACCAAACTTTTATGGCATGGCTTCAAAAGACCCAGATTCATTCTTGTTTGAGTTTGACATTGTATGTTGAACATATGGTTACACAGATGATGCCCATAGGCTTAGACTCTTCCCAACAACATTAAAAGCATCAGCATTAAGATGGTTCATGCGGCTTGGTGAACATGCGATAACTGATTGGGATGGCATGAGAAGAATATTCCTAAAGAAATACCAACCTTATTGTAGATCGAAAGATTCCAAAGATGATATCTTTAGGATGAACCAACAAGAGGATGAAAATTTAGAGGAATACTTAGAACGGTTTGTTTACAATTTACAAAAATCAAAACACCGAACCATGCCTCTTGATTTGATTCGAACAATATTCTTGAAAGGCATTCGAGAAGAATACTTAGATGATCTTAATTTGATGGGCAAAGGTGATATTTCTACTTTACCTTTTGAAGAAATTGTCGAGTTATGTGAAAAGTATTCAAGGAGCAAAGTCAAAATTGGAAAAAGAACCATATCATCCAAAGCCACAAAATCTGCTTCAGCAAGTGTCACAAGGGCTGAAATAGGGAACCTATTAGAGGAATTCAAAACATATCTGTTAAGTACCTTAGGAACCCAAATTGACACTCTAAAAGCTAAGAAGAGACAAGAAGAATAAGATCAGATGATGGCTATCTTTTGCCCAAAATGCCAGAAGAAACATGCCTTAAAAGACTGCCCATTAGAAAACATTCAAGTTTGTGCCTTTTGTACTGAAAATCATGATATATTTCATTGCTCTAAAGTCAAGGTTTTGCATAATTGTAATGTGGCAGCTAATGCAGATATGGAAAATTTGTATTACATGGGCGCAAAGAGACCATGGCAGCCAAAACCAGCACCTCAAGGTATGTTCCCAAACCAAAATTTGCAATTTCCTGTACATGATGAGATGTATGCTCAGAATTCATGGAATGTACCCATGCCATGGCAGCACCAAAATTACCCACAACAACAATGGAGACCATCTCAGCAATACTCTCAACAATCATTCATATCCTCAATCATACCAACCATATTCACAGCCATATCAACAATATCATCAGCCCATACTCACCATATCCTCAATCATATCAGTAGTATCCTCAGCAGCAAGTTGTTTACCCACATCAACCTCAACCCACTCAACCATCATTTCCTGCTCCTCCACCAATAAATCCACCACAATTACAACTTCCATCTAACTCACAACCTCCCAGACCTACTCAAATCCCTGCTCAACCTGTACCAAATCCAAATAATAGAGCAGAAAGACCAGCCTACAACGTAGATGAGGGAACCTCATAACCCACATTACCCTTGCAAAATATCAATTTGAGGTCTGGTAAGGTACTTCACAAAGAATCTCCAACAGCTGATAAACAAGAAGAAAACGAAGAAAATAAAAATGAAACTTCAAATCAAAGAAAACAAAACGATGACACCAAAAATAAACAAGCAACCATTACATCCACCACCTTTTCCAGACCGATTGGTCCAAACAAAACTTCCAATGTCTATACCACAGTTTGATGTTTTAGATGAGCTCAAGAATGTCTATATAAAAATTCCACTACTACAAGCCATAAAAGACATTCCCATATATACTAAAGCAATCAAAGAACTGTGCCTTAAGAAGCCCACTAGGAAAAGGGTTGATCCACAAACCATTCATGTTATTGGACATTTAACTGGTCTTATGAAAAACACCATCTCAATGGAAAAGTATGTTGATCCTGGTATTCCCAGAGTCACTACAATCATTAACAACATACATATTCCAAACACCTTAATAGATCTTGGGGCCGCAATAAATGTCATGAATCTTGAAACCATGAAAACACTCCAGCTCACAAATTTGCAGCACGCAACAATTGTTTTAGAACTCGCTGATAGGCCTAAAGTGATTCCTGAAGGGATTTTGTAGGACATAATTGTTTCGCTGGACTCTTGGGAGTATCCAGTGGACTTTTTAGTTCTTCAACCCAAATCCAATTTAGGAGGGCACCCTATCATCCTTGGTAGACCATGGTTAGCAACTGTTGATGCATTCATAGGATGTCGATCGGGTAATATGATCATTTCACGAGGAACTGAAAGAAAACAACTCACTCTTTACCCATCAGCACAATCACTAGCAGTAGCACACAATTTATGGCTTGATGATAAATACAATGACAAAGAAGAAGTACAATCTGTTTTTAGCGTCAACCAAATCTATGATTTTTAAGAACATAATAATGATGATTTGGTAGAATTGTTCCTTTCTCAACCTGATATTTCCGAAAATTTGAGAAATGACCAATATCATGCTGCAGATGAACTTTTAGCCCAAAATTTTCATGAAACATGCACCATTCAATCTCTGCAAACAACATTCCACAATATTTTTCCCATCCAATCCATCACAAACACACAGAGTAAGATCATAGAGATTAGTCGAGGAAAAACTCTGAATATTGGCACTCACCTAGACTCATCTCAGCAAGAGAAATTGATTCAATTATTGAGAAAATACCAGAAAGAATTTGCTTGGGACTACACCGATATGCAGGGGATTCACCCTGAAACATGCACTCGCCATATTTATACCGATAATACTATCAAACCAGTGAGGCAACTGCAGAGACGAATGAACCCCATGCTCCAAGATATTGTTAGAGAGGAATTACAAAAACTGTTGAAAGTTAATTTTATCTATCCTATCTCTGACAGTCAGTGGGTATCCCCATTGGTAGTAGTGCCCAAGAAAAATGGTAAGTGGTGGATCTGGGTCGATTACAGACAATTGAACAAAGCAACGCTCAAAGATTATTTCCCACTACCATTTATTGACCAAGTGCTAGACACATTAGCTGGGAAATCATCATTCTCTTTTCTTGATGGTTTCAGTGGCTAAAACCAGATCAGGATAGCCTTAGAGGGCCAGGACAAAATCACTTTTACTTGTCCCTGGGGCACGTATGCTTATAATGTTTTTCCATTTGGACTTTGCAATGCTCCAGCTACATTTCATAGAGCTGTATTAGCTATTTTTGCTTATTTAGTTCATGATTGCGTTGAAGTTTACATGGATGATTTTTTAGTGTATGGCGATTCATTTGAGCATGCATTAGAGAACCTTGAAATTTTTTTGAAGAGATGTATTGAAGCTAATCTGTCCCTGAGCAATGAAAAGTGTTTTATGATGTTAAATGAGGGGATAGTATTAGGCCACTATATTTCTTTTCAAGGCATTAAAGTTGATCCATCGAAAATCCAGATCATTGTCAATTTGCCAATTCCGGAGACTCAAAAAGAGGTAAGAAGTTTCCTTGGGTATGCAAGCTAATACAGAAAGTTTATTGAACATTTTAGTAAAATAGCTTCACCTTTGTTTAAGCTTCTAGCCAAAGATGTACTTTTCAACTGGAATGAGAATTGCCAACAAGCATTTGAAACACTCAAAAAGAAGTTGTCAACCACACCAGTCTTAAAAGGACCTAACTGGAACCTACCATTTCACATCTTTATAGATGCATCTGATATTGCAGGAGGTGCCTCATTAGGCCAAAAAGAGGAATCTTGTCATTACGCCATCTATTTCATTAGCAAAAATCTAACACCTGCAGAATTAAACTACACAGTCACAGAAAAAGAAATGCTTGCCATCATACATGCTGTGAATAAATTCCGACATTATATAACTGGTTATGAATTTTTTGTACATACTGACCATTCTGCCATTAGGAATTTAATGAATAAACCAGTAACTAGTGGCAGAGTTACCAGATGGTTATTATTGTTACAGGAATTTAACATCACAATGTTAGATAGACCAGCTAAGGAGAATCAGGTGGCAGATTTTCTTTCTAGACTGCAAAATCAAGGTGAGGTTGTTCCAGTTGAAGATTCTTTTCTGGATGAAAATCTATTTGCAATTTCAATAGTGAATCCTTGGTATGCTGACTTGGCCAATTATTTGTCTACAGGAAGGACACCTCCATACTTTACTCCAAAGGAAAAGAAGAGGCTAGTCAAACAAAGTTCTCGATACTCATGGATTAATGGCGATTTATTTTACACTGGTTATGATATGATTATTAGACGATGTGTAAGAAATGATGAGATAATTGATATTTTAAAATCTTTCCATGATGAACCGTGTGGTGGGCATTTTGCAGCTAAGCGAACAGCATTCAAGATTCTTAGTCTTGGATACTACTGGCCATCTATTTTCAAGGATTCCAAAAAGTATGTGAAGAGTTGTGATAGCTGCCAAAGGATGGGTAGGCCAACAGCTACAGATGAGATGCCACTTCAGCCCCAAGTGCACCTAAAGCCATTTGAAAAATGGGCTCTAGATTTCATAGGAATCATTAATCCTACCTCCAATGGTAAGAAGTACATCTTAGTATGTACTGATTATGTAACAAAATGGGCTGAAGCAAAAGCACTAGTTCGAGCAACTGAACAAACAGTGCTAAACTTCCTTTTTGAAGAGATTTTTGTAAGGTATGGAGTACCAAGGGAGATAGTGACTGATCAAGGTACTCAGTTTACTTCAAATTTAATTAAGGACATCACAGAAAAATATCAAATCAAGCACAGAAGAAGTACACCTTACCATCCACAGGCCAATGGCCATGTGGAATCCACAAATAAAACTTTGGAAGGAATTATCACTAAGACTGTGGAAATGAATAGAAAGAATTGGGAAGAGAAGCTCAAAGATGCACTCTGGGCTTATAGAATCATGTGGAAGAATACTACAGGATTTACACCATATCAGTTGGTGTATGGCAAAGAGGTAATGCTTCCTATTGAGTTTCAAATACATACTTTTAAGATGGCTGCAGATTTGGAAATTGATCTGAATGAAGCACAACAAGAAAGAATTTAGCAGTTGAACCAGTTGGATGAAATGAGGCAGCAAGCAGAGGAAACAACAATCCTCATGCAAAAACAAAGGAAGCAGTGGCATGATGCACATATCAAGAAGCAGTAGTTCAAAGAAGGAGACTGGGCTTTAATTTTTGATTCTAAATTCAGAGATCATAAAGCCAAGTTTACCACACATTGGATGGGCCCATACGAAATCATTCAAGTTTATGACAATGGATAAGTCAAGCTCATTACTATTGATGGAGAAGGCCACTCCTTTACTGTCAATGGTCATCACTTGAAACTTTACAATAAGCCCATCAGCAAGCAAAATTTTATTCAAACTGTATCTCAATAGAGAGAGGTTGAGATATTGCAGCCTTCAGCTGTAGTATCTCTACCTTAGTTCATTTCATTTCAATTTAGAAATTCAAAAGAAATTAAAAAAAAAAAGTAAAATTAAAATTTAAAAAAAAAATAATAATAATGGGTTAGATATGAAAGCCAGACTCTGGCACACTCTAACCCAGAATTATTACTTGAAAACCAATTCTTTGGCTGGTAAGAATTCCTTTTCTTTTTGTTTCCTGTTTGATTCATCAATTGAATAATGACTTGAGGACAAGTCAAAGCTTTAGTGGGGGAGAAGCATCAACATTTTGTTTTTCTTATCTCATCTCCTCATTGTAAATTCTCAAAGATTTCTTATCTCATCTCCTCACTGTAAATTTCCAAAGAGTTTGTTTCAGCACTTCAAATTTCAATAAAGAAGTTGTCTTTGTCTTTGTTCTAATCAGAGGGACCTGTTTAAAAGCACTATGTAGTGGGACCTGTTCTGTTCAAAAGACCATGTTACTAGCACCAATAGTAGAGGGACCTGTTCAACATACATAAAAGGGACATGTTAAGAGACTGTTATCTCAAGTTACTTCAGCAAAGCTTAAACAAAGTTTCAACAGATATTCAAAGGTTGCTTGTCACTAAGGCTTCATCAAACACCAAAGATCAAGGAACCTGCACACATATAGTTCTTTTCCAGATTTCAAAGAAGCTGCACAAACATTTTCCAGATCTTAGAGGGACCTGTTGCATTCAAATTCATCTCAGAGGGACCTATCATGAACAACAAAGATTAGTCAAGAAAGACTAGTCCTACCTAGCATGCCAATTCAACGCTTGATCAACCAATAAAAGTGTAATGTATTCTTTATTTTTAACATTTAAATTCTTAGATTATTTTTAATGTTAAATGTGATGACTATGACTGCTACGATCAATTTCAAAAACACCTACATACCTATTGCCCCTTATCATATCCTTAATCACTATCATCTCCCAACACTCTAGCCTATCCCATATTTATACGATTTTTAAATTCCCATACTCTTCATACGATTTCTCAATTCCCTATTATATCACCCTCCCAGCCTTTGTTATTAACTCTTTATCGGCCAATCAAACCCTACTGCCGGTCCAACATCTCCCTATTCGGCCAAGTACCAATGAACGAGGGACAGGTGGTGAACTGTTTGAAAGCCAAATGTTATACGGTTTTGTTCATTATGTTTGAATCGGCCAAGTTATAACATGATCACCCGACGAAGTCGACTGATGCAAACAACTATCTGATATCATACTCCAGTACTCCATACATGCTTCCAGCGTTCTCATGATGGTATTCATACGACCCAGTACAGCTACTCCTCTGTCATAAAATATGAATATGCTATGAATTGAGTCGAGTCGGTTGTTAAAAATTTCATTTCATTCTCAGTTGTTCTATATTAGCAATTCGACTTCTATGATTTCAACAGCAAAGACTAAGAGTAGCAAGTGCTACGAAAGGAAAACACAGTCATTTGGGTTTACAAGTTTCGACCTCCACCATAATTACAAGACAGTCATCTGGCCATCACTTAAGTCATTGAAGGAGCTAGTTTCGAAGAACAGAGGGTGCCACCAGGTCAGCAGTGTGGAGCGAAAGACAAAGGTAACAGACCAAAATACCTTTGTTAAATTCGTAAGCATAAACGAAGAGGGTTAGGGAAAAAATTACGCTGTCAAAATGACTAATAGGGTAGAGCCAAGCACATTTGACAATTCTCAGTACCACGATCACTGCATTGCAATTTTAAAAGAAAAACAATGGCTACCCTTCTTGGAAAAGTTTAATGGAAGCAATGAGGAAGTAACTAAACAGTTTGCCTTTACATTCAATGGGGAGAAAGCCTTGATAGGTAATTTTTCATTTAGGGTCTCAGAAGACACCATAGCACAGTCCTTACGGATCAGCCTAGAAGGGGAGAAATACTTCAAGACAAAACAATTCAAAGAAAAATCATGGACCCAATTCATGTCCAGATCGAGGGTTTCATCTGTTAACTAGAAGAAAGGTGTCCCTAGGAGCTGGCTGATGCATCCATGCGACGAAATGGTGTATATCATCCAAAAATTTGTTACTTGTGAGGGCCGCTACAACATAGTTTATTTATACCACATCAAACTACTGTTACATTTGAAAGGGTAGTGCACTATTAGCTTACCATATTTCCTCTTGCAGAGCTTAACCAAAATGTCAAAAAACATCCAAAAGCAAAAAGGTAATGAGGACAAGAGCTTATATCATTTCAGGCTAATTAAAATTCTTATTGAGTATGAATTATAGAGAAGGGGGAAAACATGGAAGGAATTCTTGGCTACCAACCAAATCAAAGATGAATACGATGAGCAAGAACAGCAAGAGCACTCAGGATTTATGCATGACATTGCTGAAGAGATTCCTGTGCACAAATCAAGCTATGTACCTCCACCCATTAGTAGTGTGAGGACAAGGAAAATGAGACAAGAGGATGCCCAGAAAGCAGAGCAAGATAAAATTTTTACTACCTATACAAGAAGATCCAGGAGAGCACAAAAGACCCAGCCACAAGAAGACCAACCAAAATCGAATGCACCTACACCGATGGACATTGAGAGCAGTGCTCACTCACAACCTGGACCAGAAGCTGAAATGGAGGTTGAGAGCAACAATAGGCAAGAAAAAGAGTCACCACCTGCCATTAAGAAACAAAGGAGGCTGGAAAAGCAAATTGAAAAGTTAAAAGAAGAACTGATGGAGGCCAACATGCTGGAAAAAGTCATCAAGAAAGAGAATGAAATGCTAAGAGCACAGAGTAAAGAGACTCAACAGAAAAATGAGAAGTTGAGGGAGCAAATCAAGGAACTCGAGGCTGAACAAACTGACATTTGCAAGTGGGCAACCAAATGGTATAACCAAAAGAAAGCCCTCAAGGAGAAGTACAAGAGTTTAAAGCATGAGCTCCACAGTCAGAAAGATTCCCAAGCTAAGAAGAACATGGATGCATTGTTGAAAGCAGCAGAGGTGCAGGCACGGACAGAGTTTAGAGGCAACACATCAGGATTAGCATGAGGATATGCTAATTCATTAAGCTTGGGGGAGATGTTGGTACCATTCCATGACCATCTTTTTCTTCTTGAAACACATCATTTGTCTACCTTTTTCCTCCATAGATCCCTTATATTCCTTGAAATTGATTAATTAATAGCATTATAGTTGTTAGTTTGCATTAAAGTTAATTTATGAGTTTTTATGTTAGAAATTAGGAATTTTTAATAAAAAGGTTACAGGAAGTCACAACATCCTGTAAATGGTTCATCATCTGACACGTGGCATGACAGGTAAGCCAAAGCAATGGATAGGAATGAAAACTGGAATGTACAAGCATGGAGAAACATCGATCCTATAGCAAATCAAACACTCCTGGTTATGTGGTCAACGCTGGTCAAAGCCCCAGCCTTTTGGTGACAAAGGCAGCAACAGCCATAGGTTTCCCAAACCGGTTTCGTTTTGTTTCTTTTTGGAAATCGGTTTAGAATGGAAATGACCCAAAAATCATTCCATAGTAAAAGCAGAAACAGCTGCATAGTGAATGTACATTCAATCCAAATGAAAATCGTGTATTAATTGTTTTTAAAAACACAGATATAGTTACAGTTACGTGGTTGGTGATCTTTGTATATCGTTTTGAGAACATAGCTTTTGTATGATCTTCAGAACTTAATACCAGAACTCGATTACAGTCACGGTTTTATTATAACATTGTTCATGCGTTAATACCTTAGTTTCTTGAGCGTATTCCAGTGTACCATTGAAACGCGGACGGGCCCTGTGTGGACTGGTATACTGTCATTTTCATTTCATTAGTAGCTTTTGAATATTGAATATCATGCATAGTAATTAGAGTTATGCTTATAATTTTGTTGATTTAATTAGCAATCCTTACGAATGGTGTTTATGGTGATAGCTTAAAGAATTTATCATTAAGATCATTGAACCATATCTTGTAAGAGATCTGATCCATCATTATATTTCTAAAGCATCCTCATAGACTCTGTTTACATGTATTTAAATTTGTAGTATGCTTTTGATCTTTCATGAATGATGAGTGTTAACTAGACAGAGCTTTTGTGCATAGCATCCTTGTAAGGGGATTAAAATCTCAGTCTAGCAATACACAGTGTCTTTAGGACAATTAGATGAGTTGAGTGACCTGAGTGTCAAGGTGATAGGGAACATATCTTAACCTTCCGTAAAGAAGTATTGTAACCTACCACAATGAACACTTAGTTAGGAATCCTTTATGTCTATAGATTTTAGACGCATGCCTCGAAGTTTACTTACCCTAGTCGATAATAAATTTAGCCTAATCTAGCACCCTAGGTTGGTCACTATAGTACTAACACATGTGTTGAGACAATTGATGTGTACTTGAGTGTAGTAGATAGTTGTAGCATTATGTCCAGTAACTATGAGTTGACTACAGATTATGAGATGATTGTTAGTCCTAGTAAGAGTTGATTTCAAATTAGATATGATTGTATTAATGATTGGAACATGTGGTTGACATGTGTGAGCAATTGCAGGGTAACATGCTTGGTTTTAGCATGAAAAGGTAACAATCGATGTGTTTGTATAACTAACAGTTGGACGATGTGATAATGCATAATAAGGTCCTCAATTGCAACAAAGTATAAATGTAAAAGAAAGGAATTGGACGAGAATTACTTTGGCTATGTTTGGAAAACCTAATTCCAAATGAATGAGTGTTTTTCATGCAGGAAGTCTTCTTAACCTTAATATTTTTTGACATTATGTGGATATGTGCTAGATTCATGACCATGTACTTGATAGGTATATTAGCCAGTCTCTAACTACTGGTGGATCTGCCAAAGGAATTGGATTACCTTGAGAGATGGTGTGGATGTGTTCATTTACAAGGCAATGTGCTTGGCATAACAAGGTAAGGTAACCAGTGTATTGTTATGTTTAATTATGCAGTGGCAGTTATGTGTTTATGGTAGTATGATGTAGGGAGTTGCATGGCATGAGAGGTTGCCATGAAATCTTGAAGAAGGCTCAGGTTTAGTTTTCCTTAGGAACCATGGGGATTGAGTCATGGTGTCTATTGTTAGTATTTTTATTTTGGTATTTTGAGATTGTTACACTTGATGTGTGCTTTTTAGTGTGTCTAGTGCATAACTATGCCACTTTATTGTGGTGTCGCGTTGTTATTGGTTTTCATGGTTTTCTTCTTGCTTGTTTCTTGGTATTTCCTTTTATGTTTTGAGTCTTGGGAATTGGTTGGGAAAGAGGAAAGTTGATGGAGCTCAGGGAGAGATGTGTGGTAACCAACAGATGATGTAAGACCCAAATGAAGCTCGATGCATGAGTAAGCGCAACGGAAGGTAAGACTATGACAGTTGATTGGACTAGTTAGGTCCATGGTGGTAAATGGATGGTGGCAGGACAAGCATGAGAATAGTAACCATGAAAGGAAAATTAAATGGCCCTGAGGTGTTGGATGGTTTGAATAAGTTAGGAACATTGGTTCTCAATGTTGTGCACAAATGAGGAAGTTCTATTAATCTAGACCTTATGTTATCTCGTAATTATGTTATGATCATGATTATGCTGATATTTATATAGGTATACATGTATGTATGTATGTTTTTGTCTAAAAAGATGATGATTGTTTTATGCTAATGATTATATATTTATGTATGTATCTATGTCACGGTCTGACAGGGTGGTCAGGGGCAATTCTTATGGTGGAATGATTTCTTATATAAGTGAATGGCATGAAGAGATTCTTAGTTCATGAGGAATAAAGTGAGGAGATTATCTTGACAAATATACAAGGCCAAATCATATGGTTATGATTTGATATTATGTGATTATATTATATCTATGTTATGGACAGATTATACCAAGGGATACAACAACAAAATTAAAGTAGTGTGGTCTGTGACATGGTGGGACAAGCATGGATAAGACACTAGAAGCAAGGTTGCTTGGTAAAAACAATTTGGTTTTGGATGTGTGGTTCTATTTTCGTGCACATGTTGCATATGTGATGTTATGTACATGTAGTGTTGTGCAGATATTGCATATGTGGTGTTGTGTATATATGATGGTATGTACATGTTGGATATGCAGTGTTATGTATAAGTGGTGTTGCATGCATGTTGTACATGTGGCGCTATGTACATAGGGTGTTGTGTGCATGATTGTAGAAGTCATGTTGTGTGCATGTCGTGTTGTGTACATGAGGTACAAGTGGTGATGTGTGCAGACAGTGTTGTGTACATGTCATGCATGTGGCATTGTGTACATATGGTGTCACGTACATGTCGTGCCTGTGATACACTGGTGCAGTGTACATGTGGCATTGTGTACATGTTATGTAGGTGGTGCATGTACATGTGATGTTCTGAACACATTGTGGAGGTGGTTGCAGTGTGCAGGTGGTACATATAGTACTGGTGTAGATGCATGTATTGCATGGTGTTGTATGTGTGATGCACACTATGTGTATGTGCACATGGTTGAGGAGAAGACACTGGGTGTTTTTCTAGTGTGGAAACCGATATAGAGTGTGTATGGAATAATGACAAAGGTAGAAGCTAAGGATTGATGAAAGGATAAGTATCAGGATTTTATTTCAGTTTATTATGCATGTGCTTTATGACTATGGTATATGATGATTATATGTGATCTATGATTCTGGTTTATGATGATTACATGTGATTTATGATGTTGATCTATGATGGCTGTGTTTTGAGCTAACCAGATGTGATATGTTTATACATGATGTTTTGATCAAGCGGTTAGCTTGACTTGTTGTGATAGGAAGTGAACAAACTTGCACGTCTGCCTTGTTGACAATGAGGTATGATGTGAATTTATTTCAATTTATTTGAATGTAATGGAAATTATGTGCTTGGAATAGAAATGCATGAGCATGCCTAGTTGGGTGGTTGAAATCGACTGCAAGAATTGGAAGCAGTAGCAAAAGAAATCGGAGCATGTCACAGTATGACGGTAGAGTATTTCAGAAACAAGGCCATGTGGGACACTGGTACACAATAGAGTCCATTGATATCCATGAGCATGCTATGACTGGTATGATATTTGAGGCAAGTATATGCCTTGGTTATTTGATCTTCCGATGTGGGGAAGCCTTGCCAAGGGATGGATCGTCCAGGATAGGGGATGTCAGGGAACTTGGAAGGTGAGTGACCACATGGAAGGAGGTGACTGGATTTCCTAAGGGATTGTGTAGCAGAGAAGGGAAGGTCACAAATATATTGGTTTTGTTCATTAGCATTTCCAGATGGAATCAAATGCACATTTGGAGTGCGCCCTAGAACAATGAGCCAGTAACTATTCTCTTAGAGGACAAGTGGCGCAAGATTACAGTGCCAGACATTAGATGCAGTTTGACTATGGAAGTGGATTATGGACTTCCTGGAAGGAGGTGAATCCTGGTATTAATTTGAGGGTGGAGGTGTGAGCCTCTGGACTCCCTTGTTGATAGATACGGGCATCATATCCTTTTATTTGCTGGTTTAGCAAATGTGCATATGTGTATATGTGGTTATTGTAAATATCGTAATGAGTTGTGCTATAAATCTCCAGTATGCAGTATGGTTATTATATTGTCATGTTTTCATGATGTTTTTCTTTTGAGAAGGTATTTCATTATAAATAATGCAATGAGCTAAGTTATAAAGATCCATAGGTAGTATGTTTCCTTTTCAGCAGTTCTTGCTGAGGTCTTGGTGTGGTTTAACACCGAGGACGGTGTTCCCCAACAGGGGGGGGAGGGTTAGTAATAGCCTTGGTGAAAATTTCATGTAATAAAAGTTAATAAACGAAAAACAATACCACGATAAGAGACATCTATTCCATGTTGAATGTTGGGCAAAGATATCCTAGTGGGAATGATTCACTTGAGGTGTGTTCTAGCTAAGGAAAATTGGAAAAGGCTAAGGCAAAGGCATTAAAAGGTAAAAAGGCATTTTTGGCACATTTATTTATGAAAATAAAGGAAATTAGGAGAAAATTAATGTGAAATGTAACAGGTTGGATGTGAGGAAGAAATTGAAGGAAAATAATGGAAAATGAAGAAATTAGAGGCCTCATTAATAAAAGGGCTTCTTAGGATCAATTGGCAGGATCTTGGCACATGCTTAGTCAGTGTTAGGCTCTTGGTCAATTCAAGTTTGGATCTCTCTCAATATTTTCTCTCTCTCTCTCATACTTTTGGACTTAGAGTTTTCTTGGAGCACTCTAGCTTTGGATCAAGGAAGGAAAGCAAGATCAAGCAACTTCAAGAAGAATACTTGCAGGTACCCTTTTGCATGTGTGACTTCCTAGCTGGTTTGGACATGCATGGCATTGCATGTTGGTGTATGGTTCTATTGCTATCAGTGGCATGGTTTTTCGGGGTTATGAGAGTGGTTTTCAGCCTAGCCTTGCCTTTTTCTAGATGCCATGGTGTTGGGATGTTTATTTTGGTTTTGAGAGTTGATTTTCTAGATGGATTTTGGAATCCAGGGTGGAGGTGGTATCAAGTTTCATTCCCAAAGGCCTAGGAATCCCTTGACCAGTTTTGGTGGGATATACGGTAAAGCCTGAGGGAGAAGTCTCGATTTAGGGCCTAGTGATCCGGGTTTGGATTGCAGTAAAGCCTCAGAGAGGAGTCTTGTTTTATGGCCTAGCGATCAAGGATTGGATTGCAGTAAACCCTAAGAGACAAGGAGACAGAAAATTCCTCAAGGATAGTGATGGATTACAGATGGCATTCCAAGTTCGATTCGATTGTGATTGGAGCACTAGGATTGGTGTGATCATGGTTTGGTGAGGGTGGAGGTGGTTTAACCTCTGGATTCCCTTGGATGTGCTTGGATTGGTTGTTCTATGAGATCCCACATTCATTCTTGGAATATGGCATGGGGGTGAATGGTTGAAAGAAATATTTGGTTCAGCCATGTCTACAGTCGAGTGGTACGTGGAAGTCCCGAACCTAGACAAATTTTCCTATGATTAATAAAAGCTAAGTCCTCTTATGTTTGCACTTGTTTATATGTGGATTTAATGGTTGTCATATCTCTAATATTTATATGGTTTTATGTTGGTTATAAGCTTGGTTATATGACTGGTTCATGGCATGATTATTTCATGTATTTACTTTTAATTGTTAAATGGATGGATGCAAGACCTAATTGATGTTATAGCAGTTCAATGGGGAAGGTGGTGATCCTTCTAATTATGTTTAATAAGTTCTTTCAGTCATTCATTCTCTATCTTGTATCCTAAACCTGTAGGTTGCATTGACGTCAAGTATTTGAAAGAATGACAGTCCTAGTTGGGGATGCTCAGGCCTAGTCCTGAGGTTAATTTTTTATTTGTTTATCTTGCCATCATGTCTTTGATAGATTATTGAGGTTGTAACAAGTTCTAGGCAAAGGTCGGGATTCTGGGCTAGAAATGTGGCTCAAATCTCGGGGAAGCTGGCACAAGTATGCTGAAAAGAGTCTAGGGATGCTGGCACATAGGCCTGTGAGAGTGACATTAGGTTCTGCATGTTGTCATGCCTATAGAATGAGAGCGACCATGGGTTAAAAGGCTTAAAACATCAGTGGGACTCAGGGATAGGATGTATGAGTGGCTAACATGTCTCTTGAGGATGTTTTTGATGGTGTGGATGAGTTTGTTTGATATGTTTCGTCGATTCCGTTTCCTTAAGTTCACCAAGGAGGTTGAATCCCTTATAGTGACATCTCTCATCACATGTTTACCATGGCTGGTTTTTTCTTGGGCATACCTGGGAGGAGGGGCTGTTACAGTCTCACCTTGGGGGGGGGGGGGGGTTGTACTATTCATCAAGAAAAAGGATGACACATTTAGAATTTGCATTGATTATCACCAATTGAATAAGCTAACTGTCAAAAATAAAAACTCGCTACCCCATATTGATGATCTGTTTGATCAAGTGAGGGGAGAAACTATATTTTTCAAAGATTGATTAAGAATCAGCTATTCACAAGACAAATTTTAGAACCATATATGGTCACTATAAGTTCGTAGTGTTCTCTTTGGTCTTACTAACGCACCAACAACTTTTATGTTTTTAATGAACAATGTACTTCATAAGTATCTTGATAAATTTGTACTAGTGTTTATAGATTATATCTTAGTGTATTCCAAGAATGAAGAAGAGCACAAAGAACATCTAAATTTGATACTACAAACTTTAAGAGAACATCAGTTGTATGCAAAACTTCGTAAATGTGAGTTTTATAAAGACATAATACAATATTTGGGTCACATCATTTCAAAAGAGGGATTGTCTGTTGATCCTAAGAATGTTAGGGCTATATTAAATTAACCCATACCTAAGGATTTGTCAGTCGTCCACTCCTTTGTGGGAATCACCAGATATTATCGATGATTTATAGAATATTTCTCTAAATTGGCTTACCCTATCACCTATTTATAGAAAAAGGGAACAAATTTTGAGTGGATAGCCAAATGTCAGGAAATTTTTGACAAACTGAAACAATTTCTGACAGAAGCTCCTATACTAAAAATTGCAGGTCCAAACAAGTAGTTTATTATTTTCATTGATGCTTATTTGGAAGGCCTTGGGGGAGTTTTTTTTTAGGAGAATTTTCTAATAGCCTATGAGTCTAGGAAACTGAAACCACGCAAAAAGAATTATGTTGTATATGATTTTGAGTTGCCTGTAGTAATATATGCCTTAAAGATGTTGAGACACTACCTCTTAGGAAAAAAAATTACTCTGGTAACAAATCATATCAGTTTGAAATACTTTTTCAGCCAACCGGATTTAAATGCTAGACATGAAAGGTGGATGACTTTCCTCGGTGAGCTTGAATTTGATATTAAAGACATAAAAGGAAAAGAGAATAAAATAGAAGATGCCTTAAGTAGGCATGCACATTCTCTAATTAGAATGTTTGTTAGCAGTATTAGTACATATTTTTTAGAACATATTAAAAAATGAAAACAACAAGATCATATATACCTAGAAATTCAACAGAAATTGCAGAAAACGAGAATTCCAAGTTATGCTGAAATTTTTGAAAAATTACTAACTTATAGAAAAAGATTATATGTTCCCAATGTGAGTACTTTAAAACAAATGATAATGGATGAATATCACAAGAAAGCAAAATAATTCTTTCCTTAATGTTGTTATCATCTTTTGATATCCATGATGGAAACAGGTTAAAAACTCAAAACAACAAGATCATAGATACCTAGAAATTCAATACGAATTGCAGAAAACGAGAATTCTAGGTTATGCTAAAAATTTTGAAAAATTGCTAACTTATAGAAATAGATTGTATGTTCCCAACATGAGTACTTTAAAACATATGATACTAGATGAATATCACAAGAAACCATATATAGGCCATCCTAGATATCAAAAGATGATAGCAACATTAAGGAAAGAATTATTTTGGCAAGACATGAAAAGGTAGCTGGCAAAATACTTAGAAAATGTATAGAATGTCAACAGGTATAGGTGGAACACCAATACCCTTCTAGATTGTTGAACCCGCTACCCATTCTTGAATGGAAGTGGGAAGTAATTTCATTGGATTTTATTATAAGATTACCAAGGAAAAAACGACAACATGACTCCATCATGGTGGTGGTGGACACTTTGAGTAAAGCAACACATTTTATACCGGTGTAGTCTACTTATGGAACAACACAGATTTCCAATATTTTCAGGAAGGAAATTTTCGACTACATGGAGTACCGAAGTTGGTAGTTTCAGAAAAAGATGTTAAATTTACCTCCAAGTTTTGGAAAACTCTGTTTGGGGGCATGGGAACTCAATTAAATTTTAGCACTACCGATCACCCTCAGATGGATGGACAAATAGAAAGGACCAATTAGATCTTGGAGGATATGCTGCGAATGTATGTCATGGATAGGCCTACTAAATGGGAGGATTTTCTGCATTTAGCAGAATTTGCATACAACAATAACTACCAAAATTCAATAAATATGAGTCCTTTAGTAGCTTTGTATGGCAGAAAATGTCATACGTCGCTCAGTTGGAGTCAGCCAGAGGATAGATAGAAATAAGGACCAGATGATTTACAAGAAATGGAACAGGTAATACGAAATATTAGATGGAACATAAAAGCTGCACAAGACAGGCATAAAAGTTATGCTGAAAAGAAAAGAAGCCATAAATAATTTAAGATTGGAGACCACGTTTACTCAAGAGTAAAACCAAGGAAAAGTACCTTACTAACTAGGGTTTGTGAAAAATTGGCACCACGATTCTGTGGACCTTTTGAAATATTGGACAGAATTGGTCTAATGGCCTATCAACTAGATTTACCCAACCATATTAAAGTGCACAATGTTTTTCATGTGTCTTTATTAAAAAAATATGTCCATGATAATTCTCATGTAATTGATTGGAATTTGATACAGGTGGAAACCGAATGATATTTCCTTCCAAAGGCACTTCACATCTTAGATCAGAAAATTCCTTGCTCTGGAATTGAGTCATCACTCAAGTTAAGGTGTAGTGGAGGCACTTTACACCTGAGGAGGCAACTTGGGAGTGAGAGGATACAATGAAGGAAACTTATCCAACATTTTTTAGGAATGAAGCAGAGGAACAATAAATACCAAGGACAGTGTAATTAAAAGGGGGGAAGATGTAATACCCCTCTGTTTCTATGTAATTATTTTTCTGGTTGAGATTGAACTATTTTTAGAGGCGATGGATAGGAAACCATGATGGTTTTGATTTAAAATGAACAATAAAGTATGATGATGTAATAAATAAATTTTATTAATGAAAAAAAAAGAAATATGGAAATTATTTGGGAAAGAAACACTTGAGTTAAGAGATCCCTTCCAAGATTTTGAAACCAGTATTGGTGGATAATCTCAAGACAATCTTCCCTTAAATAAACCCTAAAAATCCCTAAGGGTTGATTAATAATATTTAATATGACGAGAGAGAAAATATATTAAATCACTTAGTTGTAGAAACACACTGAGCAAGGGTGAATAAACCACCACGGGAGAGAAAAGTGAGCTTTAAAGAAAAATGAGGAAATACCTTTTTCAAAAAAAAAAAGAAAGAAAGCCTAGGTTAGCGGGTTGGAAAACCCTGAAAAGTGGGATGCTAGGGAAGTAATGCATAAAATATTTTCCTCCTCCCCATCCCCTTCTTCCATGGTTCCCCCCACCCTTATAACCTGTGATCCCGCCCTCCCTCTATGGGTATACATTCAATACACTCTGATCTTGTCCTATCCCTCCCCTCGATGACTATTAAAAACCTTCGCGGTTGCAAATCTTATCTCTCGCATGTTATACTTCGGGCTGGTGCTGAGGTGGTTTTGGGAAGGAAATCTTCAATAAATTAGGTTCTTAGAGCAAAGAATACCCTTGACATGTTACCCACATGAAGTGCCTATTATTTAATTGCAAGGGTATGTCTAGCTCACCCAAAAAGCTAGCCCTCCACAGGCTATTTGATTCCGAGCCTATAGACATTATTTTCCTTCAAGAAACCCTCAGTGAAGCTCAACACATTATCTGTATTCTGAGGAATCTGAACCCGGGATGGGAATTCCTTGCCCTAGATGCAGTCGGGCGTTCTGGTGGATTGGCTCTGGGGTACAATCCACGATCCATAAACCTAACTTCGGCCTGGGGAGGAAAGGGTTTCATTGGTATCGACATCTTTTCTGCTAAGCTGGGAATGGATCTCCGTGTCATGAATGTTTATGGGCCTTGTCAGGGGCAAGAGGCTTTCTGGAATCAACTCCTAAACCTCTCTATTACCTCATCTGACAATCTCATTATGGGCAGTGATCTAAATTTTTCTATTGGATTTAGTGAGTCCCGGGGTTCATCTACACAGATTGACCCGCTCTCTGATACCATGGAAAACCTGCTTGATCAAGTTCATCTCTCGGATATCCCCATGAATAGACCCTTATCCACATGGACGAATAGAAGATTTGATGAGGCGGCACTGGCTAGAAGACTGGACCATTTCTTCCTCAAAACCCCGATGATACAGAGATTATCCCATTATAGGTAGTGGGTCAGATCCGGAGGTATCTCTGACCATTCGCCCATCTACGTAGAAATCTTTGGACCTCTTATTAAGCCCAAAGCCCCTTTTAAATTCAATTCATCTTAGCTTTAGGACCCCTCCTACTCCAAACTAGTCTCATATTTCTGGTTGCAAAACCCTCCCACTCAAGGTCTCACACGGGCTGAAGGGTTCTGTCATAACCTTCTACATCTCAAGAAACTCACTATCAAATGGGCAAAGGAAAAAACCCAAAGGGATGACCATACCCTCGCCTCTGTTGAATTATCCTTGGCCCATCTTATGGATGACCAAAGCAGGGGTTTCTTAAACACATAAGCCAAGTCACAATTGATTGATTTAGAAAATCAAAGGGCCAGAATTCTGAAGGAAAGAGAGGAAACTTGGAGACTCAAGAGTAGAGCGCTCTGGCTCAAAGCAGGGGATGAGAACACAAGTTACTTTCATAATTTTTCCAAGGGGAGAAAAGCCTCCAACACCATCTGGAAAATGCCCTCACAAGATGGAGGTATTGCAAAAACTTTCAATCAACTATCTCAATTGGGAATCTCACACTTCAAACACCTATATAAGGAGCCCCCAGCCTCAAACCTTGCAGATATCATTCAAGTAGCAGGGCACCTCCCAATCTTTGTAGATTCGGATGTGGCAGCTAAGCTAACTACACCCATTACCAGAGATTAACTTGAAGGGACATTAAAATGGTTCAACAAAGATAAAAGCCCTGGCCCAGATGGATGGTCCATCGAATTCTACTTAGCCTTTTTTGACCTCATTAGGAATGACCTCCTCAACATAGTTGAAGAGTGCAGGAACTTCGGAAAGATGTATGAGGCTATCAATGCTACCTTCATTACTCTTATACCAAAATCTAACTCCCCTACATCTTTCAATGACTTTTGACCAATCTCTCTCTGCAACACCCTATACAAAATCATCTTAAAGATCATAGCTAATTGGCTTCGTCCTATACTCTCCCATCACATCTCTCCATAGAAATTTGCCTTTATTCAAAATCGACAGATCCATGAGGCCATAGGCACTGCCCAGGAAGCCATTCACTCTATCACAGAAAGAAATATAGAAAGCATTATCCTAAATATTTACCTCGCAAAGGCTTTTAATCGTGTCAGCTGGCTCTTCATTAAGATGATCCTGATCCATCTAGGATTCCCACTCACTTTCACAGAATGGATCATGTGCTGCATAAACTTAGCATCCTTCAGTGTACTCATAAATGGTTCTGCATCCCACTTCTTCCATGCCGAATGAGGACTTTGGCAAGGATGCCCTCTTTCTCCCCTTCTATTTCTTATAGTGATGGAGGGACTCAGTAGGCTCATTAGCACTGCAAAAAGGGAAGGCAGACTCAAAGGACTGAAAATGAATGAACTTTGCCACCTCACCCATCTCCTTTTTGTTGATGATGTTATGATCTTCCTGGATGGCAGCATCAGGGATTCTACCTCTTTCCATGACATCCTTGCACTCTTTGAAAAAGCCACTGGTATGGTCGCAAATCAGTCCAAATCTACTATCACTCTATCTCACACCTCCCCTCAGGAGGACAGAACAACTCTCCATTTCTTCCATTATCAATTGCATAATCTCTCGAATGGCCTGAAATACTTGGGTTTCTGGATCAAACCCCATAGCTACCGGATTGTTGACTGGATCTGGTTAGTGATTAAAATTGAGAAGAGACTAAACATTTGGAATCACAGATTCCTATCAAGAGTAGGGTGCCTAGTCCTCATTAAATCTGTATTAGAAACCACACCTGTATACTAGATGTCAGTCACCTGGATTCCTCGGGGAATACTTGGCCACATTCAACAAATATGCTACATATATCTATGGAATGGACAAAAGGAAGGAAAAACTTTTGCTTGGGTGAGCTGGAAGAAAATTGCTCTGCCAAAAAAAGGGGGGAGGTGGGGGTTAAAAGACTTGTCTGTTTTTGCACAAGCCCTTGCAGCCAAGATGAGTTGGACCCTCCTCACTTCACAAAATTTATGGACCAATATGTCATACCACAAATACATCTGGCCGCAGCAAATATTAGACTGGGTTCGCCTACCAGACTGGCCTCATTTGGGCATCTCTATAGTATGGAAATCAATCCTACAATCTTTGCCTTTCATCAGATCTGGACTGGCATGGCGCATAAACAATGGTAACTCAGTACGCATTGGTATTGACCCATGGATGGGGAGGGGAACAGGTATCAGCTGCCACCTGAACTGATTCAATATCTTCATCATAGAGATATCATAGTGATTGCACGTATTGTTGATCGTGAGTGCAACACTTTCTTCAACCAAAAATGGAGGACAGCCCCTGAAGTGGGCATTCCTATACAATGGCAACAATCCTGGGAAACTTATCTAATGGCATTGACTAAAGCTCATGTGTGTATAAATGACAATCCAGATGAACTAGTATGGATGCTAGCTGAGCATGGAAAATATACTCCAAAGCTGGGCTACACCCACCTTCTCTCGAATCGCAAACCTGAACATTCAAAAGAATGGTGGCAACATATTTGGAAACTGAAAACTCCTCTGTGGGTGCACTTATTCATGTGGAGTGTCTTAAGCAACAAAACCCCCACAGGCGAAGCCCTATTGCACAGATCCATACATGGCCCGATCTGGTGTGTATTATGCAAACAAGACTTTGAAACTAACGAGCATCTGTTTTTTCTCTGTCCGACAGTCGCCCAGTTTTGGAAAACTACAACTCAACAGCTCTCTATTCAAAACACATGGCAGGGTCCCTCTATTCTACAAGCATGGAACAATTGGAACGCATCACACCAGGGCTCAAAGAAACAATGCCTTCCTCTCATCCTCTGTTCAACTATATGGCTCACCCGGAATCAAATAATTTTCAATGATGAAACTGCTCGATGGCCTCTTATCATTGCAAAGGAAGTGGCAGCCTATCATGACATCCCTAAAGTTGAAAACTCCCACATTCATAAAAATTTTGCCCCCGGACGGATTGACAAATCTAGGCCATGGGCATTTTTCAATGGAGCAGCCCAACCTCATGGATGCGGAGGGGTTTTCATTTTATATATCTCTGATCAGTACTTCTATAAGGTCTAATTATGACTAGAGGAAGGAAAAAATAATTATGCCGAGCTAATCACCCTCAGACATCTACTCCACTTTGCACTAGCTCATGATTGCTCTACCATTCAGATCTATGGGGAATCAAAAATCATTATCAACTGGTTCAACAATAAAAATCAATGTCATGCTATCTCACTTCAAAATATTTTGGATGAAGTCAACATTTTCAAAGCGGTTTTTAACACAGTCTCTTATCATCATATATACAGGGAATATAATGAAGATGCTGATAGGCTTTCCAAGGAGGGCACGCTACTACGTCGAGGATTGTGGATGATCTCTCAATAGATGGGAGCAAATTTCTATCAATATCACCACAGGCCATATATAGATCAGGAGTTCCATAGGGTGGAAAGGCCCTAAATATATACATTTTGCTGCTTTATCTTAGTTTATCCTCTCAAAAAACCATGTATATATTTTTTTTGATGATATATAGACAAACAGACTGAATACCTCAGCGAGGAATATGTACAGGTTTTATCACACTGAACAATCCTACAGGAAATGGCTTGGCCATCTATATTTTTTGATACAGTTTTTTGAAATGGCCATGGGCCAATAGCACTTGCATATGCCTTGGGCATCTACTACATGTAATTTTTCCACATAATGAAAGATTACGATTTCTCCATTGGAAAAAATACATAAAATACCTTATATGGAATCACAAGAGGTTGTTTATTCCTTAGCAAGAGCAATTTCAGCTCAAGGAGAACTAGTGGATAAGTTCATGGTTGGGAGGATGGTGTGTTTTCTCAAGAATAATTCGAACAGTGGATATGGTTAGAAAATATGTTTATTTAATGAATTTTGAATATAGGATGGATGTAGGTATTCTGATGCTATATCATGTTTTTTTTAGCTTGTAAGTCTATTGACAATATTTGCTAGCTATATATTCATAACTATGTTTTATATTGAGTTTCAGAATTATTATATTGATTATCAGAATTATTGTGCATGTATGATTGTAATAGAGGTGTAGTTGTGGGAATGATCAAGAATTGCAAAACTAATATGACAGTTTGAACCTCATTTGAGTATAGGAAGGAATCGTGAAAATTGTATGTTGTGATGAACCCTTTAATAGGAGCTAATATGAGTGAAAAATTGAAAAAAAATTAATGAATATGAAATAGATGTGTCGATTGATGTTTAGAGTGGATAGGAGTATACTGTTTAAAAGCTAGTGATATAGTCAAAGTGTTGATTTATTTGATAAGCTACAAAAGTAAGAGTTTAGCTTCAATAGAATCGGTATCTTAATGGATGCACAGTAGCCATTCTGATTCTAGATTAGGGGAATATAGTGGTGATATATTCATTCCATCTTGGAACCATCATAAAACATATTCTAGTAGGAAAAAGAAAACAAGAAAACAAGTTAATGAACTATTGTTGAGATCGGTCATTCTCCTTATTGAAACATGCACATATGGAAGTTTACTTTTCTAAGAACAGGAGGTATAGAGTAGAACACGACTAAACAAAGATTAGCAACGACACGAAGAGGGATAAGCCTCTTAAATTTACCTTTAGTTAAACTCAAAGTAATTAGGAATGTTATAAGAACAATGTCGCGCATGAATGAAATTTCCACTACTCCTACACACCTTCGTCAAATAGAAATAATATAGGGAGATTTGTAATCATAGAGAGAAAGAGAGTTTCCATAATACCTAATAGATAATAATAATAAAAATGACCACGTCTAGTCGGTGTGTGTCGGAGTACTTATGAATGCAATAGAAACCTTTCAATAACAAACAACATCATTCATCGAAAATAAATTGCATCATTTGGAAATGATACTATAGCAATACATATTTCAGCTGATATTTTGACTCAAGTAGAGTTGCTTAGAAAAAAATTGTGAGAGAAAATTATCAAAGACACTAGTAACATTGCACTAATTTTAGCAGAATTGATATTGTTCTAGTACATAACTTCAGAAAAATGAAAGTTTTAGAAGCACGATAAATATCTTGAATTGGTACTAATCATGTAAGGAACATTCCATGGTAGTTAATGTAATATATATTAAAAAAAAAGAAACAGGTTCTCACCACTTAATTACTCGACATAAATCCTTGATTTGTCGAATTAGTTATATGGCAATGCATACATACAACTGTAAGAAAAAGGAAAAGAAGAATACAATTTATTGACCATATTTTTGGGTAAATTTACAGTGAGCCAGGGGGAAGGCCAAAAAAAAGAACCACTTTCAAATTTCCAGCCTAATCCTAAATATTCACATACATATAATTACAAAATTCATAACTTAACTGTAGAATACTAATGTTAAGACTAAATGGAAAAGATAGAGGAATTAACACTCAGGACGAAATGTCTGGCATAGATATTCAAAGTATAAGATACATGGAACAATGACTCTTGTAAACACAGTGACATACACTGGAAATACATTTCTTCCGAGGAGGTGAATTAACAGAGGAAAACATTAAGCTGAGCTCATTAAGTAATTAAGGGTCTATACCCTAATCTACACATTCGTATGCGTTCAAATAACTATAGAGCATATGAAATTTTAAGTCTGTGACAAGACTGGAACTCCTAGGAGTGACCAATAACAAATAGAGGCATAAACTATAAGATATGTGATACAACATCCCCTTTTATACTCAAACGATGTCGTTGAAAAGTAGAGGTATGAAAGAAATCGACCTGTGAGCGAATAGTCTTAAGTTAGAAGATGGGAGACCCAGCTCTTTCCATCACCTAATCATTAAAAAGAGAAATCGGTAGTTGCAAGTACTAGAATTACCTGCCACAGCAGGAACCATAAGTTATAAACATGCTCGCGGGAATAAGAACAAAAAAAAGGAAGTTGTAATGGAACAAAAGTCAAATATAATCATAGTAAATCGAGTGAGATACCTAGTAAGAATGAGAACTCTACCTAAAGCCCCGGGTCCGTGGAGAAGGGAAAAAAACATCAGAAATTAGGTCGTGGACTTACCATTTTAGGGATTTCAATAGGAAATTATTCAATAGAAAACTCAAAAACCCATATTAGGGGTGCGTACTTGTAAACCCGACTAGTAAGCAACGTTAAAAGTTTCCCCACCGAAATCTTCCTTCCTACATGTTGATCATGAGCGAAACTCGAAACACACATAGGAGAACCACTCAAAGTTGTTTTCAAAAATTATGTTAAGTTAATATTGAGTCCTTTTGGGTGCAGTGATGAGGTAGGGTCTACACCTATGAAGAGAAAAGAATATAAGTGTTGGAGCCTAAGTTAGTAGTGTGAACATTCTTGGAGGAAAAACCTGAACAGAGGCAGGCTATAACATTAATCCATATTTGATCCATAGAAGTAAGTTAATAATGATATCATTGGAAGAAACAAATAAATATCCTCTTACCCGTGGCATATAGGAGGGAGAAGGAAAGCTGGAGGTGACCACAATGACCTAGAGACATACTACCTCCTAACATCCCAATTTTCCTCTTTTTGAAATACAAAAGCTCGACATCGTGGAGCAGAACCCAAAAATTACTACCGAGACATATAATAACCTTAGGGTTACAGTATTGAAGGAAGAATCAACTTATGTTTTTGGATGTGATACAACACATCTTAACCATAGAAGAGTGATTAGTATTGTAGGCCATTTGAATATCACATGGGAAGGGAGTATATGGCTTACAACCATTGAAGCACCAAAACCAAAGCTGCCATACAGACCTTTCCCATTAAACCCTTAGGTGAGTGCAGAAAAACCTAGGCGTTGAGGTATGGAAGAGAGTTAGTGCGTGGAAGAAATATGGTTAAATAATGTAATAGCTCCTATGCGCACAATGACCCCCAAGGTATGCGATTGTGTCTAGGCACCAAGGGAAAAGAATTATTACATGGGCCCGATATATATATATATATCTATATATATATATATATATATATATATATATATATATATATATATATATATATATAAACAGGTAAATTCTCATGTACCTATCAACGATATCATCATGAACCCCATAATCAAAGGTTTGACCTTTTAAAGGTTAATAAACTCATCCAACATCATTAAGGGTGGAGCCAATGTCGAATAACAAAAATAACCATCATAAATATGAATCAAACACCTTAACAACAACGATTACATATTAAACAAAAGTGTAGCTAGTATTGAAATACAATGGTTATCAACTATGGAAATATAAGGTTAAAGCACAAAGTATAAGGGTAGGCAGAGCTTTGATTTATGTATAAGTTAATAATAGAAAACTAAAATTATTTTTTTGTATAGATGGACATCTGTGACAGATGACTATCTCCCTCCCTCTCTCATTCGCTCTCCATGTTCTCTTCATCTATCCTTCTTTGTCTTTCTATCTCGGCCCAAACATACACACTCTCTCTCCATCTCTCCCTTGTCACTCCCTCTCTCTCTCTTCACCTTTCTCTCTCTAGATGTCTTGAACTTCTTCTTTCCCTATATTTTCCTCCAACACCATATCTCGAGCTCCCTCTCTTTCTCAGAGACTCTCTCCTCCTATCCATATCTCCATCTTTTTGTCCCCCCCTCTCTCTCTTACCCTTCTCTCCCACTCTCTCTCCTCTATATTTCAAAAAAAAATTAAATACTATGTTTAAATACTTTTTTTTATGTCATACAACATTTTTTTTTTGTTATAATACATATTTAAAATGAAAAATTTCAAATGTGTGTTGTACATTCACCTATAGGGAAAATGATAAATTTCTATGGAAACATTATCTAAAATTTTCCAAAATATGAATGCTCCAGCTACCTCCAATAGAGATACATAGAGCGCTTCATGTCTTCCAATTTAAATTGTTTATGTTTTATTTGTTTAGGTAGCTTTAGGTTGTGGTTTCTCCAGGATTTTAAAAATATTATATATTTTAGTATGTTAGATTTATAAAAGAAAATAGGTTAAATAAAATTAACATATTGAGTCATCTTGTATGACTGAAATTGTGTTAATGACTCTTTTGCTGGCACCTAAGACGTATATAAACCACATTTATTAATGTGGTTGTGCTAGTATATAATGTAATATACCAAATTTTACATTATATTAAAGTTATATTAATCCAAAATTAATAAATTTAATATTAACATTAAAATATATTAACATTATTTTTTTAATATTAATATCATATTTAATAATAATCATTTTGTAATATTAATTTTATATTTAACAAGATTTCTACATGACATGATAACAAAAATTAAAATAAAATTTGGAATTCTAAAATGTGGTAAAAACTGAAATTTTAGATCATTATTGATTCTAAAATCTAAATTATCAGATTCAAAATTTATTTTATAAAATATCAATCGAGCACAATAGCTTGATCAAGCCATAGAACTTGCAAGCCCCTATTAACCACATATATGGCTCAATTGAGCGTTTACAAAACCCCCGATCAAGTTATTTGAATTTAAAATTTAAATGCTCAAGTTAGCGCTTTAAGTACTTGAGTGAGCTCTTTAAGCACTCGAGCTAGTGCTTTAAGTACTTGAGTGAGTTCTTTAAGCTCTCGATCGAGCCTTTGAAGTATTAAAACCCAGACTTTCAGCACCCCTCTGCAAAATTTCTTGTAACACCATTTCATACCCTGGCGAACTTATGGAAAAAATGTCATTAGGTGGCTGAGCTGATCATTTTGGATTCACGAAGGAATCATATATCCAATGGCATATGAATTTGACATTTTTGAATTCATATGATATTTTTAATCTAACTTCTTTTAAAGATAATGCTTGAAATTTTTTTGAACAATTTTAAAGAGGTTGAATGAAAAATCAATATCATAAAATATACACAATTTTTTTTTCAAAAATTACCACTATCTTTGTTTACGAGTCTTATTGAAAAGGGTACTCATCATTTTTCAATTTATTTAAGTAGTTGAAAAATACCTTACATGAACACGTTTCTACAAATTGCAATTGAAATATTACTTCACCAACTTTGAAAAATAATAAAAAAATATAATTTTGCATAAAGAAATACTTTTTTTAATTGAAACAATTATCTTCTCCATGTAGATCATGCTTATATATATATATATATATATATTACACATTTTACACTAAGTTATGCTACGTGAACACACACATACCTTTTAAGATGTGTGAAAATTTACAAGGACAAACATTTCATTTAATGGAAAATTGACATATTATACGACACTAAATATTTTTACAAAAATATCATGAGGACAACAACATAATTCTCCACAATTTGTCTTTTCACTTCGAATGAAAATTCATAGTGCTTATATGAATTTTGATGGCTTCAATTTGATAAAAGAGGAAAAGCTTGAAATTTCATCAACACGTTTTACCCAAAAGTATAACCAATCATCATGCATTCACCCTTAGTATTAGTTTGTTCTCTAGATATATGATTTATTCTTTGATGAGAATTATTCAAACGAATACTAATTATTCCTTTTTAGTTTTAAATATATGAAGCTTACATTTTTGTAGTTCTAAGTATTTTATTTATTCTCATTAAGGATTATTGATAATTTTAATTTGTAGTTGCATATATAAATTACAATTATTTTGTATTTCCTAACATTTAGCTTCGTGTAAATTCATTTTCACTTATTCTTCACCAGTTACAATGTTTTTTTGTTTTTTACTTTGTGTATTATATTTTTGCACATTTTTTTCTACAATATGTTCTGATATGCTATATTAATTACATTATTGTATTGTATTTTATTGATCACTTAACTTGTATATTAGGTGCATTAACATAAACAATATTTTTAGGATAAACTTTATATTAATTGTAGGATACCGATAAGACAAACCATGCCTTTTCCTTCTAAAGAGGAACCAACAGAGACTATAAACCTGTGGCGAGTGACCATCCCAAACAAATTGGGCTATTTAAAGAGCCTTGTTCTAGGTCACATTCCATTTGTTGACTAAGGTGTAAAATCCTATGTCAATAGCATTGTATACGAGTATATCATCTAAATATACAATATCAAATGAATCCATAAAAGGGTGCAATATATCATTCATTAACCTCATAAATGTAACTGGTGCATTACATAGGTCAAATGGCATTACTAACCACTCATACAAACCTTGCCTGATTTTGAAGGTAGTTTTCCAAGATCTTCTTCTTTGACTTGAACCTTGTGATATCTAGACTTTAAATCTAGCTTGGTGAATTATTTCACTCGCTGCAATTGATCCAGTAGATCATGTATCCTAAGAAATGGGTACCTATTCTTGAGTGTGATTTCTTGTAATCAATACACATATGCCAAGTCCCATCCTTCTTTGGAACAATAATCATGGATGACCCGCATGGTGATGAATTCATTTGACTTACACCCTATTCTATTTTTTGTTGCAATTGTTTCTTCACCTCACTTGCTTCTATAGTAAATTTATTATATAGCCCTATGTTTGGCCATGGGGAGTCTGGAAATAGTTGGATCTCATGCTTCACTTCGCTCTTGGGTGCTAACCCTTTAGGCTCCGAAAACACATCCCTATATGCATGTAGAAACTCTTCCAATTGTTATTTCCATTTCTTAGTACACACCTGTAGGGATGCCTTTCCTCTTAAAGACTCTTCTACAAATTGCTTTTCTCTTAAAAATAGTAAAACATACTTCTTGTTAGAATTGATCAATTTCTTGGCTTGGTTGGAACTTACTAGAAATTTTTTGAACTTGCCTTTGTGTGCATTGATGTCGACTTATTTTCCATCATTGATGAGCAGGTACTAGTTGTGATGTAGGAGCATTCAGCTCAAGGAAAATCATTGTATTTTAGTAGACATAGGGGTATTGTGTTTTCAAGGAAGTTGGGTTCCTAAGTCTGAATTAATGTAATTATTTAGGCTTTTGATTGATTTTAATGAGAATAGGATTTAATTGAATATTGTAAGGCATAATTGTAAATGTTCCCGAATGTAGGAGAACATGAGGGATTTAGGATAGTTGAGAGTTTGAGGGATTGATAATTAATTGTAAAACTCAGATTAGGAGTTAGTTCATGATTTTATGGATTAGAGAGGATCCTTAGGGATGAGGAAGATATTTTAGGATTTTGTTGAGGAACCTATGGATCTAAACCAGGAATTGGTTTTAGAATCCCTTTGTATAAGTGTAAGCCTAAAAGGCAAAGTTAGAGGTTAGAAAGTTAGATAATTAGTTGGTTAAGCTAGTTAGAGTGGGATTTAAGCCTACGAGAAAATTGTAAATAGAGACCATTATAATCAGAAGATCAGGCCAGAGAGACAGAGTCTCGATATGTAATCATTGTTATATGTTGATATATATATATATATATATATATATATATATCTATATATATATATATATATATATATATACATACAGGGATTGAGTCGAACCTGTATAAATTTGTGTTTCGAATACAGAATGATGAATTATGTGTTATCAGAGATTTGCATAATATAAATATATGCAGGCAGGTCAAGGCGAATACACAAAGAGGAAGAGAGCGAGACAGAGGTTTGTAACGGGTCGTTGATCCATTCGAAGGGTCAAATTAATGCTCTAGGATGAAAGTGATTTAAGAACTGACAGAGTTTAAGCTCAAGCAGAAGTGAATTGAGCAATGGAAGAGTGAAAGGCGAAACCTTTGGAAAATTGGAAACCATAGAAACCTGAAGAAATGGTGTAAAGTTTAAGTGAAGTGGAACAGTGGAGAAGTGAAGTATCGATGCTCAGTAACCATTGGATCTGGAAGATCAACGGTCAGGATTAAATCGCATCAGCAAAATCCTTATGGATAAATCGGAATTGGGCCTTGGACAAGAGCGATGAGCGACTACTGATTGATCATGGACCATTGGATTGAGACCAGATCAACGGTCACAATTTAATTTCAAGTCAGACATCAGACAGGTCAAGGGACAGCGATAATAGAAATTGTGATAGCGATGTGGCTGATACGCTGATAGTAATAAAGCGTTGATTGGCAATCGAAAGTATCGGCGATTGGAGTGGCGCAGTGGAAAGGTGATATGGCTGACTCGATATCGTTATATGGGTGCAATTAATAGACTTTGAAATCTAATATTGCGTTATCTCATATCATATGCGATACAGGCATTTGTTAAGAAACCCGTGAAGGATGCGATTGCGATTAGCGATAAAGGGAGCATCGAAAACTGTGCAGAGGCCGTATAAAAGGCAGAAAAGGTATGTTTTGTGTATGATTCCTTTGTAAATGGTTTATAATGGAAAATAGTGTGGAGATGGAAGGTTTTATACATTAACAAATATATAACCAATGTTAAAAAGGGGAAGGCTATATATATGCGAATAAAGGGTTAACGAAGGTTATAAGGAGTTCTAATTTCCCGATATGAAGGTTTAAAACAAAGGCTTTAACAAAGTCATATATGAATGTTAAGGGGTGATTAAAATCCGATACATGCATATTGAATGAAGGGATAGACTATGTTGGGTGTTAATAAATGATTCAGCATAGGAGTTAATTAATGGGGCCTTAACCTTAGAATTGATGATTTAACTCGACAGTGAGTTAAAATTCCTGGGACAGATCAGGTATATGCATAAGACATGCATACTCTTTGGGTAAGCGGGGGTAACCCTGCGTCATTTGGTATCAGATCATAATTGCTATTGGAACAATTGATAGTAGAACAGAATAAGGGAATTATGTAGAAAACGACTTAAAATAGAGATGTATTTTAAGATGTATATGCAGGCAAGGGAGATAGTATTTTAATCTTATAAATAGTAGGCACACAGAGATAAAGTGCAGCAGAACTTGCAGATGCAAGAAAAGGAGGACAATCCATTCAAAGTATAGGTAAATGGTGGAACAAGATCAAGCAGAGATCTTGGAGGAGAGGTGACATGTTTTTTTTTATTTGAAGATGGAAGAGTTGTGGTTTATATTGATGCACAGGTAATAGCATAAGGAGGTGAGAAAGTTGCAGCAATAGCCTAAGAGCAAGGAGTGATCAAGAGAAACTAAGAACAACTTCCAACTGTGATTGGGTAGAAGTTGTTGAGGCAACTCAACAGTTGTGATTGTGGGTAGATTTGTCTCAGAGATAACAATTCCAGCCAAATAAGTGTTGGTGATCTGAAATTAGATCCTTAAACTCTCTTAAAGTTACCAAAACTCTTTAAATAAACTCATGCCAAAGTTCAAAGTCATGTGGATGTCGAAGCTATCAGAAATAACCTCTAAATAATGGTAATTCTGTAGCTAGCACGGAGCAACGAGGACCTTCAGTCAAAGCGCTTGACCTTTGGCCCATGGAGACTATGCATGGCATAAAAATGGCAGTTGGGGGGCTCAAACCCAGAAACGGAGGCTATTTCTAACGCATGATTAGTGCTCGCTAGGAAAAACCCCTCGAGAAGGAAAAAGCCCCGGCACCCAGTCACATGGAAAACAGAGAAAACCGTGGGAAAAGCACTGAAATGGCAGGCAGGTCCCGCACTCCAAAACCGACGGAATATCGGAGGCGTTTTGGGCAGTAAGTGGGTTTGTCAGACGACCCAACGATTCCATACGTTGAATGACGTGTGTCCGGCGAATGAGAGAGAAAACTGCTCTTATCGCGGGTTAACGTTCGAGCAAGTCAACCGCACGATAAGAGTAGTAACCGTAGGATGTGGAGGCCCCAGATCTAATGACGAAGATTGCACCCAATGGGAGACCGAATTTGACAAGAAGAAATAAGCTACGGTGCATAAAGATTTGAAGTCCGACGTGGACAATGAGTCGGCAGAGATTCGTGTTTCATGGGCATTCTTGGAGCAAATGGAAATAACGATCGTTTCAAATGATCGAGTGTTTCGGTGAACCTGACACTTATCTGTTATGGAATAGGTGGTCGTTTCCTTGTGAGGTGTGATGCAGTGACTGTAACAGCCGAAAGAAGGGATTCAAATGGATAGAGGCATAGAACAAGAGAGCAAAAAGCGTAAACGAACAGTCAGGAAGCAGATGGCTTAAGGCCACAGACTGACAGAGGTAGGGGGAAAAAAGGACAGAAGAAGAGAGGAGAGCGAACAGCGAGAAAAAGCTGAACGTGCAGAGAGTCTTTGGAGTCACTAATAGGTCGAGTGAAAAGCCAGAGAACTCAATTGACAGCAGCATATTGTTGTTGAAGTTTCTTGGAGATCGAGTGACTCACAGAGGCATGCAAAGGCCGAAAGAAAGAGCTTAGAGAAGCCAGAGCGAGCACCAGAAGCGAGAGCTGAGAGCTAGAACCAAAGCCCGAGCCAAAGAGCAATAGCCAGAGTCAGAGCCAAGAGCCAGAGCAAGAGCCAGAACCAGAGCCAAGAGCCAAAGCTAAAAAGCCGAAGAGCTCCAAAGCTAAGAAAAAAGATGGTGTTTTGAGCCCAATTTTCCTGTGTAAAACATTGGAGTTGAGTGTGGAACTTGTAAAATAACTGTTGCCATAATCCCAGAGAGCCTAATCAAGTTGATTAGAGCTCAAGGAGACGTAGCCCAAGATATCAGGGTGAACTCCATATTATATTGTTGTCTTATGTGTTTGTTTTTTCTGCTGCTTTATCTACTGTTATATGCATTTATATATCAGTTTAAGCACATTCCCATATCAGCACAAACAACATATTTTAAAGTAAATAATCAGCTGAAAACTAACACAAGCGTACACCCATATTTTCAATAATTTCTTAATTCTGCATCCGTTAATCATTAAGACTTGGGAAAATTTAAAGCTTTATAAGTGGGAGAGGTTCTTGTAAGTTAGACAAGAATCCTAAGAGCCCCATTTTCAAATCAATTGGGTAGAATTGTTAGTCAGCAAATGGTTCCAGAGGAAAGAACCAGAGAGATGCTAAAAGACTGAGCTCAGAGGAGAGAAGCTTAGTAAAGAATATGTAGCAAGAAGGAGACTTGTTACTGCAGAGGTATTGTTGGAGATCACAAAAGAAATTCCACAAAAGGATGTGGGTATAATTGCTAAGTAATGAAGGAATCTGGTAAGACTTTCTAATTGAAAGAAGAAGTGGTCAAAACCAAGTATTTCATGGTGATTTAAATACAATAGGATGGTTGTGTTCTTGAGAAGGTGAAAATTAGTTGAAGCCTAGAAGGAGCAGAGAGAATTGCTAAAAGGAGGTTCCAGAGATAGAGAACCAATTTCTTACCAAAAGACCAAGTACAGAGGAAATCTTGGTGAGGTAAGTTTCAACAAAGAGGACTTGTGGTTGCAGAGGCCTTAGTGCGGCTCATAGTGAATGAGTGAGGAACTCATAGAAAGGGGAAGATGGCTACTGATAGTCATAACAGAGGTTTTGAAGAAGAACACAGTAGAAGAAAGATGAAGAAAGAGAATGCCAAGGAAAATGGCAAGAGGATGAGTCAAGAAGAGCTTGATAAAGAGATTACAGAGTTGAAAGAACAACTCGATGTATTGATGAGGATACCTGAGGAAAACCAGAGATTAGGTTGGGTATTAAAGAAGAAGCCAGTGAAGTGGCATAAGTTGCAGAGAAGGCTACAACAGAGGAAAGTAAGGTGGCTGATGGGAAAACTCAGAGAAGCTGAGTTGGAAATGGAAGTGTCCATTTGTGAACCAGAGCAGGGTGAAGTTCTGGGTGAAGATGAAGACTTGAAGACTGAAACTTCAAGTGGGGGAAAAAGGTCTGAAGATTTTAAATCTGACAATTTGTTTATGTTTGCAGGAGAAATATGTGAAGAAGGAAAATTTGCTGATATTGACATAAAGAGGGAAGAAAACAGGCAGAATCTAAATTATGTTTTAAAAGAGGAAGTAGGGAAGGATATCAAGCAATCAAGTAAAGGACTTGATGGGATTGAGGAGAAGACCATCGACATATTTCTAAGTAATGTAAAAGACTTGGAACAATAAGAGGAATTGGTGATTGAATCATCAAATGAAGTCATGAGGTCTTGTGGTTTTACAACTAACAGGTTCGGTATGAATGTAGGTATTGCAGAAGATAAACCATTTTATGGAAATGTCTTAAATGAAGCTGAATATTGCTAGGTAAAGTATGATGATGATTATCTTTCAAATGAAGATCAAGTTGAGTTATTATAGCAGAAGGAGTTCATAAATTACATGCTTAATGGAGGAAATATTGTCAGTGGGGATGAGACAGTTATGTCCTATGATAAGAAATTTTCTATTGAAGAGAATAATGAAGAAATTATTTTCTTAAATGATCAAAGAGAGAGTGATGGACAGACATCTAAAACTATCAAAGGGATAGAGGATCGGAATTTTATTCTAATCAAGAATGAAGAAATAGTGTCAATAAGTTATGCAAGAAGATAGTGAGGATTGTACAGAACTTTTGGGAGAAATTCCAAGCGAGACGGCAAATTTGTGGCATGAGTCAAGTCTTTTGGAGAAAAGGCTAGAAGACCAAAAAGCAAGTGTTCAGGTTGTAAAATCATAATTGAACGAGAATGAAGAAGTTCACTACAGTGGACAGGGACAGAAAGATATCATTAGAATAGGTGGTGTGGAGGAGAGACTAGTTGACAGTCTTATGAATTCTTTTGAGAATTCAAATCAGCATACCGATGTGCTGATAGAGGAGAAGAAAACAAAGCAACAAATTGAATTGTTGCCAAAGGGAGATAAGGCACAAAAGCCTTATGATTTTTATTTTAACAATTGTTTTGTGAGTGCAGTTTTAGTTGTAGATGCTGGAGGAATTTTGGCACAGATGAGAAACCAAATAAAAATGGAAGAAGACAATTCTATGGAAGAATTTAATCCATGGAACATAGATGTTCAATCATTGGAAAGAATGTTGGACAGTCAAGATTTCGTGCAGAAAGAGATAATCATACAAGAGGGTAAGGATGAAAGGGAGGTAGTAAGTGTAAGAGTCAAAGCAAAAGTTGGAGCAAGAGAAATGTCTACAATGGTAGTGAAAGGAAGAGTAGAAGAAAAGTAGTAAACCAACAACTACAAAGTGAAAATTGCAAACAGCAGATTGAAGAGTTGGTGGGCAACAGTAACAACCTGAAATAAAGAGAAAGGGGCAAAAGTAAGAGGCAGAGTATGGACCAGTCCAAGGATGTGCTGGAAACAGAGATTGAAGAATTATGGCAGTTGATGATGAAACAGTCCATATGGAGGAGAATGATAGTAGCAGGAAGCATGATCAATCAGAGTATGAACCTGATTGACAAGGAGAGGAAGCTGAAATAGAAGACAGTAGACATACAGTAGCAACAAAGGAGAAAATCATTTGGGCAGCTACAAACTAAAGTTTGGGACCCTGGAGGTTTTCTATCAACTTATGAACACACATGATCAGGATATCATGAAAATTTTCTACTTTGGGAGTCTGATGCAGGAGCATTCAGCTCAAGGAAAATCATTGTATTTTAGTAGACATAGGGGTATTGTGTTTTCAAGGAAGTTGGGTTCCTAAGTGTGAATTAATGTAATTATTTAGGCTTTTGAGTGATTTTAATGAGAATAGGATTTAATTGAATATTGTGAGGCATAATTGTAAATGTTCCCGAATGTAGGAGAACATGAGGGATTTAGGATAGTTGAGAGATTGAGGGATTGAGAATTAATTGTAAAACTCAGATTAGGAGTTAGTTCATGATTTTATGGATTAGAGAGGATCCTTAGGGATGAGGAAGAGATTTTAGGATTTTGTTGAGGAATCTATGGATCTAAACCAAGAATTGGTTTTAGAATCCCTTTGTATAAATGTAAGCCTAAAAGGCAAAGTTAGAGGTTAGAAAGTTAGATAATTAGCTGGTTAAGCTAGTTAGAGTGGGATTTAAGCCTACGGGTAGATTGTAAATAGAGGCCATTGTAATTAGAAGATCAAGCCAGAGAGACAGAGTCTCGATATGTAATCATTGTTATATGTTTATATATATATATATATAGATATATATATATATATATATATATATATATATAGATATATATATATATATATATACAGGGATTGATTCGAACCTGTATAAATGTATGTTTCAAATACAGAATGATGAATTATGTGTTATCATAGATTTTCATAATATAAATATATGCAGGCAGGTCGAGGCGAATACACAAAGAGGAAGAGAGAGAGACAGAGGTTCGTAACGGGCCGTTGATCCATTCGAAGGATCAAATTAATGCTCTAGAATGATAGTAATTTAAGAACTCACAGAGTTTAAGCTCAAGAGGAAGTGAATTGAGAAGTGGAAGAGCGAAAGGTGAAACCTTTGGAAAACTGGAAACCATAGAAACCTGAAGAAATGGTGTAAAGTTTAAGTGAAGTGGAAGAGTGAAGAAGTGAAGTATCGGCGCTCAGTAACCGTTGGATCTAGAAGATCAATGGTCCAGATTAAATCGCATCAGCGAAATCATTATCGATAGATCGGAATCGGGCCTTGGACAAGAGCGATGAGCGACTGCATATTGGTCGTGGACCATTGGATCAGGACCAAATCAACGGTCATGATCTAATCACAAATCAAACATCGGAGAGGTCAAGAGACAATGACAATAGAAATTGTGATAACGATGTGGCCGATAGACCGATAGCAATAAAGCGTTGATCAACGATCGTGGCTTCGAAGATCAGAGTGGTGCAGTGGAATGGTGATATCGCAGACCCGATATCGTTATATGGGCGTAGTTAATAGACTTTGAAATCTGATATTGCATTATCGCATATCGTATGCAATAAAGGCTTTTGTTAAGAAACCTGTGGAGGATGAGATTGCGATTACCGATAAAGGGAGCATCGAAAAATTTACAGAGGCTGTATAAAAGGCGAAAAATGTATGTTTTTTGTATGATTCCTTTGTAAATGGTTTATAATGGAAAATAGTGCGGAGATGGAAGGTTTTATACGTTAACATATATATAACCAATGTTAAAGAGGGGAAGGCTATATATATGCGAATAAAGGGTTAATGAAGGTTATAAGGAGTTATAATGTCCCGATAGGAATGTTTAAAAGAAAGGCTTTAACAAAGTCATATATGAATGTTAAGGGGTGATTAAAATCCGATACATGCATATTGAATGAAGGGATAGACTTTGTTGGGTGTTAATAAATCATTCAGCATAGGAATTAATGAATGGGGCCTTAACCTTAGAATTGATGATTTAACTCGGCACTGAGTTAAAATTCCTAGGACAGATTAGATATATGCATAAGACATGCATACTGTGTGGGTAAGCGGGGGTTACCTTGCGTCAAGTTGGCTCCCCGCATGAATATTTAATATCACTTGTACATGTAGGATATTCCAAACATGACTCCACATATATTAAGGGGAACTGCATCTAGTTCTACTTCATTAATAAAATCAACACTAATGGAAAATCTAATTTTTCACTATTTTATTACCTTCAACTCTACATATTTATTTACCCCTCTCAATGGATATGGAATCGGATGATCACAAACTTCCAATCCCAATTTGTTGACCAGCTCTGCTATAATGAGATTCGCCTGTGATCTTGAGTCAAACAAAACATCAATCTTTGTCTTCTTGACCCATATCTTTATGTGGAAGAGTTTTCTCATTTATTTCTCTTCTTATTGCTAAAGGCTACTCAGACTCAACTCCTTCTACACTAATGTACAAACAATATTTTAATCCACATCTGAGTTACTTTCAACTTGGTTGCTCGAATCAGTGGCCATGGGATTCTTCTTATTATTATATTTCTTCTTCTTCTTTATGTTAAGCTCTAGATGCAACTTCCTACACTTCTCCTATGTATGACCATCAAGGTTGCAATGGCTGTTGGGATCTTTGCACTAGTGTGATATGCAGGGAAAATTTTAAGGATTGAAATTGATTTTAAAGTTTAGAAACCTCAAAGAATCTTACATTTCTAATATGCAAACTATAAAATTTTGGTGATATTTAAGGTAAAATAATTTTATATTATAAATTTTGGGTTAACCATTTTTAGAAAAAAATCGAAATTGGAATTTTTTTTTGGAAAAGGCATGGAAATTTAGCCCACCTACAAATATTAGCCCCTAAAATTTTCCATAGTGCTATGGCTGTCATATTTTTATCTTCCCCCCTTTTCACTTTTCCTACCCCTCCTTTGAAGCGTCTTATTGCTCCTTCTACTTCGATCCACTTGATTTCCCTTTTTTTCAGGTCTATGTTCTCTAGGCATTGTGCCTATACAAAAGCCTCACCTACCGATTTGGACTTGAATAACATCACCCTCTACCACATATGGTTGTGTAAAACCATAAAATACTTAAGGAGTGCATATGTGTCCTTTAGGTTGATACCTAGCATTATGGTGGATATTTTTGAACTCTGTAATGTACTCTTGTATGCTTTGGCCCTAATTTTGCCTAAAATAGTGCCACCATACCCATTGATCCTCTACATACCCAATAGGGTAAAATAGTGACTTTATGAGGGTTTTTACATCCTCCCACTTAGTCACTAGAGGATCTCCCTTGAACCTCAAGGTCTTCGCGTGACTTTCCCACCAAGTCAGAGCATGGGTTACTACAACGCACAAATACTCTCTATGTGCTCTATCTCCTATCCCTCTAGACTATTTTCAATCATCTATGGAATCAATGCACTCAAAAGAAATGGAACCCCTTTTTCTCTTAGCGGCCCAGTTATAACACAACCTAATATCATACTAGTGATTAGGTTTGACTACATCAACTGTTAACTAGTGTTACAAAATGGACTGTTCTAGAGTATTCTTCATCATAATCATATGGGTAGGCCATTTTTCATGAATAATGGGGGCTGACATGGCATCCTCTCGAATCATGGTAGTGAAAACAGGAAGCTAACCTTTTCAGTGACATAGATTTTGCATACCAACTCCGATTGAGTCTATTATTGCATTGTTGGAAAGGTCTTTGTGTGTATAATAAGAAAAGGAGATACCACTAAAGCAACAAGTTTTACCCCTAAAAAATATTATTTGATGCCTCAAAATTCTCTCGAAAGGTTTGAGACCCTTATTTGCCAAGCTGGGTCTCGCCGATAAAAATGGTCTTGTGAGTTGATTCCTACAACTTTTCCACTATAAAAGCATCGAGATGGATGAAAAACAATATAATGATCGAATTAGGATAATTAGGGCCTCGATCATCTCGTTCTCTTGTGATGGTTAATTTTCCCTGGTCTGTCATGAGGGGAGCCTTCAAAGAAAATGATCAAGTTTTAAAAAATGCCATGGGGATTCTTAACAAAATAACTCCATAAAATCTAAATTCTCTCAAATATCAACTTGAATTTTTTTGGACTAATTCAGTGGACATTCTACAGGGGGTGACATCTCTTATTTTTAAGAGGGCGGTGTTGGAACAAACAAATATATATGTATATGTATATTTATGTGTGTGTGTCTGTGTTTGTGTGTGTGTGTGTGTGTGTGTGTGTGTGTGTGTGTGTGTTATATATATATGTATGTATGTTTATGTGTGTGTGTCTGTGTTTGTGTGTGTTGTGTGTGTGTATATATATATATATATATATATATATATATATATATATATATATATATATATATATATATATATATATATATATATATATATATATATATATATATATATATATATATATATATATCCAAAACTCAAATAAAACAATACATACATGGAATTCCTCAAAGATGAATTTGTGAGTGTCATATATGCATCAAATGTTGCTATTGGATTTCCGTCAATCTTGTTTACGCATGCCTGAGATCACAAAAATAATTTTTACAAATCCTTCTCATCTCGTACCTAAATTCAATGCATAAACATGACCTGAGACCTCCAATGTCTGCCTCAAATACTCTTCACTAAATTCAATAGGCACAAAACGTAAAAGAAACTTTAGTGCATGTTCTTTGCCCAATGGATAACAACCCCAAGACTCAAACCTATCATTTTTCGTTATTCCCATGCAATTAGGTAAATAGATATGGGATGGCGGGTAGAAAGTGTGAGAAAAAAGTCAGCCTCTCTCTTTTCACAAAGATAATGCGTCTGATAGCTAGGTCAGTAACAAATTAGGTGTAGTGAGTGAATTTTTTGACAACCAACAATGTTTAATGGTTACTAGATATTAATTGGAGTATCAATATTGTTTAATGACAGATATTAATTGTAACAATTTCTACCCATTATTACAGAAAATTAAGGAAGCAATTATCCACATGGAATTATTCTCAGAGTTAACAAAGCTTATTGCTGAGACTAGGACAAATGACATTACGGTTGAAATAAGGCATTAATTTTTTTTGCAATCATGTGTTTACAAATTAAATTTTTTAATTGTAATAAAAAATACGTTATTTATTTCTAAAGTTTAACATTAGGTTTTGTATAAGTCAAAGCTAAACTAGTAGCAGTCAAACTCCAAATCGATCACTAGAGTCTTGTGTGGGCAGAGACTAATAAATACCAAAACACTTACTACGTGATATATCTCACATTGACAAAATTTATTTTTTTATTAAAATTAACTAAATTATAAATTTATTTTACATTATTTTATTTTTTTTTGCTGAAGCAAGAGTCGTACCTTCTTTATCATTAGATCGGAAAATAAATTACATAAAATACAACAGTCCATGAGGAACTGTGGACCAAGGAAAAACTATTCTCTAAAAACCAAGGGCACCAAGCTAAGGGCAAAAACCCCGAACCCTACCAACAAAACCGCAATACCCTCAAAAGACAGACAATGCTAAGACCAAATGGTCAACCCACAGGAATCCGAAAAAGGTAACCAATTAAAAGGAAATTGGGTCTGAATGGGGGAATAACCCTCGAACATATGGAATACGCGAAAATCATCAATTCCCGCCATGAAACAGAATATATTCCTCATCCGGACTTGCATCCTTAATCTAAACTATCAAATCTCCTCGCTCGATCCAACGGCGGAGGAAAACGTCGCAGTACCTAGAAGCACGGCGATTAACTGCCTGGACCCACTTACATGCTTGTTTATTCCTGACCGTAGATCCGTCGTGCTTGATCTGACGGTTGAGGATCATATCGCACAGGTCTAAAGCACCGATAGTTAGCATGCGATGAGGGTGGTATTCATTCCCTCCCCTTGGCCACGTGTAGCGTGGTGAGTGGAATCGCTCCCATTTCAGAAAAACCACTTCCAGCTTGAAAGGCTTGCGATAACCCGTATACCACCCCGCAAGCGGTATTGTGTCCATAGGAAGAAAATCTGGGGTATTAAGGCCACCGAGAAAGCCCAGATTCCGGCCCCTCGCACCATCCCCTCTGCGCCAATTCATGAACCCATGTAAAATGATGCTCCATCCATCCGGCCAACCACCCGAGCAACAGAGTCTGCTGAGCAACTTTCTCCAGAAGTTTCTGTGATTGAACTTATCAGGGTTGCGGAGGCCTTCAGTGGCCTGCATCCCACCAAAGACCAGACTATGGAAAAAATAGCAATTCATAATGAATCCAAATCATCTAGACCCCGCCTCCAGGGCTCTGTTTCGAAACACCATCATGTCTTCATCCGCCTGTTCGTGACAATGCGCCTTTAGTCTATTCTGAGGCATCTCTTGCCAATCCATCGCGACCCTGCTATCGGTACAGAACACTCCTTGATTGGCCAGAATATCCGCCAGTTTGTTGGTCGTCCTTCGCACATGATTAAAACTTACAGTACGAAGGCTCAGGAGGTGGAGCTGGATCCGTTGAAAGACCTGGATCAACCTCCAGTGTTTTGAGACCTTCTCCGGCTCCGTGCCACAGCTGATTCTCTTGACCGAGTTAATGATTAACTCAGAATCAGCTTCAACAATCACATTTTGGCGATTATCTTGCTCCAGAAAATCTAAACATTACTCTAGAGCCATTAATTCTGCCATATTGTTAGTGGCTCTTCCTAAATGGAATGGAAGATGAAAAGTATACTTCCGTTTTCATCCCTTAATGCCCCTCCAAAGCCAGCACTACCCGGGTTGCCTTTTGAAGCCCCATCAATGTTGTATTTCAAAAAACCCTGACAGGGAGGATACCAGTAATCCTGCTCAGTATCCATCCCTTCCTATCCAGGACCTGAGGAATAAGCCCCTGCAGACCCAACTGTCATAGTATCCACATTTTAGCATCTGAAGGTGGATTCTTAGGGGGATTTCACACTAAAGTGCCAACCGTCTCCTTAAGCTATTTTAATATCTACTCAAAAAGACGTTGGGAGGGTCTCTTTTCATTTTTGAAGATTCTGTTGTTCCTTTCTTTCCAGACATTCCATATAATGAAGCTTAGCGTAAGAGCCCAAGCTGAGCCAAGAAATTCATAATCAGAAAAGTGTCTTCTCCAGTTGTTTAGGGTATTGATAATACTCCCTCTGTCCCTGTCAGTCTGTTGGAAAATGGTGGAAAAATAATCCCAGAACCTGGAGGTGAAGATGCAATTATTGAGAAGGTGCTCCATTGTTTCCTCTTGTGCCTCACAGAGCTGGCATCTGGAAGGCACCAGAACACTCCTCTTCCAAATGTTATCCCAAGTTAGAATTTTCTTATGATGAACCAGCCACATGAAGAGTTTAATCTTCATCCAACCTTGATGCCTCCATAGATTCTACCAAATCCTATCCAGAACATGAGAATCTAGCTCAAGGAGTATGTGTTTTTCCTCCTTAAGATTAAAGGTACCCTCATTATTGTTGCCCCATCTAAGTTGGTCATGACCCCCTATCACTAGAATCTTCCTTTGTTCCAACATTTTCATAAGAGCCTCTGCTTTTGCTTTCAAGGGGTTGTCATCCCTGTAAACAATGTTCCTCCAGGTTCTCCATTTTCCTACACTATTGGTTTGATCCAAAAAATCTTTTACCTTAGATAACCCTTTGGTGTCAGTCTATTTCTTGATGTCAAAAAATCCTCTTTTAATAGTGTAGGTTCTTGTTGCCATTTATCCTCCCAAAATAAAGCAAGATCTCCCTCTCTAATTTCCGAGAAGCTGTTTTTTTGTACTAAGCCTCTGTTCTACCAAGCCTTATTCTAGATGTGTGAGCCCTTTATACTTCCACACATCCTTATGTGATCATTAATTTGCCAAGTATTGGCATAGTTTTCTTTCCAGATACTAGCCCACTGTGCCTTTGGGTCTTTTACCCAACACCACCATAATTTTGCCCCTAAAGCTCTGCTTAGAGCTTCTGGATCATCCAATCCAAGACCCCCATGATTTTTAGGTTTGCAAATTTTTTCCCAAGCTACCAAGGCCCATTTCTTTCTTTCCTCCCCCTTACCCCAAAGAAAGTCTCTTTGAATGGTTTTCAATTGTTGTAAGACTCCTTTTGGTGCTGGAAGTGCTGATAGCTTGAAAACTGGGATTGATTGAAGAATAGCCTTTGTAAGCACCAACATACAAGCCAAGTTTAAAGATATAATAGTCCAGTTCCTGATTTTATCCTGCATCTTATTAATCACCAGCGCCCAAATGCTCTTGTGCAAAGGTTTCGCAATTAGAGGAACTCCCAAATATTTTGAAGGGAGGACATCCCTTTGAAGGCCCACAATTCTGGAGATATTCCTTTGAATAGCAATATTGGTATTAAAGAAAAAAAACTTAGATTTGGAAAGATTAACTTCCATACATGTAGCCTTGGCAAAGTCACTCAGGATTTGTTTATATGCAAGAGCTTCTTTGACCATGGGGATTCCCTACAGCATGGTGTCATCAACAAATTGTTGATGGGTCAAGGCCTGTCCATTCTCAGCAAGTTGGAGACCCTTGATTTTTCCAACTTCTTTTGCATGCTTGATAGACCGACCAAGTCCTTCCATCATGAGGATGAAGAGAAAGGGAGAGAGAGGATCTCCCCGCCTGAGGCCTCTTAAAGGAATAAAAGTTTTGGAGGGAGAACCATTAACCAATATTGAAAAGCTGGAAGAAGTTACCAGGGCCATGACCCATCTAACCCAGTTATGATCAAACCCAAAAGCAATAAGAACCCTCCTGATATAGGTCCAATTCAACTTATCATAAGCTTTGGCTAGGTCCAATTGCATGATCATTCTAGCCTTCCTATTGCTAGTCAGAGAGTGCACCACCTCATGCACTTGAATGATGTTATTGAGAATTTGCCTGCCTTCCATATAACCAGATTGTTCCCCCGAAACTAGAGTAGGAAGAAGAGGTTTGAGTCTATTGGCAACAACCTTGGATATTATCTTGTAAACCACATTGCACAAAGCTATGGGTCTAAACCTGTCTGGAGTTTGAGCATTGTCCTATTTAGGGATTAGGGAGATGAAGGAGGTATTGAGCACCTTCAAAATAGTTCTATTCATCCTAGAATCTTCTACCACATTTATAATATCATGTTTAACAATATTCCAGCAAGCTTTAAAGAAATCCACATTGAAACCATCAAGGCCTGGCGCTTTACCATTCTTCATTTCTTTGAGGACCTCACTAACCTCCTCTTCAGTCACTGGCCTATTGAGGTTGAAATTATCCTCTCTAGACACCAGCCTAGGTATATGTCTTGTTAATTCCTTGATGAAATGCCCTCTGTCTGAAATGGTTTCCTTTGCTATACCACGAAAGTGCTGAACTAACACAGCTTCTATATCGTCATGGGAATTAAGAAGTTTCCCTCCCTCATCCTTGATCAAAGAGATTCTATTATGAGACTTGTTTGCCATGGTGTATCTATGTAAAAATCTAGTGTTTCGCTCTCCTTCTTTTAGCCATTGAACTCTAGATTTTTGTCTCCAAAATGTTTCCTCTTGTTTACATAAGTTCTCCTAGTATTTCTGATATTTGGTGGCTTGATCATTTCTGAATTTATTAAAGCCAACCGTGATAAGGGCTTGGTTGAGTTCCTGCAATTTATCTTCAACATATTTTTTTCCTTCAAAAATATTGCCAAAAACATTATTGTTCCAATCTTTAAGCCTGAGCTTGATGTGCTTTAGTCTTTTGTGAAGAAGGAACATTCTGGTACCCTGAATATGCAAATCTTTAGACCACCAATTAGCAATGTTGCTAATGAAATCTGGGTTGGTGAGCCAAATATTCTCAAATCTAAAAGGTCAATTCCTGGGGACACCAATGCCCTAAACCTCGAGTTGAACCGGCCAGTGATCTGAGCCTCCAAAGGGGAGAATTCTCGCTACCATTTCCTTGTCGATGAGCATAAGGTCCTTTGAGATTATGAATCTGTCTAACTTTGAGGCTACTTGAGACTCTCCTCCTCTTTTATTGTTCCAAGTAAAGAGACCATTACTCGTATCAATGTCAACTAGCTTCATATTATCTATAAAAGTTTGAAATGCTAAAGAGTCTTTATTTAGAGTTCTGGTTCCCCATTTTTCTCCGAAAGTGATTTGATCATGTTGAAGTCCCCACCCATGATCCATGGAATTCCTGCATGTCTGTCTCTGAGATCCACAAGAGAATATAGAAACCTGAGTTTATCATCCATTCTTTGAGGGTCATAGACATTTGTGACCAGATAGGTCTCCCTATCTCCCACAGGTTGAATAACCACTGATAAATAATTCCTAGAAGCCTCAACATCTATTATGCCAATCTTTTGGGGATTCCAAAGAGTTAGTATGCCTCTTGCTATATTCTCTGCTTTGACTTCTAGAAACTCAAATCGATTGAGCCATTTGCTATATATTTCTTTTATCTTTTCAATGGAACATTTAGTTTCCTCGATGAAGAGCATATCTAGAGCTTCTTGTTTCATTCTATTACTAAGTAATCTTTGTTTACTTTTACTACCTAGACCCCTGATATTCCAAGATGTGAACTTCATTATTAAAGATTTGTAAACGAGTAGCTGGTTAGGTCTTTCATCTTACCTAAATATATCATTAGCTTTCCAAATTCCATCAGTAGCTCATTCTGCTTTTTCCTGCATCTTTCCTTTCCTGGGTTTCTAGGTGCTAAGCCTGGTGTGGTTTTCATAGTTTTCACACCTTTGTTGCCCTACCTTTCAGTGTGTCTTTGCTTATCCAGCCCTTTAGCCCGAGTTTTCCATATGTACAGTTGTTGTACTCTATTGAACTCTTCTTGAGGTAACAAGTCTACCCCTACCATGGTTCCCTGTTTCAAGAACCCTTCCAGATCTAGGTGTTCTCTACCAAGAATCTCCTGTAGTTCATGGTCCTCCATCTCCATCTCAGTCTGGGTCATTTCCTGGTCCATCTCCAATTCTACATCGCTCATAATAGTCTCTTTCTGTTTATTAATATCCTTTGTTAGATCATTGTCTTCTTCTTTCTCCTTCTCCACTAGATTTCCCTCTGTTGGTATCATCCCAAGACCCCTTTTTCCTCCTAAAACATATCATTTACCCATTCCTTTTCATCATATATCCCTTAGAATCCTTGGAAATTGGTTAGTTAATAGTCTTATAGTTATTAAAATGCATTGAAATTGATTTAGGAATTTTATGTTGAAGAATTAGAAGTTTTTGGTGAAATGGTTACAGGAAGTTCCAACATCCTGTAATTAGCTCATTGTTTGACATGTGGCACAACAGCTGGGCTAGAACGAAAGGCATGGATGAAAAGTAGAATGTCCAAGCATGGACAAACACCTATCCTACAGCCGAATCAACCCTCCTACATGCGCGGTCAACTCAGGTCAAAGCATGGCACACTGGCGACAAAGGCAGAAACATCAGCTCATTCTAATTTAATTTAGTTTTTGTTCTTTTTGAAATCAGTTAGGATAGAAACATTTTGAAAAGCTCGATGTAGTAAAAGTGGCAACAGCCAAATTCCGAATGTACATTCATTATCGAAATGACATGGTTGTGCTAGACATATGTAAATACAGTCCGAGTAATGGATGTAATGGTTAATCGTTGTATCATTCTGAAACAGAGTATCATCCCAAGACCCCTTTTTCCTCCTAAAAGATATCATTTACCCATTCCTTTTCATCATATATCCCTTATAATCCTTGGAAATTGGTTAGTTAATAGTCTTATAGTTATTAAAATGCATTGAAATTGATTTAGGAATTTTATGTTGAAGAATTAGAAGTTTTTGGTGAAATGGTTACAGGAAGTTCCAACATCCTGTAATTAGCTCATTGTTTGACATGTGGCACAACAACTGGGCTAGAACGAAAGGCATGGATGAAAAGTAGAATGTCCAAGCATGGAAAAGCACCTATCCTACAGCCGAATCGACCCTCCTACATGCGCGGTCAACTCAGGTCAAAGCATGGCACACTGGCGACAAAGGCAGAAACATCAGCTCATTCTAATTTGATTTAGTTTTTGTTATTTTTGAAATCAGTTAGGATAGAAACATTTTGAAAAGCTCGATGTAGTAAAAGAGGCAACAGCCAAATTCCGAATGTACATTCATTATCGAAATGACATGGTTGTGCTAGATATATGTAAATACAGTCCGAGTAATGGATGTAATGGTTAATCGTTGTATCATTCTGAAACAGAGTTTTTGAATTTAATACTAAGAATCCAGTTACAGTTACGACTTGTGTCTCATGCATTGATTTGATAGCCGGTCGAATATAGTCCAGTGTACCTCTGGAACGCGGACGGGCCCTGCGTTCAACCGGTATACTGTTCTTTTCATTTTATTCGCACTTAGGGTATTATATGGTTTGCACAGTAGTTACGATTGATTGGATTTCGATTTCAATAGGTATTATATGGTTTGCACAACAGTTACAATTAATTGGGTTTCGATTTCAATAGCTCTTGATTTCCATCGAATGTATATGGTTTGCGTTTGTGGTAATGCCTGAACAGTCATCACTGAGATCTTGAAGTGCGTCCTGTAAGGGATTCGATCCCTGTGTTGTCTTTTAAAAGCACTGTCATGAACTTTGTTTTCATTTCAAAATCCATTTATGATCTCTGTATATTTTGATATTGTATAAATATTAGTGAATGCTGGGTGTTTACTGAACAAGGGTTTTATGTGTAATGTCTTTGTAAGGAGATTGAGATCATTGTTGCAGTGATACACAGTGTTTAGTTTCAGTGTGTAATTTGGTAAATGCATTTAATGATAGTATTGTAATCAGGTATATTAGCAGAGTGACCTGAGTGTTTGGATGATAGGTGACATACCCCAGTCTTCCGTAAAGAAGCCCTGTGACCTACATCATAACCACTTAGCCAACAATCCTTTATGTCTATATACTTTAGACGCATGCCTCTAAGCTTACGCATCCTGGTCGATAATAAATATAGTCTAGTCTAGTACCCTAGCTAGAACACTACATTTTGGCGCCGTTGCCGGGGAGGCGTACTTAAAGGATTCAGACAAAAAAGAAAAAATCTCAACACACAAAAATAAACAAAAACACAGTTAGAAATCATGTTCATTTATGCCTAGATTTAGAGACAGTCAAGGGAGATTTGTAAAAACCCCCCACCATCTAAAAACTAACCCATCATCATCAGGAGCAGACTCTCTAGGGAATACAACACCAGCTGAGGAAGTTATCCAAACATTGGAAGAAAAATTTTATTCAGGACAGAAACTTACTCTTATTGAGAGGGAAACTTTATTCACACATAAATCGCAGAAGAAGCACTTTCCTAGACCTTCTACACAAGGAGAAAGTAGTACAATTACCGAACAATCTTCCTTCCTCCTTTTTCCACCAAGTGACACTGACACAGAGAGACCAATTAGAATGGCTGAGGAAGGATCTGGATCAGTACCACGCCAAGGAGATGAAGAGGAGTCAACTTTTAAGTTCCCTATACATGAACCACAGGAGGATGAGGAGATCAAAATGAAAAACATACCCCCATCCGTGCTACCAAATTTCTATGGTATGGCTTCGGAGGATCCGGACTCATTCTTGTTCGAGTTTGACATTGTATGTCGAATTTATGGCTATACAGATGATGCCCATAGGCTTAGATTGTTCCCAGCCACATTAAAGGCATCAACCTTAAAATGGTTCATGGGGCTTGGTGAGCATGCTATAGTTGATTGGGATGGTATGAGGAGAATATTTCTTAGGAAATATCAGCCTTATTGCAGATCCAAAGACTCTAGAGATGATATCTTTAGAATGAGTCAGCAAGAGGATGAAACCTTAGAGGAATATTTAGAACGGTTTGTCTACAACTTACAAAAATCTAAACACCGAACTATGCCTCCTGATCTGGTCCGCACAATATTCTTGAAAGATATCCGAGAGGAATACATGGATGATCTCAACTTGATGGGCAAAGGTGACATTTCTGCCTTACCCTTTGAAGAAATCGCTGAGTTGTGCGAAAAGTATTCAAGGAGTAAAGCTAAAATGGGAAAGAGAAGTCTGTCATCAAGGGTCACAAAATCTGCCTCTGCAAGTGTCACAAGGGCCGAAATAGGGAATCTTTTAGAAGAGTTTAAAACAGATTTGTTAAGCACTCTAGGGAACCAAATTGACACTTTAAAAGCCAAGAAGAAACAAGAAGATGAAGATCATATCATGGCTATCTTCTGCCCAAAATGCCGGAAGAAACATGCATTAAAAGATTGCCCTCTAGAGAACATCCAAGTTTGTGCTTTCTGTACTGAACATCATGATATGTTTAACTATCCTAAAGTTAAAGTTTTGCAGAACTATAATATGGCAGCCAATACAGAGATGGAAAACGCGTATTACATGGGCACAAAGCGACCATGGCAGCCAAGGCCAGCAACCCAAGGTATGTTTCCAAATCAAAATCTGCAGTTTCCTATGAATGATCAAATGTATGCACAAAACTCATGGAATGTACCCATGCCATGGCAGCACCAAAACCAACCACAACACCAATGGAGACCGTCTCAACAGTACTCCCAATCTTATCATACATATCCTCAATCATACCCACCTTACTCACAACCATATCAACAATACCAACAGCCGTATCCATCACATTCTCAACCATATCAGCAGTATCCTCAACAAGTTGTCTATCAGCCCCAACCTCCTCAACAAGCAATGCCTGCTCCTCCACCAATAAATGCACCACAACTGCAATTTCCAGCTAACTCACAACCTCCCAGACCCACTCAAATTCCTGCTCAAACTGTCCCAAATCCGAATAATAGAGCAGAGAAGCCAGCCTACAATGTAGAAGAAGGAACCTCATATTCCACACTACCTTTGCAAAACATTAATTTGAGGTCTGGTAGGGTGCTCCACAAGGATTCTTCAATAACAGATAAGCAAGAAGAAAACTCAGAAAAGGAAAATGAAATGACAAATCCAACAAAACCAAACAATGATACCAAAGATAAACAGATGCAACCACTGCATCCACCTTTTCCAGACCGATTGGTCCAAGTAAAACCACCACTGTCTATATCACAATTTGATGTCTTAGATGAACTTAAAAATGTCTACATAAAAATTCCACTGCTACAAGCTATAAAAGACATTCCTATCTATACCAAATCCATCAAAGACATGTGCCTCAAGAAGCCTGCTAGGAAAAGGATTGATCCTCAAACCATTCATGTTTTAGGAAATTTAGCAGGCCTTATGACCAATACCATCTCCATGGAAAAGTATATTGATCCTGGCATTCCCAAAGTGACCACCATCATTAACAACATACAAATTCCCAACACTTTGATAGATCTTGGAGCCGCAATCAATGTCATGACTCTTGAAACCATGAGAACACTCCAGCTCATAAATTTGCAACATACCACGATTGTTCTAGAACTAGCTGATAGGTCCAAAGTCATTCCTGAAGGGATTTTGGAAGACATCATTGTCTCACTGGACTCTTGGGAGTATCCAGTGGATTTCCTAGTCCTTCAACCCAAATCCAATTTAGGAGGACACCCTATCATCCTTGGTAGACCATGGTTAGCGACTGCTGATGCATTCATAGGATGTCGATCAGGCAACATGATCATTTCAAGAGGGACCGAAAGAAAACAACTCACCCTTTATCCATCGGCACAATCACTAGCAGTAACACACAATTTGTGGCTTGATGATAAATTTACTGATAAAGAAGAAGTACAATCTGTTTTTAGCATTGACAAAATCTATGATTTCCAGGACCAAGACAATAATGATTTGGTAGAATTATTCCTTTCTCAACCTGATGTGTCTGAAAATTTGAGAAGTGAACAATATCATGCTGCAGATGTACTTTTGGCCCAAAACTTTCAGGAAACATGCACCATCCAATCTTTGCAAACTACATTTCAGGACATTTTTCCAGTTCAATCCATCACCAATACACAGAGTGAGATCATAGAGATTAGTCCAGGGAAAACTCTGAACATAGGCAATCACCTAGACTCATCTCAACAAGAGAAATTGATTAAACTCTTGAGGAAATACCAAAAAGCCTTTGCTTGGGACTACACTGATATTCATGGGATTCACCCCGACACATGCACTCACCATATCTATACAGATAGCACCATTAAACCAGTGAGGCAACCACAGAGAAGAATGAACCCCATGCTCCAAGATATTGTCAGAGAAGAATTGCAAAAACTTTTGAGAGTTAATTTTATATATCCTATTTCTGATAGTCAGTGGGTATCCCCATTGGTTATAGTGCCCAAGAAAAATGGTAAGTGGCGCATTTGTGTTGATTACAAACAGTTGAATAAAGCAACGCTCAAAGATTACTTCCCACTGCCATTTATTGACCAAGTGTTAGACACCCTAGCTGGCAAATCATCATTTTCTTTTCTTGATGGTTTCAGTGGCTACAACCAGATCAGGATTGCCTCTGAAGACCAGGACAAAACCACTTTCACTTGTCCTTGGGGCACCTATCCCTACAATGTTTTTCCATTTGGACTTTGTAACGCTCCAGCTACATTTCAGAGAGCTGTGTTAGCTATTTTTGCTGATTTAATTCGTGATTGTGTTGAAGTCTACATGGAGATTTTTCAGTATATGGCAATTCATTTGAACATGCATTAGAAAATCTTGAGAGAGTTTTGAAAAGATGTATTGAAGCTAACCTGTCCCTCAGCAATGAAAAGTGCTTTATGATGTTAAACGAAGGGATAGTGTTAGGCCACTATATTTCTTTTCAAGGCATCCAGGTTGACCCAGTCAAGATCCAGATCATTGCTGATTTTCCAATTCCACAAAATCAAAGAGAGTTAAGAAGTTTCCTTGGGTATGCAAGCTATTACCGCAGATTTATTGAAAATTTTAGTAAGATAGCTTTACCTTTGTTTAAACTTCTAACCAAAGATGTACTTTTCAACTAGAATGAGAACTGCCAAAAAGCATTCGAACAGCTCAAAAAGAAGTTATCAACCGCACCAGTCTTGAGAGGGCCTAATTGGAGCCTACCATTTCATATCTTTACAGATGCATCTGACACTGCAGTAGGTGCATCCTTAGGCCAAAAAGAGGAATCTTGTACTTATGCCATTTATTTCATTAGTAAAAATCTAACACCTGCAGAGTTAAACTACACAGTTACAGAAAAGGAAACACTTGCCATCATTTATGCTGTGAATAAATTCCGACATTACATAACTGGTTATGAGGTCTTTGTACATACTGATCATTCGGCCATTAGACATTTAATGACTAAACCAATAACTAGAGGCAGAGTTACCAGATGGTTACTATTGTTACAGGAATTTAACATCACAGTGTTAGATAGACCAGGCAAAGAGAACCAGGTGGCAGATTTTCTCTCTAGACTGCAAAATCCAGGTGAGGTTGTTCCAGTTGAAGATTCTTTTCCAGATGAAAACTTATTTGCAATTTCCATAGTAACTCCTTGGTATGCTGATTTGGCCAATTATTTGTCTACAGGAAGGACACCTCCACACTTTACTGCAAAGGAAAGGAAGAGACTAGTCAAACAAAGTGCTAGATATTCATGGCTTAATGGCGATTTATTTTACACCGGTTATGATATGATTATTAGGAGATGTGTAAGAAATGATGAGGTAATTGATATTTTAAAATCTTGCCATGATGAACCGTGTGGTGGGCATTTTGCAGCGAAGCGGACAGCATTCAAAGTTCTTACTCTTGGATACTACTGGCCATCCATTTTCAAGGATGCCAAGAAGTATGTAAAGAGTTGTGACAGCTGCCAACGAATGGGCAGACCAACAACTACCGATGAGATGCCCCTTCAGCCCCAAGTTCACTTAGAGCCATTTGATAAGTGGGCTCTAGACTTTATAGGACCCATTAACCCAACCTCCAATGGTAAGAAGTACATCTTAGTATGTACTGATTACGTCACAAAGTGGGCTGAAGCAAAAGCACTGGTTAGAGCAACCGAACACACAGTAGTCAATTTCCTTTTTGAGGAGATTTTTGTGAGGTATGGAGTACCAAGGGAAATTGTGACTAATCAAGGTACCCAATTCACCTCAAAGCTAGTGAAGGACATCACAGACAAATACCAAATCAAGCATAGGAAAAGTACCCCTTACCATCCACAGGCCAATGGGCAGGTGGAATCAACAAACAAAACCTTGGAAGGCATCATTACTAAAACTGTTGCAATGAACAGGAAAAACTGGGAAGAGAAGCTCAAAGATGCACTCTGGGCTTACAAGATTACCTGGAAAGATACTACAGGATTTACACCATATCAGTTGGTGTACGGAAAAGAGGTAATGCTTCCTATTGAGTTCCAAATACATACTTTTAAACTGGCTGTAGATTTACAAATTGATTTGGACCAAGCACAAAAAGAAAGAATTCAGCAGTTGAACCAGCTGGATGAGATGAGGCAGCAAGTAGAAGAAACCACAATCCTCATGCAAAAACAAAGGAAGCAGTGGCATGATGCAAATATTAAGAAGAAGCAGTTCAAGGAAGGTGACTGGGCTTTACTTTTTGACTCAAAATTCAGAGATCATAAAGCCAAGTTCACCACCCATTGGATGGGCCCCTATGAAATTGTTCAGGCTTATGACAATGGTTCAGTCAAGCTCAAAACTATTGATGGAGAAGGTCACTCCTTCACAGTCAATGGTCATCGCCTGAAACTATACACCAAGCCCATCAGCAAGCAAGATTTTCTCTATACACTATCTCAGCAAAGAGAGGTTGAGGTACTGCAGCCCTCAGCTGCAGTATCATTGCCTTAGTTTCATTTCCTTTCAATTTCAGAGTAAAAAATAAAAAAAAAAAAAAAATTAATATAAAACAAAAACTAAAAAATATATATATATAAAAAAAAAAAAAAAATAATGGGTTAGATGTGAAAACCAGTCTCTGGCACACTCTAACCTCGAATTCCTACTTGAAAACCAATTCGTTGGCGGGTAAGAATTCTCTTTCTTTTGTTCACTGTTTGATTTATCAACTGAATCATGACTTGAGGACAAGTCAAAATTTTAGTCGGGGAGAGAGGCATCAGCACTTTGTTCTTTTATCTCCCCATTGTAAATTCTTAAAGATTTCTTATCCTATATCTTCACTGTAAATTTCCAAAGCAGCTTGTTCCATCATTCCAGACTTCAATAAATAAGTTGTTTTGTCATTGTTTTATCTCAGAGGGACCTGGTTATAAACATTATGCAGGGGGGCCTGTTCTGTCCAGACAACTATGCTAACAACACCAGCAGTAATGGGACCTGTTTAAGACATTCAGAAGGGACCTGTTAAAGAAATTGACACCAAGGGCTACTTCAACAAAGCTTCATCAAGTTTCTACAAGGATTTGGGCACCAAGACTCCATCAAATGCCCAAGCTCAGTGAACCTGTATCAATATAAGGAGCTGCATGAACATTTTCAATTTTTTCTCAAGGGACCTGTTACATTCAATCTTTCTCAAGGGACCTGTTACATCTTCAAATTTTTCTCAAAGGATCTGTGCATTCAATATTTCTTAGAGGACCTGTTACAACAAGCAAAAGAACAGTCAAAAAGGGACTAGCTACTCAGCATGTCAATACAACAACGACCAACAAAAGAGTAATATGTTTCTTGTTCTTAAACATTTAATTTCTTAGATTGATTTTTAATGTAACTTTGATGACTGTGAACTGTTATGATCGATTTCAAGGACACCTACATTTCCTATCATCCCTTATTCCACCGATTCTTATCATTTCTTCAACCTATTCATACTTCTAAACCCATTACCAACACATTAACCTTGTCATGCTAAATACATCCTACAGCCATACCAACATCCTCCATCCGACCGAATGCCAACTGAAATAGGACACATGGCGGATTGTGTTTTTAAATACAAGGGAAAGAGACAAATGTAAAGCGGCCTATTCATTTTATTCCACACAGCCAAATCATGACTCCACCACCCGACGTACCCAATGATTCAAGGGACTCCCCAAAACCATACCCAGCATTATATATACATGCTCCCAGCGCTCTTGTGGTGACATCTATGTAAGCGTACAGCACTCCTCTGTTCTAAAATGAATGAATACGCTGTGAAGTGAGTACAGCCGGTTATCCCACCATCATTTTTGCATTTGATTCCCATAACTTTCAAAGTAGAATCAGAAGCAGTGAGCGCCGAAAGAAGTATTATCATTTGGGTTCGATTTACACAGTGAGGATTGGAAGCAGTGAGCGCCGAAAGAGGAAAGTATAACCACTCTGTTTCGACTTCCACCACAGTCATAAGACAATCAACCGGCCGAGCATCATATTGAAGATTAAGGCAAGCGATACACCAGGTAACAAATTTGAAATTTCTTTGTTAAAATTGTAAGAACATAAACAGAGAAGGGTTAGAGCACGACCCTCTGCCACTATGACTAATAGGGTCGAGCCGAGTGTGTTCGACAGTTCACAATATCATGAGGATTGCATTGAAATTCTCAGAGAAATACAGTGGTTACCATTTCTAGAGAAATTTCATGGAAGCAATGAGGAGGTTACCAAGCAATTTGCTTTCACCTTCAATGGAGAGAAAGCCCTGATAGGTAACTTCTCATTCAGGGTTTCAGAGGATACTATAGCTCAGGCAATAGGGATTAGTCCAGAAGGGGAGAAGTATTTTAAAACAAAACAATTTAAAGAGAAATCGTGGACGCAGTTTATGTCTAGATCCAGAGTCTCATCAGTGAACTGGAAGAAGGGTGTTCCAAGAAGTTGGTTGATGCATCCCTGGGATGAGATGGTCTACATCCTTCAAAAATTCATAACCTGTGAAGGCCGTTACAGTATTGTCTATCTATACCATATTAAACTACTGCTCGACTTGAAGAAACAATGTGTTATCAGTGTACCATATTTTCTATTACAAAGCTTAACCAAGATGTCCAAGACTATTCAGAAACAAAAGGGGAATGAAGACAAGAGCCTATATCACTTTGGCTTAATTAAAATTCTTATTGAGCATGAATTGCAGAGAAGAGGGAAACCATGGAAAGAATTCCTAGCTGCTAATCAAATTAGAGATGAGGAAGATAAAGAAGAAGTGCAAGAGGACTCAGGGTTCATGAAGGATATTGATGAAGAAATCCCAGTATCCAAAGCCAGCAAGGCACCTCTACCTGTGGGCAGCATAATGACTAGGAACATGAGAAAGGAAGATGCTAAGAGGGCCGAAAAAGATAAAATTTTCACCACTTACTCACGAAGAACAAGGAGGACACCAAAAGCCCAGTTACAAGAAGACCAGCTTGAATCCAATGCACCTGCACAAATGGATGTTGAGAGTGGTGACCACTCACTACCAGGACCAGAAGTTGATATAGAGGTAGAAAGCAATAACAAGCAGGAAAAATGTTCACCACCTCCCATTAAGAGACAGAAGAAATTGGAAAAACAAATTGAAGAATTAAAGGAAGAGCTCATGGAGGATAATATGCTAGAAAAAGTTATCAAGAGAGAAAATGAAATGCTCCGGGCGCAGAGTAAAGAAACTCAGAAGAAGAATGAAAAGTTAAGGGAAAGAATCAGTGAACTGGAGGCTGAGCAAACTGAGATTTCTAACTGGGCCACTAAGTGGTACAATCAGAAGAAGACCCTCAAAGAAAAATACAAAAGGTTAAAGCAGGAGCTCAAGGGTCAGAAAGATAATCAGGTGAAAAAGAATGTGGACACATTGCTCAAGGCAGCAGAGATCCAGGCAGGGACAGAGTTCAAGGGAAGCACTTCGGGGATAGCATGAGGACATGCTAATTCCTTAAGTTGGGGAGAGATGTTGGTATCATCCCAAGACCCCTTTTTCCTCCTAAAACATATCATTTACCCATTCCTTTTCATCAGATATCCCTTAGAATCCTTGGAAATTGGTTAGTTAATAGTCTTATAGTTATTAAAATGCATTGAAATTGATTTAGGAATTTTATGTTGAAGAATTAGAAGTTTTTGGTGAAATGGTTACAGGAAGTTCCAACATCCTGTAATTAGCTCATTGTTTGACATGTGGCACAACAGCTGGGCTAGAACGAAAGGCATGGATGAAAAGTAGAATGTCCAAGCATGGACAAACACCTATCCTACAGCCGAATCGACCCTCCTACATGCGCGGTCAACTCAGGTCAAAGCATGGCACACTGGCGACAAAGGCAGAAACATCAGCTCATTCTAATTTGATTTAGTTTTTGTTCTTTTTGAAATCAGTTAGGATAGAAACATTTTGAAAAGCTCTATGTAGTAAAAGCGGCAACAGCCAAATTCCAAATGTACATTCATTATCGAAATGACATGGTTGTGCTAGACATATGTAAATACAGTCCGAGTAATGGATGTAATGGTTAATCGTTGTATCATTCTGAAACAGAGTTTTTGAATTCAATACTAAGAATCCAGTTACAGTTACGACTTGTGTCTCGTGCATTGATTTGATAGCCGGTCGAATATAGTCCAGTGTACCTCTGGAACGCGGACGGGCCCTGCGTTCAACTGGTATACTGTTCTTTTCATTTTATTCGCACTTAGGGTATTATATGGTTTGCACAGTAGTTACGATTGATTGGATTTCGATTTCAATAGGTATTATATGGTTTGCACAGCAGTTACAATTAATTGGGTTTCGATTTCAATAGCTCTTGAATTCCATCGAATGTATATGGTTTGCGTTTGTGGTAATGCCTGAACAGTTATCACTGAGATCTTGAAGTGCGTCCTGTAAGGGATTCGATATCCTGTGTTTTCTTTTAAAAGCACTGTCATGAACTTTGTTTTCATTTCAAAATCCATTTATGATCTCTGTATATTTTGATATTGTATAAATATTAGTGAATGTTGGGTGTTTACTGAACAAGGGTTTTATGTGTAATGTCTTTGTAAGGAGATTGAGATCATTATTGCAGTGATACACAGTGTTTAGTTTCAGTGTGTAATTTGGTAAATGCATTTAATGATAGTACTGTAATCAGGTATATTAGCAGAGTGACCTGAGTGTTTGGATGATAGGTGACATACCCCAGTCTTCCGTAAAGAAGCCCTGTGACCTACATCATAACCACTTAGCCAACAATCCTTTATGTCTATATACTTTAGACGCATGCCTCTAAGCTTACGCATCCTGGTCGATAATAAATATAGTCTAGTCTAGTACCCTAGCTAGAACACTACACCCTCCATTACTTGATCTACTTTTGTTATCTCTTCTTCTTCTTCGAGTACTTGGTACCTCTTTAGACTGGGCTGTAGCCCTTCTGTTTGATGTTGCTTGAGTCCCCTTTTGCCCCCTTTTACTCTATGACCCACATTTTGAAAGCTTTTAGTATCTTTCATTGTGGTAACTTTACTCTTGTTCTCTGTTTTACTAAGAGGGCAGTCCATGAATAGGTGCCCATGCTCATGGCATCTGTGACATCTGAATGGAATATGTTCATAATCTATTGTTTGCACCCATTCTTCATCAAAAGCTTCCAAGATTACCTCATCTGGTAGAGCTCCAGAGAGATCCATCTCCACACAAATTCGTGCAAAGGAAGTGTATTTTCCCCTTATGGTGGCCTCAAAAGCTTTGACAAAACGCCCTAATTTATTTCCTATGGAAATTAACGATTTCGTTTGCCAGTAATCAGGAGGGAGGGAGTAGAGTCTTACCCAGACCGGGACCGAAGTGAAAGTCTCTCACTCGGAGACAAATTTCATCATCCATGGCCGCATGTAGAGGCTTGTTGCTACATAGAAGTAGGGCCCTCCTTCAAACACCCTGTCTTTATCCTCAATATTTGTGAAGACCACAGTAAAGAATTCGTTTGACCTAAGATGTAGGTCTATGCTTCCTTTTGGTTTCCAGTGGTATTTAATCCATGGCTGTAATGCCTTTTCAGTGGGCCATAATCCCATGAATTTACAAATGATAGAATATGTCCTCATGTGGTCCCTATGCGCCTGCAAAGCAGGATCATTCAGAACTACTCTGGGTGTGACCTCAGCTTTGGGTTTACATGGTCCCTTTTGTGCTTTGTTTTTTGCTCCCTATTCCTTGTCTTCTTCCTCATTTTCTTTTGTGCTATTATTCTCCCTTGATTTGGTTCCCTCTTGCTCCTCTTCCATGCTCCTTTTCCCTTCTTCTGAAGGACCTCTGACCTTTTCTATTGGTTTCTTACCTCGGATGGCCACGGCCTGCTTGTAGGAGGGAGTAGAGCTCCCTCCTTTGCTCCCTTCCATGGAGTTCAACACCTGCAAAAACCTGTAAACCCTAGTTGTTCGACTGCGTTCGCCCCTCCCCAGTTTTCGAAAAAAAGAAAAAAAAAGTATTTTAAATTATTATTATTATTATATAATAAAAATAATTAATATATAAGTTAAACATATATACATTTAAAAAACATAGAACGAAATTCTTAACCATGAAGATTTATCCCCACTTTATCATATAGATTCTTAAACTGTGAATAGGTTTTGTTACGATATTATGAACCAGTAATATGGATTGACAATAACACATGCCCAAAAAACCATATCTCAGTTCATATGAAACTTGTTCATATGACATATTTTTAATTAATCAATTTAATTAAAAGAGAAAAAAAAGACATAAATACTTTGGAGATAAATCTAAACCTTTCATTTGTGTATATTATAATGAATGCTTTTGAATATTTCATGAAAATTAAATCTCTACAATTCACGTAATAATTATTGTGCAGAGAACTTTGCAACCTAGCATAGGAGACACGTTGTCATATAACGTTACATTTAAAAATAATAAAGTAATAATTACATTAACAAATTAAAAATAGAAATAACCAAAAAATTGATGTGGACCATAAATAAAATACTTTAATTTCCACCTTAAATTCACATCAACTTTGTATAAAGAAATAAAGTACTTGAAAGTAAAAAAATACTAATTTACTTTTTAGTATGAGATATGTACTTTCTTCACTATTTAATATAAAATTTACAAAAACAATATTATTGATATTACATGATATTTAATTTATTTTATGTTTAGTTTATATATATATATATATATATATTGGCAATCATAAAAAAAAAAAAAAAAATTATTTCAATGTCTATATTAAAGAAAAATACATTAATTTAAGTTAAAAAAATTCTTATATATTTCATTTCCCATTAGTAGTGAGATGTGTAATTTATTTTATCTTTTAGATGGAGTTGATATGTAAGGTTTAAAAAATAATAATAGTAATAAAAAGTTTAGTATAGGTTCACATTAAACATTTCAACATGCATGTTGAGTAAAACATTTTAAATCAGATATATATATTGAAAGAAAGCGTAAGAGAATTTTTATTTCATTAATAGGGGCTTTCTAATTCAAAGTATGAAAGAGATTTGTAATTATGTCAATGTTTAATTTGAGTTTGATATATAACATTTCAAAAAATACTAATAACAAAAATAACTAAATATATGCATACAGTAAAAAAATACTAATAACAAAAATATTTAATGTGTGTATAAAGATATAAAGATAGACAGTGTGTTGCTCAAAACGAACATAAATCCGAGGAATTAAATCTCATGAAGTGCAAACTTTTCCTCAAATTCTGCACTCAAAAATCAATTTGCGTCTAAAGAGATTTAATCCCTGTTACCTCTTGCTAGATCCCAAATTAAATAAATCATTGATAATTAAATTAAAATTTTGAAAATCCTATTTCAAAATATACACACTTATAAATTAAATAACTTTAAATATAATATTAATTTATAATAACAATTATTAAAAAATAATATTAAACAATAAAATAATATAAAACCATAACTACTGGAAACCTCACCCATTTCACCCATTTAACTCCAACTACTTTAGAATAATTAATCTCCCATTACTCCATAATAGTGCGACCCATTTTCTAACAGCCAAGACTACTAATTGTTTGTGATATAAATAATGTCTAGCCAAGTGAATGGTATGAGACCTATATATCAAGGCTTTACATGCGAAATTGTAAAATCCATCTGCAATACATCAAACTTTTCTATATATATTTAATGACAGTCTCTAAGCATAAGGCATTTCTCCAGATGTAATGGCAATCCTTGAAAATAATGCAAATTTTTAAAGGTGGATGTAAACTCTTCAAATTTAATAGTTACGGTTTGAAAATACAGTAGCGTGCAAATACAGTTACGGTTTGAAAATACAGTAGCGTGCCATACACGTTTAATGGTCATAGTTTGAAAATACAACAAATTTGTAAGTGACATCAATCTTATCGTCAATGACACGATGAAAGTGATTTTCGTTTTGTAAGGGCCGTACATTCCAAGGGACTTTCATATTTGTCACCGTGTTCAATTTTCAAAAAATTGAACTCTATTTTGAAAAAAAAATATTAATTTAAAAAATAGGTTTGAAAATTGCATTTAAGCTTTTCAAAATTATGTTATTAAAATAACAAAATTATTAGTTTATATAATAAAGTTTATTGTGAAATTTAGTGTTGGAGTAACATTTTATTATTATTATTAGAAATAATAATTAATAATCAACTATGGATAATTATATGGTCATCTATGTTCGATAGAATTAATTATGGTCAACCATGATCCAACGTCGCATTGTGACAAAGATTGTCTCATTATGAAAATCAACCATGGTCAACGAAGGTCAACCATGTTTATTTTAGGGTTTATAATATTTATCTTAGGGTTTATATACCTTTGGTTTATAATATTAATCCATTGGGTTTAATATTATTCCATTGAGCTTATAATCCCTTGGATTTTTAGTATTAATCCCCTGGGTTTATTATTCCCTTCGGTTTATAAGTAAGCCACGGTCAATCATGATCAACCGTGTTTTATAAAATCAAACATGGTCAACCATGGATGAACGTCACATTCTGACAAAGATTGTCCCGATATGAAAATCAACCATGGTCCAATGTCGCGTTGTGATAAGGATTGTCTCAATATGAAAATCAATCATGGTCAACCATGTTTATTTTAGTGTTTATAATATTTATCTTAGGGTTTATATACCTTAGGTTTATAATATTAGTCCTTTGGGTTTAATATTATTCCCTTGGGTTCATAATCTCTTGGGGTTTTAGTATTAATCCCTTGGGTTTATTATATCAATCCCTTGGGTTTATTAATCTAAGGGTTCATATTCCTAAAGTTTAATATTATTCCCTTAGGTTTATAACCCTTTGGGTTTTTAGTATTAATCTCCACAATTTATTATTTCCTTGCGTTTATAATATCAATCATGGTCAACCATGGTTCAACATCACATTGTGACAAAGGTTGTCTCAATATGAGAATCAATCATGGTCTAATGTCAAATTGTAACCAAGATTTCTCGATTTGAAAATCAATCATGGTCAATCATGGTCTAACTTCACTTTGTGATAAGGATTATCTCAATATGAAAATAAACCATAGTTAACCATGTTTATTTTAGTGTTTATAATATTTATCTTAGGGTTTATATACATTGGCTTTATAATATTAGTCCCTAGGGTTTAATATTATTTAACCATTTTCAGCCATGTTTTGTAAAATCAATGGTGGTCAACCATGGTAATCATGGTCAATCATAGTCCAACGTCACATTGTGACAAAGATCACTACTACACCAAGGGCACTTTTAAGACATTTTCTTAAGACAAAGAAATCTTTTGTTTTAAAGTCACTTTTTATTTTAATTAGTTTACATTAAAATTTAATATCAATTGAATTGTCTTAAGACAAAAACAGTTTAAGACAAAATTATTTTAAGATAAAACTTTATATTTTAAGACACAACTTTAAATTTAAAACAAAAGTAGTTTAAGACAAAACTTTATATCTAAGACAAAAACAGTTTAAGGAAAAAATATTTTAAGGCAAAAATATTTTAAGACAAAAAGAGTTTGAGACAAGAATATTTTAAGACAAAACTTTATTTTAAGACAAAACTTTATTTTAAGACAAAAACAATTTAAGACAAAATTATTTTAAGATAAAACTTTATATTTAAGAAAAAAACTTTTGAGACAAAAATATTTTAAGATAACTTTTTATTTAAGACAATGGCCACTTAAGACTAAACCCATTTAAGACAATTAACAATTAAGAGAAAAACATCAATTTAAGAAAATATTATCTAACAACTACGAAATTGACTCTCACAGTGCACCCTAAGTCCATCAGCGTGTAGGCTACTACTGTATCGCGCCTATACCAACACTACTATTTCACTTTCCATTCATGTTATCTTATATAAAGACAACGACTTGTTGGGCTCTTCATTTTGTGGGGGTAGCCGACTCTGAAGAACGCAAAAACTTTCCGTGGCAAGATTTCCCACACATTAATTACTCTTTTGTCCCTTCGATCTTTGTTGATACGATTAGAGACAACTTGTATGTTGTTGCATTCGACACTACTACATGGAGGGGAATTTTAAGACAATTTTTAAGACAAAATAAATCTTTTGTCTTAAAATTTTCAATATGAGGCACTAGTAAAAAAGGTAAAGGATTAGGGGTTCGTATTTACACTATTGATGGGTTCTTTGGGAAGTAGAGCAATGGAGGCTGACAACAACTAATGAGATTTAGGGCAATGGAGGCCAAAAACGGGGGTGTGCATCGTGAGAGGAGTGATGGAGGCACTTTCGATGAACGTGGATAGGTGGTAACATAGTTGGAGTACTTTTCGGGGTCTCCATCGATTGTGTTTTAATATGTTTTTTTTTTTCCGTTTTATTTATTTTGAACGCTACTTATATCCGTTGGTTGTTGTTATTAGCACATTGTTGTGCTGGATTGGCAACATGGATTAGATTCACTTGAAGGATTGTTGAAAAATGCAACAAGAAATTCTCAATTTTATTTTGCCTTGATTAAATTGAGAAAAAATGAATTTCCACATCAGCAGACAACTTGGAAGCAATTAAATTGTATGACATGGCTTGTCTCACCCATTTTACTTAATAAATTTGAGTTGGAGGAGTTAGAGTTCAATTAAGCATGTGTGATTGCTAATTTGTAGCAATCAAAGTCAATTATCTCAAGTTATTTTCAGTTAAACTAGTTCTAATTGTTGGAGGAACTAGTGGAAGGCCAGTTGTGCAGTGGGACTTCAGTCAAATGCAGTGATCATCTAGTTATCTGATCAATCAACCCAAAATAGCTAGTGCATGAAAATAATTCGAGTTCCCCAGCTATGGTGGAGATTGTAAGGAACTATAACATTAGTTGTAGACTAGTCTTGAGCGTACAGGTGTTGCATGCAGTCACATGATCATCCTTAGGAATTGCGCAATCCATTTTTGAAAAGTTCTTAGATAATAAGGGCCTAATTTCTCAAGGAATTTCCCAAGGAAATAGGGGCTCAAGTAGAGGTAGGAATTGACGAAGTTTGGGTTTGAGCTTCTTAGTGAGCAGGTTATTCACTTACAGGTTGTGCATAGTTAAAGAAAGAAAGTATAATACATCTATATTATTCATCAGATTGATGCAAGAAGTCATTAGAGTTTTTAACAGATTTCTTTCCCCAAGAAAAATATTATGTGCATGTGTTTTATTTCTTATTGCATGCCTTAATTTTTTGTTCTAAATTTTCAATTATCTTCCTTAGAGCAGTAGAGTAGGTTTGTGTCTTGTGATTTTGAAAAACTTCATGAGAAGTTGCAAATCTACACCATAACTTCTACATCATATCATACCAGGATTCACATTAGAGTAGGAATTTCAAACTTGTTCCTCAAGAAGTTTGAATTTGTAGTTCAGTGTAGCAATATCTCTTAAGAGCTGAGAAGATGACCTTCAACGAGTTGAGGCTAGAGTGTGCCTTGGAAGGAAACTTTAATTTCATTGAATGGAAGGATGGAGGTATTCGATGACAATGGATTGCTAGAATACATCAAGAGAGATGTTACAAAGCCAGAAAAACATGATGCCCAAAACCTTTCTCAGTGGAAGAAAGATGTAGCCAAGGTGTGGAGAATAATATTGGAGGGAGTACGGGACCACATTGTCAGCAATCTCCATGGGAAAGAAAATCCTTATGCAATGTGGTAGGCACTGAAAAATCTATTCTAGAATAGTAGTGACCACAAAAAGTTGGTGCTCAAGGATAAACTTTGAAATATCAAGATGTAGAAGAATGAATTTATCCTACAATATCTGAGGAGGTTCACACAAGTTCGTGATGAGCTTGTAGGAGTTTGTGTTACTGTTTTAAAGGATGACTTGGTAAGCATAGCCCTTTTGGGCCTTCCCAAGAGTTGGCATAACTATCAAGATTAAGTGAATGGGAGGGAGAAACTACCGAATTGGAAACACTTATGGTACGATTTGGTACAGGAGGAAATAAGGAAGAATACCAAAGATGGGACCTCATCCAAGGGAAAGGATGAAGAAAACTTTTCATTGGTTGGAAAGGGAAAGAAGGGAAAAGGGAAGAAATATCAAACCAAACTAGAATCCAGCCAAGGGGAAAAGAAGAAATATTTGTCAAAAAATAAATGCTTCCATTGTCATGAATACAAACACTATGCCATGAAGTGCCCACAGAAAAAGGCAAGCAATATGACCTTAGGAGGAGCAGCGGGTGAAGCCTCGACTTCACACTTCGACCTTGACTTTACATCTATTGCATGCATGTCCAACACAGTGATGGGGAGTGTGTGGTACTTGGAGTCAAGTGCATTTTTCCACATGATAGGGTGTAGAGATTTTTTCAGTGACCTGGAGGAGAAAGATCTCTAGATGCACATCAAGCTAGGGGATGACAGAAGGTAGAACATGACTGGTATTGGTACAGTCACCTTTCAGAGGGAGTCAAGATCCCCTCTTAGGCTCAAGGATGTCATGTTTTTTCTAGGCCTAATGAAAAATCTCATCTTTGTTGGAGTTTTGGAAGACTGTGGTTATGATGTGATCTTCAACAAAGGAAAATAATTACTAAAATACATAGCCACAGGACAGGTGAAGAAGATCGGAGTTTGTGTGAAGAATCTATATAATTTAGATGTGGAAGACTGTGCTACATTAAGCACTAAGGAAGAGAAATTGCAGGGCCGCGATGTAGGTGAACTTTATCACATAAGACTTGGCCATTTGCATCATCGCACCTTGAATATTATACAACAAATAGTCACTAGTCTCCCTAAAGGAGCACTTGAGCACCAGGATGTATGTAAAGGATTTGCCTTGGGGGAAGTCCATAAAATCCACATTCCATGATTGGAACAACGAAGTGCATGCAGTCTAAGAAAGGATCCACTCTGATGTCTGTGGACCTTTCTCAATAGCCTCCACTACCAGACAATTTTTTTTCCTTTTTATTGATGACTTCTCACATAAGTGTTGGATCTCTTCATGCAAAGGAAAGATGAGATGTTCTCCAAGTTTGTATAATTCAAGGCATTGGTTGAGAAAGAAATCGGCAAGAAGGTGAAGGCTATCAGGAGAAATAATGGAGGTGAGTATGTGTTAAATGAATTTAAAAATCTATGTGTGAAAGAATACATTCAACTAGAGTTAACAACAGCTCACAACCGACATAAAAATGGGGTCGTTGAGGGAAAGAATCATAGCATTTTGGGAGAAACGAGGGTGATGTTGCTTGACCAAGGCCTACCTCTGGATTTGTGGGTTGAGGCATGCAATACAACATTTTTTTTGTAGAATCTAAGTCCTCATCAAATTCTTGGCATGATTATACCGAAGGAGGCTTTGTCGAGAAGAAAGCGGGATGTGTTGCACTTGAAGATTTTTCGAGCCTCTATTTACTGCCATGTATCCAAAGAACCAAGGAATAAGCTTGAGTCAATTGTAGAATTGGGGGTATTTGTGGGTTACATATAAAATCCCCATAACTACCATGTGTACTTTCCATCACTCAGAATGATAGTTGTGTGAAGGGATGTAAATTTTGATGAGGAGAAAGCCACATGGTGCTCTCTTGAGAGGGAGATTTAGATCCCACCAAAAGATGAGCTTTTAGCTCCAAAGGAGGAACCTCAGGAAGTTGTAGAGCAGCCACAAATTGAGGAGCAGAGAGTGGAGACATTCACTCAAGCAAAACCATCTAGAGAAGGCAGAAAAAGAACTAAGGAAGTTGATAGACTTGTGCAGGATGCGAGGGAGAATGTGGGATATCCTTCAAATTTGTGTAAGAAAAGGAGGTCACCTGAGAGGTACACTAGCTACATGGCTCTTATGACTGAGCTTATAGAGATTGAGCCATCATATTTTGAGGAAGAAATAGAGCAACCTATATGGGTTGATGCAATGGTGGAGGAATATGAATCCATTGCAAAGAATAGTGTTTGGGAAAAGGTCCCAAGACCAAAATATAAATCAATAGTGGGTTTGAGATGGATCTTCAAGGTGAAGCAAGCAACAAACGAAATCATAGAGAAGTATAAGGCCAGATTTGTGGCCAAGGGGTACTCTCAAGTTGAGGGAATTGACTGTGAGGAGACCTTTTCTCTTGTAGCAAGGTACTCATCCATTAGATCAATTCTTTCTCTGGCTACGCAGATGGGGTAGAATATCCACCAGATGGGTGTAAAAACAACATTTCTCAATGGGGTTATTAAGGAGGTGGTGTACATAGATAAACACAAAGGTTTTGAGACATTTGATCAAGAGTCTCATGTGTGCAGACTCAAGTGAGCGTTGTATGATCTCAAACAAGCACCTCATGCTTGGTACACCAATATCGATAACTATCTCACCAGCTTGGGCTTCACCATAAGTGAAAGAGTCACTCCCTCCTTCATACACCTATAACTCACTAACACTCCCTGTCACACACTCTTATTCATTCATTTCCATGCATTTTAAACTAGTACTCCCTTGTGTTTTTATGGAACTCCCTAACAATCCCTAGCATAAGTCAGCACAACCTAGCACCTAGCACATCTTGGCATGTTTCCCTGACCTTTAGCATGCCTTAGAACTACCTAGAATATCTTGTCTCTCCCTCCTTAGAAAACCTGGGACTCACTCACACTTTTTGTCACAAAATCTTATTCATTCATTTCCATGCATTATGTTGACCTAGTGCACCCTTGTGTTTCCTTGGCACTTTGTAACACTTCCAAGCACGCGTTGGCACACCCTGGCACCTGCCACATCTTGGCTTCATGTTTCCCTGTCACTCTAGCATGTGTTAGAATTGCCTAACATACCATGTCACTCCCTCCTTAAAACACCTAGAACTCACTCACACTCTCTGTCACACAATGTTATTCATTCATTCCATGCATTTTTACCTAGTTCTCCTTTGTGTTTCCCTGACACTCACTAACACTCCTTAGCATTCATTGGCACACTCTGGCACTTGGTACATCTTACCACGATTCCCTAGCACTCTAGCATGCCTTGGCACTGCCTAGCATACCTTATCATTCCCTCCTTACCACACTTGGAACTTGCTAACACTCCCTATCACACACTCTTATTCATTCATTTCCATGCAATTGAAACTAGTGCTCCCTTGTGTTTCCTAACATTCCCTAACACTCCCTATAATGCATTAGCATCACACCCTAGAACCTGGCACAACTTGACATGCCTTAGCACTTGGCATTTCATGGCATGCCTAACATGCCTTGTGTTTGTCTATCATGTGTTAGCACTTCTTGGCATTCCCTGGCACATGTTGGCACTCCCTAGTTGTTATGCCCTTATAGATAGCCTTACATTTTTTGTGACTTGGTAAACCAACCAAGTCATTGAAAAAATAATGTTGTGCCTAGCCCAAAGTCTCCCTTTGTTTGAAACTGCTTTGTCCATCCCCTTATCACAATCGTAGGCTTCCCTCCTACAAGTCCTATTCTAAAATTTTCCTAACACACTTCATCCTTAGGACACTTGGAATTCACTGACACTCCCTAACACACACTCTTATTCGTTCATCTCCATGCATTTTGACCTAGTTATCCCTTGTTATGCCCTGACACTCCCCATTAACACTCCTTGGCATGCATTAACAATGTCTGGCATGTGTTAGCACGTCTTTTCATTCCTTAGCATGCCCTGGCACTCCTTAGCTATCATGCTCTCACAACTACCCTTACTTTTTTTACAACATGGGAACCCAACCAAATCCTACCTTGACTACAACAACTTCACCAAGTTATAGCTACTACAACTAGACTATGCCTCATTCACCTAAGAACTTCCTATAACTCATCTTGGGCTACTCATGTTAAATCTCAACTCATACAACTTAACATGTTATGAAGACAAGGCTCACATCCAACTGTGGTCGTAAAACAACTAAGCAACATAGTTTACATCTTGACATGCCATAAAACTCGGCACGTGTGACAATCCCTTGGCACAATGTGGCACATGTTAGCATCTGTTTCATTCCTTGGCATGCTTTGGCACTCCTTAGAAAATCCTAGCACTCCCCAACACCTAGCACACCTAGTACTCACTAACACTCTTTGTCACACTCTTATTCATTCATTTCCATGCATTTGAAACTAGTGCTCCCTTATGTTTCCCTAGCACTTGGACCTAACACTCACTAGCATGTGTTGGCGCCACACCTTGGTGCCTGGAACATCTTGGCGTGCCTTAGCACTTGGCATGTCTTGCCATGCCTAAAATTCCTTGGAACTTTCTAGCATGTGTTAGTACTTCCTAGAATTCCCTGGAACACCTTGGCACTCCCTAGCTGTCATGCCCTCATATATAGCCTTACTTTTTTTGCGACTTGGGAACCCAACCAAGTCTGGCTTTGTCCACACCTTATCATAACTATAGGCTTGCCTCTTACAACTCTTAATCTTAACTTCTCCTAACATGCTTCAACCTTGGGACACCTAGAATTCGCTAACGCTTCTTAACGCACACTCTGATTTGTTCATTTCCATGCATTTTGACCTAGTTATCTCGTGTGATACCCGAAAACGCCCTAACAATCCTCAACATACATTACATTTTTTGACATATGTTAGCACACCTTTTCATTCCTTTTCATACCTTGACACTCCTTAGCTATCATACTGTCACAACTACCCTTACTTTTTTTAAGACTTGGGAACCAAACCAAGTCCTGCGTCGACTACAACAACTTGAACAAGTTATAGCTACTACAACTAGACTATACCTTGTTCGCCTAAGAACTGCCTATAACGCATCTTAGGCTACTCATGTCCAATCTCAACTCATCCCACTTAACAAGTTACGAATTCAAGGCTCACATCCAACCGTGGCCATGAAACAACTAAGCAACATATTTTATGTATTGACATTCCATAACACCTAGCACATCTAATAATCCCTTGGAATTATGTGTCACGTGTTAGCATCCCATGCATTCCTTGGAATTCTTTGGCACTCCCTAGCACACCCTAGCATTCCCTGACATGCCTTCGCACTCTAGCATGCCTTGGCACTACTTGGCATATGACCTTATCACTCCCTCCTTAGAACACTTGGAACTTGTTGACACTCCCTATCACATACTCTTATCTGTTAATTTCCATGCATATTTAACTAGTTCTCCCTTGTGTTTTTGTGGAACTACCTTACACTCCCAGGCATACATTGACTCACTCTCACACCTTGGACATCTTGGCATGTCACCCTGGCACTCTAGCATTCCTTGGCACTACCTAGCATACCTTGTCACTCCCTCCTTAGCACACCTAGAACTCGTTGACACTCCCTGTCACACACTCTTATTCATTCATTTCCATCCATTTTAAACTAGTGCTCCCTTGTGTTTCCCTAATACTCCATAACACTCCCTGGCATGCATTGACACACCCTAGCACCTGGCATATTTTTGCATGTTTCACTGACCTTTAGCATGTCTTAGCACTGGCTAACATACCTTGTCACTCCCTCCTTAGCTCACATGTAACTCAAATGACAATTCTTGTCACAAACTCTTATTTGTTCATTTACATGTGTTAATTTTACCTAGTGCTCCCTTGTGTTTCCTTGGCACTCCCTAACACTTCCTAGCACATGTTGGCACACCTTGGCACCTGGCACATCTTGGTCGCATGTCACCCTATCACTCTAACATGACTTAGCGTTGCCTAGCATACCATGTCACTCCCTGCTTAGCACACATAGAACTTGCTAACACTCCTTGTCACACACTCTTATTCATCCATTTCCATGCATTTTGACCTAGTTCTCCCTTTTGTTTCCTTGGCATTCCCTAACACTTCCTAGCACATGTTGGCACACCTTGGCACCTGGCACATCTTGGACGCATGTCGCCCTGACACTCTAGCATGGCTTAGCGCTGCCTAGCATACCATGTCACTCCGCCCTTAGCACACCTGGAACTCACTGACACTCCCTGTCACACACTCTTATTCATTCATTTCCATGCATTTTGATCTAGTGCTCCCTTGTGTTTCCCTGGTACTCCCTAACACTCCTTAGCACACATTGGCACACCTTGGCGCTTGACACATCTTGGTATGCTTACCTAGAATTCTAGCATGCCTTAACACTACCTATCATACCTTGTCACTCCCTCCTTAGCACACCTAGAGCTTACTGACACTTCAGTTCCATGCATTTGAAACTAGTGCTCCCTTGTGTTTCCCTAGCACTTTGCCCTCACACTCTCTAGCATGCGTTCTTTGGAAAGAGGACATAAACAAGCTTTTAGATGTTTCTAAATGGAGTACTCTTCACCTATGCCCTTCTCCTTTATTCGACATGATACAAATGAAAATTTTCATATTCTTAACTATGGTGTTCTTCTTTTATACATGTGACCCTTGACTATGCCATGAAATCCTCCAAAATATTCTTAAAGGATGGGAGGACCTCTTCATGCATGAAGTTAGTGGAATGTGACAAGTTATCCAAAATTCCTCCAAATATGTGATTTGTTCCTTGGGAAATGTTAAAGGTATCCTCAATGGAAAAATACATAAATATTTGTATCCAAGTGCCCTAAATGTGAGATGTTGCCACTTGTGCAATTGTGCCTCCTTTTGATGCTCAAATTGTCACCCTAGTTGTGCAAGACTCACGAGGTGTCACTTTGGATCAACTCATGGTTGTTAGCATTGTCACCTCATCAAAAAATCCTCTCACTTTAGATTACTTATTGAATCTTGGGGGTATCCCAAAGCACAAATTTATGGGGTCTTTTATGTGACTAGAACACTAACACTGAAAACCATCTTTACATTGAATGGTTCAACATCTTGATAATCCCTATCCTATTGACCACAATTTTTTTATTCATTATTTCTTTAATTGCAACACCTCCAGTAGATATTGATGGTGTTCATGATCCTATTTCTGGTTCTCTCCTTTATGGAAACAATATTATATCCAATGCCGTTATTCGATGAATGGCTAGACAACAGGGATCCTATGAGCCAATCGTTCATGTTGTCGATGTAGTGCCCACACAACACAAAAATTCGATGGTATATCATAGACAAACACTCTATGATGGGTTTCAAAGATACCCAACCTATGAAAACAAGCTACATTCTATTTTCGAAGCCTGTAAGTAGTGGAAGAAATATATTATACCAAAGGAAATGGCCATCCACACCAATTGTAGGCCTTTTCCTGCTCTAGATAATCCTTGGGAGTTAGTGCCCCTGGATTTTATGTCATGTTTTCCCTCAACCAAGCATGGTAATGGATGTGTTTTTGTTGTTGTTGATTGCTTCCTTAGGATGGGAATTTTGGCACCTTGTAAGAAGATTGTCGCAACAAAATCCACTCATAAGTTCTTCTTCGAGCATATTTTGGTTCACTTTGGGTTTCCAAAGACCATATTTCTTGATAGGGATAATAGTTTCCTTATTATTTTTTGGTTTAACCTTTGGTCCATGATGGACATCAAGCTTGACCAAATCCACTACCTTCCATCCCTAGATTGATAAATAAAAATTAGTAGTCAATAGGATTATTATAGATGTCTTTAGAGTATACAATTGTGAGCATCCATATACACATGTTGAAAACCTCCATATTGTTAACATAAATTCGACATAGCTCTTCATATTTCTATTGGCCACAAGCCTTTTCAGGTGTGCTTGGGGTCCCAACAATTGGAACAAATTGATGTAGCTATATTCATGGTATAACACATGAAGATACCTCCTATACTTGGAACGAGATAAGTAAAACAACCAATTTTGAGGAATGTATCCAACAAATTCAACAATGAGTTCATGATATTTTGTAGGAAGTTGCCAACTCCAAGTACAAGTAGATACACAATCCATTGGGTTCCAAATAAGTTTCAGGTTGTTGACGAGTTATGGTTGGACTTGCATAAAGGGAAATTGAAAAACTCCCATAAGAAGCACATAACACTTTGACACAAGCCTTACACCATCACTAAGGCTATGGGTGATAATTCTTTTGAGGATAACCATAGGATGATTTATATTACTTCAAAAGTAGATATATGTTAATATGATTTAGGCTTGATGAAGTGCATGGCTAAAAAAGTTTCTTTAAAAAAATAAAAAATAAAAATGATCACACCATCATTGACATAAATTATTGTGATATTCTGCTTGACATTAGATAACTACAAAAATTATCGTGATATTCTCCATAACATTAGATAACTACAAAAGAGATTTTAGGAATTGATATTTTTAAAATTTATTTTATATCAAAGTATGTGGATCATTATGACTAAATTTTTTAAATTATACACCGCTCTAATATTATTTCTCTTATGACTATCTTTTTAAAATATTGTCACTCCAATATTATTTCTCTTCCAGGTTCGAGAGCTTGTGTGTATGAGAAGACCATTGTAGGTGGGCCATATCTCTACCTTGCTTGTTTTACAGTCCTCTCTACCTCGGGTTTCCATAACCCAAAACATTTTTCTGTCCATTTGAGGGATGAAATTTCCTTCGCCAATGAGGGGGAGGGGGAGGGGGAAAATGGTTGAACCCACGACTCTTGCAATCGATCTTGATCTCGAACCATACCTAGATGAAAGCACATATGAACACGAGGGATCAAATTCAAACCCCACTATCGCGGCTATTGTGACAGCATTGTTGAAGGAGTTACGGTGAAAATGTGAACCAAGATGGATTGAAGAAAACTCCACTGCGTGTTACCAAGGCATTTAGGGATGGAACAAGAGGTATGCATTCAATATGCCTATTTTTGGATTTGATGGCCTCCTATTATCTATTACTGGTGTTGTTGGTATCTATTGAGGACAAACATCAGAACTCTTTTCGCTTATGTTCTTGTACTTCTTGGAGAAATTCTTCTTAATCATGGTCTTTCTTGTGTCCATTTTGCCCAAGACACAATTATATTTTTATTCATGTATATTATTCTAAAATACTATACCTATTCATCTCTAGATGTTACCTCTAAAAAGATATGCATATTTTTCTTCTTTCTGTTGTTGCATACCTCTAGGTAGGCTGGTGTACAATTCCAAAATTAACTGGTAAAAAATTTAATTTTTGGGATCTGTCAAAATGAAACCTTTTCTTTGATGTAAAGAATTGATTGAGCATCAGTCTAATAACCCATATGAGGAAGCATGTGATGCCTTAGTATTAGATATTATAAAACATGCATTGGATGATAAGTCCTTGTGCAAAGTAGGAACAACTACATCTTCCTAGGAAGCATGGAAGACCTTAGAAGTAGAATTTGGTATAAAGGGAAGTGACATAAAGCAACAAATTCCGTTACAATTCCCTTATCGGGAATGGGCCTTTTCCATTAGTTGGGTTGTCATATGAACCCATGTGAAGCAAGATGGAATCAAAGTTCATTGAAAAACTAATGTTTGAACATAATTGGGTGTTTTGAACATGAAGAAATATTTGTTTGGTCCTTGTCATCCTTCTAGAGACATCTCTTTTGGAATCTACTCAAATACGCATGAAAAATATAAAAACGAGTGATGTTAAATTTCACTTTCAATAATGGTGAGGTCGATAAATGAGTACATTTCTAGAATACTAGATGAAGAGGTCCAAGGATCAATAAGTGATAATCATAGCATCAATGATTTGTAGAGAATACTGGTCAAATATTGTATCACTAAAGTTTGGAACTTCTACAATGCTAATGGGTCCAACTAGCTTGGGAAAAAGAACTTTTATAAAGTAGAAGATGGAACAAAGAACTTCTACAAAGTAGAAGGTTTTTCCATTTCCCTCGCCACATTTCGATGAAAATCTCTATACTGATAAGGATCTAAGACATCATATCCTTCCTAAGAGAATGATAAGCAATCTACATTTTATGGGTGTCAAAACATGTTGAAACATTTAATAGGATGTTGCATGCAAATCTATAACATGCAAGACACACATAGCTTTCTTCTCTCTCCTAATGTGAGATACACAGTGTTCAACAAGTACCAAGTCAACCCTCTAAAAGTTGTCCACAAATTGTCTTTAAACTATCCACAATGAACTCGATCAAAGTCTTGACTTAGATTTGTAGGCATTCTTTACTTTCCCAAAAAGCTCAGCCTTCACCACATAATAGACTCCGATATCAACTATGAATGGACTCAGATATTATCATAGACAAGGCTTGAACTTCGCCCTCATAATGGGCTTAGAATTCATCACAAAACATGCTTGGACTTTATCTTAGACAAGCTCATATTTCACAAATTCCATAAAGATGGTGTTCCACTAAGAGCTTGTTCAACTCTTGACCTAGTCACCATAAGTTTTCATAGTGTCTTAGAAACAGGATTGAGCTTGGTTTGGTGTAATTGGTGAAGTGTAAGACTAAATAAAATGTAATAAATTCTATCATAAAAATGATTGAAACTATGAAATTCTATTTTTGTAGCTAGACCATCCACTAGAATATGACAAAATATAATATCAATAGGTTGCAGTAATTTTGTTTCTACATAATTATCTAACTTATTAGTTTGTTTCATATTCATAGTTTCTTATTAGAGTACACTACTACACTAAAACATTATTCTAAAACGAAATTATCGTACTAAAATTATAGTGACTATTTTAATAGTCTTAAAACAAGATAACCTTGACTATTTTAATTTTTTTTGTCTTAATTAACACAAACAAAAAAATATTTATGGCCGGACTTTATAGAATTTTAAAAATCCCAGGCCAAAGAGAATGTGTGGGTAGGCCAGACTTTATAGCATGTTAAAAATCCTAGGTTAAAAGAGAATGTGTGGGCATGTTTGATTTCCTTCATTTGGGGAAGCCCTTGGTGATGGAGAGTTCCACATTGTGAGTGATACCAACAATATAGCATCCTTCCTTCCATCTAGATATGCTTAGATCGATAGGCATCATTAGAGCAACATTGGAGCATCCCCTCCATGTTGAGATCGATTCCCAAATATATAATCATAGTCTACAACTGCACAAATAACAGTAAAGGTAGCCACTAACTTTTTACCAGTAGAGGCTAGGGAAAAAGCGACAAGAATACCCAACAGAGACAAGGGTAGATGCGAAAAGACATGACAAGCATACCTAGTAGATACAAGGGTAGACGCAACAAGCCTACCTAGATAAAGAATACACACGGGAAAGACAATGGCTAGGGCATGGGGAATTCCTCGAGCCTGCGCATCCTTTTCACTTTTGAAATTAACACTTTAGGGCTTCCGTTGTCATGGGAAATGAAAGTATTTGTTTAGTTGTTTGGAAGTTTGAATCTGGTTGAAAAAACCCAATTCAAGAATTTGGTAGATCTGGATCTAAGTTGAAGTGTTGTGTAGAGTGTCCAGGAACACCCATTGCGGTGTTCTATCCATAGTGGGAGAGAAATCCAACAGTGAAACCGAGTTGTGGCAAGATGTGCTGGAATGCTCAATTGCAACACTTCCACACCTCTTATCTTCTTTGGAATTGCCACTGTATTGTGTAGGTTCCATATTTATGCCCACCTTCATATAAAACTCTAATTTTTCAACCTATATTGTAGTTACTAGTTTATTAATTATCCTGTATCTTCGTTTTTTGGCACTCAGGTTCATGGTCGCTAGAGTATAGTAGTTGTGAGAGTCTTCAAAAACTCAGAGACAAGCCTAGGGATTCCTTACCTGTCATCAAAGCCTATGCAAGCTATTGGGAGTCCTTGGAATGGTGAAAATTGGCCACTTATGAAGGTCAAATATAAACTAGAAGTAGTCCCCTTTCATAGCCACTTTCCAAAGCTTCGTTATTGAAGGTCACAAGTGCTAGGGGGATTCTCAGTCCTCCTTTTTGTCCATCCTCTCCCTCTTTAGAGTGGTGGGAGGATATGGGATAAGGGATTGAATGCAGAACACATGAGGCAACTGAGATGAAAGCCTCGGGTGGAAGCAGAGGGCTATTGTTTGCACAGTACACTTGACTTTCTGAAAATGCTCCACAAACTCTACCTCTAGCTCTTAGAAGGTGTTGGCGATGATGCTCCAGCTTTGCCTATTTCCCTCTCTCTATCAATCCAAAATGGATGACTCGCGCTATTGGTAAAGAACTAGACTATGAGGTGTGTCTAAAGGCTTGGTGCTCAGAGTTTTACCTTGTGTATAAACACACATAATTATTGAAAATGATTTGTTCCTGCAGGAATGGAGATCCAGAACAAAGGTAGAAATATTTCAGTACCTAGTCCTCAAATGGGAGTTCACCATTTTGATTGGGCTATTTATTGGCTTCATTGCAGCCTTTGAGAACCTGGCAACACCAAACATTGCAGGCTTGGAATTCCATATTTCGTCTCAATTGATATTGCAGAACAGGTACAGACTATAGTATGAATTCTCTTTACATTTATAACATAAATTTCTTTCCCTATTTGTCCTCAATTCAGAGCATTGGGATTAGCTACTAGTATAGAGAATGAGTATTCTAGGCTCCAGGGAATAAATGGGTAGTGGAAAGTCTAGACTTAAATTAGGAGATTAGATTTAAATCAGGAGATTGTGACGGTGAACAACACTATAATTTCGATTGTCTGGTATAAATTCTATAATACAAGTAAATTTTAATTGTTGTTGTCCGATGGAATCTCTATTGTGAAATTGTATTGAAGGTGTCAAATATTGAACTTCATCAGTAAACAAACAATATGTTGAAGATGTCAAATCTTTTCCATAGCTTTAAATTTGTAGCTGATAACAATAACCTTATTGGAGGTGTTTGACCAGTTACACACCCACCAATAGCCCACAAAATTCATGAATTCCCTTTTTCAAATGAATCAATAGTGATGTTCATGTCAGATATCCTTAATCTGCAAAGAAATGTACAGATTACAAGAGTTGCCATTATTAACATGGTACCCATTTAAAGCTGTTTTTTCTTGTCATTGAATTTGATGTTGATGTAATCTTATGTATTATCAAAATAATCTCTTAGAATTGATATCTTGTGAATTGTATTAACCATCTAGAAAAAGTATGCCTCTAAATTAATTTGTGTAGTTAATTTTAGGTAAGGAGTATCAAGTCTAATTTGAGACATTCATCACGATGTCCTTTCCACTGAAAGTATGATCATCAAGAAGTTTATACTTTGTTAAGTAATTTGGAGATTATCCATCTCCATTATGATCATGGTGGATATAAGGGTTCATGCTAGATATAAGGACAAGTATGAGGACTACTCGAAATTATCCCCTGCCCTGAAAGTGTTCTCCCGCATTTTGGGATAAGGTTGAGTTCTCTACATTTTTATTGAAGTTATCATTCTCATTATCTCTATAAAAGTAGACCACTAATATCTCTAGTGAAGAAGGATTTTGTATTATAGGTGGGGTGAGAATTTATTATCGTGGGTCTGTTAAATTTTGATTAACATGTTCTTTTCTTAGGAAAGTCATTTCAATGATCTACATCAGCCCATGAATTAGTCTCAAATACATCATCTCATTGACAGTAACTGAAGAAAGAACATAAACAATAAATGAGGAAGACAAGCCAAGACAATAGAACACAAGGATACGAGGTTTTGGAATCCCTTTCTAAAATTCTGCTTAGTTTTTGCTAGTGCTTGTGGAGGTTGCACGCACAGGCTACCCTTTTTTGTATAAAACCTCTGTCATTAAGTTTTATTAATAGTTAGAGGAAGTTTTTATGTCAAACAAAAATATTAAAATCCCCACTTTCCAATGTATTCAATCCTGCTTGAATTGGATCTGTCAATCAAAAGTTCTGAATTCATACATGATATGACTCCTTCAAATTTATACCAAATCCTATGAAAGCATTCCATGTAAAAGCTTGTGACCTTTTCTTTTGAATAGATCTAGTCTAACCAGACTTGTATCTTCCAGTCAAAAGACAACTATCATTTTCAACCCTCATTCAGCACTTGTTTTAGAGCCAAACTTGTACAAACTACAACTCATTTGGCTCTATACCAAATCCTTTGAAATTATGTCCATCAAATCTTTGAATATATGACTTTCAACATACTCTAGTCCAATCAAACATGGACTTGCAAGCCAAAGTTCTATGTTACATGCTAGACACTCATACTTCCTGGTCATTTTTATTTTGGAAAGAATGAAAGAGTACATGTGTATAAGATATTAGTTCTTAACATTCATTCTGTGTGAAATTTTCATGATGTATCATGTAATAAGAGAATCTTCTGTTATCATACTTAATACTTAAGTTGAATGACCAACATTTTATTGTCATTGTACTTTTTGAGAAGTAACTGACAACTACAAGTCAACACCAATGCATGTCATGATTTCAGGGAGTTGTAATGTCTTTACACAAAATCTTATCTCCTTGACACCATGAGTTTTCTGTGGATAGTAGTAATAAGTTAGGTCAATTTTGAGAGATTTTTTTTGTGTAAGTTCATTTCATGGATCAAGAGTATTTTAGTCTCAGTTCATATTATTTAGATCATGAAATATATCCATTATTGCAGTTAGCCTGTTTGAGTGACTATGTATTTATGAGATCATAGTTTGGTTAGATTCTGACTTATGTGACATTACAAGGCTCGGTAACAAGTTACAACAACCTTAGTTAGAGAGACACATTTTCTTCTTGTAACATTAGCATAATGTGTGAGTTGACATTTATTTGGGTCTTGTCTCTTTTACTCTGGAATAAAGGTATTTTGACAAGAATTAACTGCTTTTGTTGACATGCCAGGAACAAGAAGGCCAACCAGTTGAGAATGTATCGAGGATTTTACCTAAGGATGAAGATCCAAGTTTGGTGAAGTGAAATAAGAGAATGCTTGGACAACTTTTGGGAACTCTAGAGGTAACGTTAAAGCGCTTTAGCTGTTAATAGTTTCTTTGAACTTTAAAATGAACATCTCTCTAAGTTGTAGACAAAGCATACATATAGTATTAGCATAAGAACTGTTATTGGTCCATAATTGGGTATAGTGGTTAAAAAGATGGGGCTATTACTTTTAAAATACAAGAAATTTGCTTAAACCTGTGATTTCTATGGTTCTAAATTTTAATCAACTGAGAATAAGTAAGTTGACGACGCCTTACATAAATGAAACTAATCTTTTTATGTCTAATAATTTTGAGTGCTTGGTCAAAGGATTTTAACTTTTAGCATTAGGCAGCCAATAATGGAAGCCATGGATATTATTATTTAGTGTACATCGATGTTTTTAATCATGTAATGCAGTTTTTCCATCATATTACAACTTTATAACTGTATCTAACATGTTGCAAGAAAAAGGTTTCAATGAATGATATCTTGTATAGAAAGATCTTAGGTTGTACACCATTTCTATCTTGAATCTGTAGTTACTATTTGTAACTTTGTAATGTGATTAATAAAGATGAATTTTCTCCTTCCTGTGTCATCCCATTTTAGGCTGGCTATGGGTAAGACAGTTTCTTGAAATGCTATAACTTTGTAGTTTCAACTTTTGAAATGTGATATAACTCAGTTTGCATAACCAAAATTATATGAAATTAAAAAAAAATTACCTTATGTATTTATTCTTGCATCTATTACCCAACTTATTCGTAGGAAAAAAATACTCTACTATTCAATGAAAATAAACAGTTGAATAATTTATCATTGCTGTATTCTATCACTATGCAGAAATTTCAAGAGGAGGATAAGCATTTGTCTTCAACAGAAGCATTTATGAGGAGCTCTAATTCTTTAAAAAGAGTAAGTGCCCTATGTCTTTTGGTAATATGTTAACATTATACTATATAGTAAAGCTATAGTTAGGTTATTTGATTAAATATAATTGTATGTGTCAGAAAATTAAGAGAATTAAATAAAATACACTGCCCCAACATGATTATGGATTTGCTCCAATTATTCAAGTGTTGTGGTCATGCTGGCTATTTTATCATGATCAAGTAATTGTGCAAAGAGAGATGGTTGTTTACACAAGACTCAATATTTTTATTAACGAGTCCAATTTATTGGATTAGAGCAGTGCTTTTTGGTAGGAACAGTACATGGCCCCTTTACTCATCTATGCTCTTTAATCAACTGGTTGTGATTTTTTTTTTTTTTGTCTAATTTAGAGTGGGCATTAGTCCCTTAGGTATGACCTTATTTCTTAAACCTTTCAGTTTGTAGTCCTAGACTCTTCAAAAGCTTATGATAGCCTACATATCTCATGGGAAGTTATCTCATGCTTTGTTTTAAACCATACATGCTAAGAGATTGACAGGGATTTAGCTCAAGAGGCATAGTTCATCCTTGTGGAAATCATAATTTGTCCTCACCATTGCATGATAAGCATAAAATTTAGTATGGTTCATACTACTACTTCCTCTGTTTCAAGTTGTCTTGTGATGACTCTCCACATTAAATTTAATTTAGAGTTCTTTGGAGTTTGAAAAAATCTCCTACTTGACCAAGTTTTATAAAGATCAGACCCTCTATTAAGGTATCACAATCTCCAGGGTGTTCCTCATGCCCTGTTTAAAAAAATTAATGGATGCAAATCATTTTGTACAGTGTTGCAAACATCCTGATTTTATCGTGAAAAAATCATGATTTTTTAAGTGGCCCAAAAAATTGTTATACTGATATTTATGATTTTTCGGTTTTCCTTACCCTTACTAATTTTATTCCGATAGCTATGTTTGTAACATTGATTTTATATGCATCCAAAGTCCAAACAAAAATATTTTAATTCTAAGATTCCACTTTCCATTAAGTTTGAACTTTTGAAGCACGTTTTGATTAGAAGGTTTAGGTTTCCATAGGCTTTGACCAAGACAAAAATTTTCTTTATTGCATTTATATATTTTCTAAGGGAACCTTATAGGATTGGCCACCCCCTTTCCTAGAATATATGGATGGAGATGGCTTGATCTCCACCCACAAGAATAGTTGGTAACGCTGAGGGGCTCCATTGGATCTGAACTTGTGACCTATGGTTTCCCCCTTACCAAAATGCATTGGGTTGATGTTGAGGTGTCTGTTTCCATGTTTGCATTTTTGTTTGCATAAACCAAGCTTGTAAATCCAACAACTTTATGTTAATAAACAACTCTTCAATTTAGACAGGTGGGATTAAGAGAATAGATTTGATATTGTCTTTCTTTGGTTAAGTCCTCAAAGAGCACTCCCCCATTCCTTGAACGACCGATCTCTTTGTTTCAGCTATTTATCTACCAATTCAACTTCCTTACCTTCATCCCAAGCTATAGCCAAATATTTTCTTAGCAAATTTATTTCTTTACAGAGTTGCTTATAAAAAATTATGTGTAGATTTGAAATTGTGGTCTTTTCCCTCCCATTTCATCCTATACTGCAGCCTAACACTTGACCAGATAGAGTGAGTCCCCTTTATTTATCTCTTTGATTTTAATTGTTCTTTCTTCCAACCTTCACTGGAAAGAGTCCAATTTTCCTTATTTTGGCCAAAATATTCTTGGATTTGTAATCTTTAATTGAGACAAAAAAATTGAACTGACCTAGGTAGATAGTTCAACTAGACTAAAGCTCTCATCCCAGTATTTGGAGAAGGGTTTAACAATATTGAAAGAATATAGTTCATTATGTAAAATTCTTTTCCAACTTTATTGAGAAATAGTAGAAATCCCCTGGAACACAAACAATTTTACATTTCTTTTTGGTTTCCACCCATAAATTTACGAATCGGTGCTCTCTCTGAAATCACATATCCATTCCTAAAAGAGACAGAGTCAAATGAAAGCTTTTGCCCCTCTTTCCCCTTTTCAAACACCTGTTACCTTTGATGTGCTGATGTGCTTTCCAGCTAGATTTTGCCTGCCAACAACGACATAAATTCTGTTTTTTCATCTTCAGTCTTGCCCTGGTCTCCAAAACCTAGTCTGGGGCCTATTTAAATGTGATGTATAAATTCCATTTCATTGGATTTTTCTATGTCCTCACCATTTTAAAATCCATCCTCCAGGGTGATCCTCATCCCCCATTCAAAAAATTCAACCCAATAACAAATTGGTGTAATGTAATGACCCCATTTATTTTGCAAATATGTAAATTATCTTGATTTTTGTGCATTCGTATAGATATGGTAAATGTTGCCTTGGTTACCTTACAGAGCTACTGTAAATACCTTCTTGGTCAGTTTCGTAAATAGTGAAAATCGTGAATATACATATATGCCTTTTTGGGTTATTTTGTAAATATTTTCCACATTTTGAAAATGATAAATATACATATATATGCCTCCTAGTCATTTTGCAATAGTGTGATTACTTGTTAAACATGTCCAAATTTCATAAGCTTTGTAAAAGTGTAAGTATGGATTATAGGTGTAAACCTTAAGTAGCGAGCAAAATCATCATCTTAAAGGTAGCACATAGATACATAGAACCCATGGTATACTATATTTCTGAGAAGAAATACATGGATCTTGTCAGTGTCAAAGGATTTTGCAGCTTTTCACCCAAGCCTCTGGACATAGAATGCCCTTATGTATATATAATTTTTCATGAACTATATACATATTCACTATCTTCCAAAGTTACAATTCCTTCTTTTGCAGGCACTGTTTTCCTTGGTCCTGATATCAAGGCAGATCAAAGAGTAGGTGAACCGCAATGACCGAAAATTTGTTAATGTTATCTCATCTTTTAGTAGTTTTCTACCCCATTTTACTTCATCTAAACTTTTCTAATGAATTTTTTAGTTTGTGATGCTTGGACGTCATTTGAAGCTCATCCTCCTAAAGATTTGAGTTAGAAATGCAATCCAAAATGATTTTTAGAGTCAATATTTTTTAAGTGAGGTAAGCACTTCTTGCACTATCGAATGTGCTGCTATATATATATATATATATATATATATATATATATATATATATATATATATATATATATATATATATATATATATATATAGATATATATATATATATATAGATATATAGATATATAGATATATATATATATATATATATATATATATATATATATATATATATATATGTACATATATATATGTATGTACATACATATATATATGTACATACATATATATATATATCTATATATATAATTTAAAAATGAGGGCCTCTTTCTGGAATATGATTAAAGTGATTTGAGCTATTACTGTCAAGTGTTTCGTAAAAGTTCAAACATCATGCGGGCATGTTGAGCCAAGTATACTGAGCTTCTTGACAAAATAATTCCTAATCTGTCCATTTCAGAAGTGTGTGCATTTTCTCCTTGTTAGGCAGCAGTTTCACCTTTCAAGTTAATACATTATAAATCAAAGAAGGGCACATTCTTTATTAAAATTTCTATTGCTTCTTTAGGCAATAGATACAAAAATTGCACTACAAGACAGTTTTAGCACCCTAGCAAAACAAACAACACCCTATGTTAGAAAATCAAAGGTAAAGTAGTTTTTCTTACTTGTTAATTACTTGTGATAACTAATATTGTTTTCTTTTCTTGTTAATATTTCTTTTTCATCAAGTAATTACACAAACTATTCTTCCAAGAACACAAAGAAGTACGAGACACAGAGATTTAGGCTTTCAAGCCAGGGAAAAACCTCTCAACAGGGGAAAACCCAACAATCCTCCTCTTATTGAATTTATTCAAAATGAGATATCCAACACGAGACCAAAGACTCCCTCCAAGTCAGCCCTCCTCTTTAAGTCAAGGTCAATAGTTGAATCTCTGCCTAGTTAAAGTCAGAAGCGGCTGCCAAATTTTTTGTCCTTATTGCAGGTTTAGTCTCTTATTATAATACATTGACTTCCAATTACAGACTCTTTGCCTTCTATTACTGACCTTCGGGTACTACAACAAACCCTTGACTCTTTACCACAGATCTTTGGCTCCTACTATAGATAGATAGTTTTAGATTGAGATTTGTCTTAGTCACAGACTTTGGTTTCTTCAAGTGTTGTAGACTTCTTTTTATCCTTGGTCTTTCCTCTCCTATTGGATTACAGACTTCAAGATTTTTCAATCCAGGGCAAAACCCCTCAACTGGGGAAACCCAACAATCCTCCTGTTATTGAATTTATTCAAAATGAGATATCCAACACAAGACCAAAGACTCCCTCCAAGTCAGCCCTCCTCTTTAAGTCAAGGTTGATAGTTGAATCTCTGCCTAGTCAAAGTCGGAAGCAGCTTCCAATTTTTTTTCCTTATTGCAAGTTTAGTCTCTTATCATAATAATTTAGCTTCCAATTACAAACTCTTTGCGTTTTATTACTAATCTTTGAATACTACAGCAAACCCTTGACTCTTTGCCACAGATACTCAGATCCTACTACAAATAGATAGCTTTAGATTGAGATTCGGCTTAGTCACAAACTTAGGTTTCTTCAAGTGTTGTAGACTTCTTTTTATCCTCAATTTTTCTTCTCCCACTGGATTACGACTTTGAACCTTTTCACTTTCTTGGTTGCTACCCAAAAGAGGTCGAATATAGGATAAAAACACCTAGATATCATTCTCCATGAGCTTTGACTTAACTAAACAAAGAGTGACTATGCCTGGATTGGTGCCTTTGTAATGTTGAAATTTCCTGCAATCTTTGCCTATGACAAGATGCAATAGCCCTAATTTGACAACATTGAAACTAGCTCAATTCAGTGTTTAAATGCCATGACCAATTCCTTGATTTTCCCATAGCAACTAGGCTGCAATAGTCTCACATGAAGCGAGGTTTAATTTTCACATGGACATCTCCCTTTTGACAATGAAGGCAATGTGTTAGGCTCTCATCTAATATATGTTGCTAATATATAATAAACTTATGGTGTATGAGTTATCATCATTCTTAGTCCTTAGTTATAATATATGTTCTCCCTATCTTTTTGCTCATGGCTGAAATAAATAATTCTCCATTGAATTTGTATTAGCATCATTTAGAAAATCTTTATTGATTGATAATCTATGAAATGCATCAGCTCTGAGTTACTCATCATCCACTTTTTTGTTGACTTAGAGATCAACTACCATGGTTCTGAAGCTGTTGCATTTCCTCAAGGAGTTACTAATTTAGTTTTTGTAGGACTGTTAAGAATTTCTCTCTCCTTACCTGGATTGTTATTAAGCATTCTTGGGTGGATTTCTACTTACCAGAGTCGTTTCCCTCTCCCCTGAGCATTATTTTTATTTGCTGGGGCGAGTTTGAGCTCGATCTTGGTTGTCTAAGAGGCCATAGGTAATAGACAAGGCCATACATAACTTAAGGAGATCATTGGCTTTCCAATTTCCCTTCATACCCATAAATCCATCTAATGCATGGGTGCTAAAATCTACAAGGTAGAGCATTCTTGATGTGTATTTATGGTAGAATGTATTTATACTTTCATGTTGCTAAATTGAGATTCATTACTTGAGTGAATCAAATTATATGGTGTTCCATTGGTATTTGGAATGGTTACATGAGAACCCATTAACTATAATTATTCACCAATAATATACAGAGGTTGTTCTGTACTAGAATGATGATTGTCCAGTATGGTGTATAATGATGATAAGGTTGAAGAAATGAATGAGGAGAAATCTCATTCAGGGGGCAGTGTGGATGAAGGGTGTACTGTAGAAAAAAGAAAATACAGCAGTATGGACAAATATGGGCAAATTTTGATGAAGAACATGCAAAATCAACCAACTTCGATGAAAACACAAAATGTGAACAGTTTGACTAGTATGATTTCACAGTTATTGCATATTCAACTAGTAAATCTGTATCTTCTTGTATTGATAATATGGAAGATCAAGATTACATACAACAATGTATACACACTTTTACCTTAAGGGAAAGTGTTGTGCAAAATATCCTAAAGGAAAACTCCCCTGAGACAAATATCAAGTCAGTGAGCAAAACATTTTGTAAAGATGCTAGCAGTCAATTGTCCAAGGGTGATTTTTGGATGCCCTTGCAAGAACTAAATATTTTATCCCACTATCCAAAGGATCTTCTCTCAACTACAAAGGGTATGCTAATAAATGCTTCTAGGAAAAAGGCACAACACATTTATCTTTGGTTGGGAGTTTATCCATATTTTTCATGATGTAAATAGTTATAATTTCATGTTGATTAGATTTTTGGCACACCTTTAAGAAGGTATCATTATCGAATGGGGGCTAGAAATCTAAAATGTTATCCCTTGAATTAGATATAGGATTATATTTGTCTAGATGGGAAGGTTGATATAGTTTGAGCTTGTATGAATTAATTATTGGAGAATACCCTATTGCAGAGGAAGCTTTGGGTTGAATGAAATTTCATGAACCTACTATAGAATCTATGAGCTAAAATTTTTATTTTTAATATATTTTTGCCTTATACTATTTCTTATGACAGATGGCATATGATATGTAGGAAGATTTTCATTCTATAGAAGATATTCATGGCCTTGTGTATGGTCAAGAAGATTCCTAAATGTCAAATGACGACAATCTGCTATTCAAAGTTAACAAAGATATTTTGGATATTAGAAAGTCATTTGTATCATGCTTAGGCATTGTACAAGCTCTATATCCTCCAGAAAATCTACAATAAATACTTAGCATAGAAGGATTTGTAGTTGATGGCATCATCTGGATTGTTGGCTGCCATTGTGAAATGGGATGAGGGAAATGCGTAGCAAAATCATATTCTAGAAACCACTTATCTTTGGTCAGGAGTTTACCCATATTGCCCATGATGTAAATACTTATAATGTCATGTTGAGTAGATTTTTGGCACACCTTTAAGAAGGTATCATTATTGAATTAGGGCTAGAAATCTAAAATGTTATCCATTGAATTAGATATAGGATTATATTTGTCTAGATTGGAAGGTTGGTATAGTTTGATCTTCTAGGAATTAATTATTGGAAAATACCCTATTGTAGAGGAAGCTTTGGGTTGAATGAAATTTCATGAACCTACTGTAGAATATGTGAGCTATTTTTATTTTTTTTTAATATATTTTTTCCTTTTACTATTTCTTATGAGGGATGGCATATGATATGTAGGAAGCTTTTCACTCTATAGAAGATATTCATGCCTTGTGTATGGTCAAGAAGGTTCCTAAACCTCAAATGATGACAATCTACTATTCAAAGTTAACAAAGATATTTTAGATATTATAAAGTCATTTGTATCATGCGTATGCATGGTACAAGCTCTATATCCTCTAGAAAAGCTACAATAAATACTTACAATAGAAGGATTTGTAGCTGATGGAATCATCTAGATTGTTGGCTGCCATTTCTATTATGCCCTATGATCACAAGCATGGGGCTCACCATTTTGAGCTGGAGAATGAGAAGGAAAGAAGTTCAAGAATGGCTAGTCTTTTAAGTTTTGGGATTTAGTTTAGATTCTAAAATGGATACCAGAGAAGTGGTAAGTTATTTCAATGAAACGGCTTAAGTTCATCTGTCACTATTCGATATATTTGCATTTGTATAGGTTTTTCTAGTATAAGTATTATATTTTATGCTTAGTTCAAGGAGTTTTCTTCCAATATGTCTAATAATAATATGTTTTTTTGGTAGTTGTCAAGCTCAACTCTTGTATCTGAACTGGTAAGTAATAGGTATAGAGCTCATTAAAGAATTTATTTTTGAAATTAAGACTTTCCTTGATGTTGCTGAGAAGTCAGAGCACACATATATTCTTCTAAGCACATTTTATGCTTGTATAAGTTACCTCCCATATGTCTTTCCATATGTACCTTGTACCTTGTTACCTCCCAATGTACCTTGTTACCTCCAAACTTGCAAGTAAACCGTTACCTTCCATATGAAGAATTATCAACCACTGAGACAGAAATCAATGTTTCACCTACCAAAGGTCCCAATGTTCAATCAAAAGTAGTACTCATAGTAGCAACAACACCTCCAACTCCTGTCCTAGAGATTAGTGAGCAGTAGGCTCTAGGTGGGTATTAGATAGTCAATTCCATTTCATTTTGTAAAGAACAAATGGAAAAAATTTCCTTTATTTTTGTTAGATGTGAATTGTATTTACTATGATAAGCATCAACCTGATTAAAGCAACTTGTGATATTTGGTTAATTCTTTGTAAAGGCCTCCATTGCCTGTTTTACTTCCATGATTTGCAAGTCAAGGTCTTCAGATCAATGGACAACTTATATGGCGTGATGGTAAAATTTTTACAGCTTGAAGTTTTAGAATAACTCTTTCGATCTTGCAATTGGTGGACCTCTACAGGTGCAGTTCATAAAATGTGAAAATAGTTGAGATATTAGTCCTATTTACTGTAAATATTTCTAGTTTAATAGGATGTATATGCACATCTATTGTGAGTCCTTTTTCTAAGTTTCGTTCTTGGTAAATTAGGTGCCACCATTACAGCATGGGAGATCAGCACACACACTATTGCCAATGGTATTGTTTCAAAACATATCTCCTCGACTGGAAAACGCTCTTTTGTATGTGGAAGTAAAAAATAATCAACAACTTGTTTGGTATTTTAATGATAATATTCCATTTGAAGTTTTCTTCACCTCAGAGGATGGCAGGATGGAGCGTGCAACATTTCTGGAGATAATAATGAATGCTTGGATCTAAATTTTAAGCTTTGGAAGTTTTATTCATTGAGGATGGCATGATGGAGAGTGCAATGTTTCTGGAGGTAATAATGAATGCTAGGACCATTCCCTCTCCGCCACTCTGCCTATGCCTTCGAATCTATTGGATTTTTAGGACTTTTGGGTCAGAAGGACTGGGCAGGATGGACAAGTCCAAGAGATCAAAAGGGGAAGAGGAAGAGCACATAGATGGTGAGCTTGTTCTCTCCATTGAAAAGATGCAAGAAATCTAGGATGAGCTTGAGAGGGTAAGTTCTCATGCACTCTAAAAACTGCTTTTTGGGGTTATTTTATTTTATTTATTTATTTTTAAATTGGTTTTTTTCTTATCTTTTTTTAAAACCTTTTGCCCATTCCTTTCTCTATGTATTATTTTTTTGTTTTATTGGTGCATCTGTGGATTGATTGAATTTTTTCTTGTCCGTGGGCTGCTTGAGAATGATTTGTTACAACCCTTAAGAGTGGCTTTGAGGAAAAGAGAGGTGTTCTCAGTAAACCCACACTTCATCTTCATATTATTTTAGTCTTTTGGATATGGACATTTTGATTGGTTTACATATGTTGTTTTTCCAATAGTGCCGGGGAAATTGTTTCAAGGAAACACTGAAACTAGAACATCCTCAAATTAGTTATTTCAGTTTTTTTGCCATATCTATTTATTGATTGGGCATGAGTTGGTAAAGCTCGGGCTTCAACAAATGTAATATTTTTTGCAACAGTTCTTGATTAGTTATAGTCTTCCTATTTACGATTAGGTTCATAATGACCTGGTGACCTGAGGCTCTCTCCATGTAGTATGTTGCACTCGTAAATCCCTTTTGGTCTCAATTACAGTCTACACGTTTATGATAAGGTCATAGTGGCCTCGTCACCTGGGGTACTCTCGGCCTAGTCACTGCCCCCAAAGGATATAACAAGGTTGCTGAACTTAATGGGAAAAGCTTGCAATTCTATTCGGCACCTGCCCTTAGGGAAGGGTAGACCTGCCTTACCTATATGGTTGTTGACAGTTGGCTTATTCTTACATTCGTTTTTTTATTAGTTGCTAGAAAGCTTTCTTGGAGGAATTAGTGGATAGAGTTTAAGTTGGATTCCGGATGACAAGCAGAGTATTCCTACATTACATATTTGTAATTTCATAGTTTCATTCACATTGAGGAAGAACTAGATTCATTGTATCACTTTTGTTTTCCCTTTCCCCACTTATATAGCGATGTTGCAACTCTGGATTTATTTTTTCCTTCTACTTTTTCTCTCTGAGATTGAATCTAAAGTCTCTAGTACCTAGCAGAGCCTTTTTCTCTTCTATCATAAGATGCATGTGTGTGTAAACCTATGTAGTTGATGAAATAAGTTTGGAGTGGATTGAAACAATGAGATTTTGTTGTGGTGGTGGTGATGAATCATTTTTTCAATTGAGCATAACATGTCTATATGATATAATGCAAAAAAATGGAAAACAAAGTGAAATTTTCATAGGATGCATTGAGCTACTTTTTTTTGGCTATTCATCTCCCGTTGTGTTGAATGTTAAAAATGGGTTTCAACTGCAAAATGTTTTTTCTTTCATGAGACCGCAGAAATCGGTCTCCAAATGAATTGAAAATGTTCTGGTGCACTCTGGGTTATTCTATCACTAGTCTTACATGGGATGTTTGTATTCAGGTCATTCAGGTTATTATTATTTTTAGTTAATATATGATGTCCAACTGTGTGGGGCCTTCTACATGGGTAAATTGCACTTGGATATTATGGACAATTGAGTCCTCAATTATTTTTTATGTTTTTCCTTTCAGTACAAGGTCTTTAACATTCATTATTGTTTGATACATTGAGCATTTGCTTCTGGTAGATTTGATGGGTGATGGCACTAAGTTTTCTAATCTATTTATTTTATTGAGATATATGTGTTTGATAGGCTGGGCAATGTGTGCTCTGATCCAAGAGGTATTTTAAGGTGAATGGTATATGATTTTTTGTAAATTTGGCTTGACAAAGTAAGTGCTTCTGATGGATTGTAGAATCTTTAAAGATATGTGAAGGGCAGATGATATTTAATTTCCAATTGATTTTTTTGAAAGAAAAGGTAAGTGTCTGTTTAAAAGTTTGAAAATAAAAAAATTCATAGCAAAGCAATGATTGCACTGTGAATGCCTTATCATCTCCATCTATAGTTTATAAAGAGGAAAAGCAGGCAACTTGCTTGCCATTTTTTCACTCACTTTTTTTTTTTTCACTCATCTCTGTTGAAATATGCAAATTTTTTTTGTTTGAAATTCATTGTGTAGCCGCGATTTTTTTTTTAATCAATGACTATAAATGTAATTTTAAGGATTGCCATAACTCTTCACCTAATTTTTTAAAGTGTGCTAGTTCAATGGAAGAGCATTTTCTTTACAAGCAGGAGGTTGGTGGTTCGATTCCATTGTGTGCTAACATGAATTAATCAATTTTGTAGTTCATTTTTAATTAAATGTTTTTTATATCGATTTATTTCAATAATGAGATATTTCTGGATTCATTGCTTTATATTGTCTCTAAAGAGACAAAAATGATCTTTAAATAAAAAAATTATCGTCTCTAGAGAGACAATAACTAGTATTAAAGACATATTGTCTCTAATCCGAGTATTGTCTTTAGAAAGACAAAAATGAAATTGTCTCGAGAGAGACAAAAATGAAATTGTCTCCTAAGAGACAATAATGGTTGTGGTATATATTGTCTTTATAGAGACAATATTTTTTAAGACAATAATCTTTAAAACAATAATCTTTAAGACAATATTTTTTAAGGCAATAATCTTTAAGACACTATTTTTTAAGGCAATAATATTTAAGACAATAATTTTTTAGACACTCTCTTAAAGGCAATATTTAAGACAATACACAAGTTTTTTTTTGGTCTTAAGTTAAGACAATTTACCCAAAAATTGTCTCAAATATTGTCTTAAAACCCTCCTTTATGTAGTAGTGGATTGTCTCAATATGAAAATCAGTCATTGTCTCAACCATGGTCCAATGCCGCATTATGACAAGGATTGTCTCAATATAACAATCATTGTAACCCATGGTCAACCATGTTTTATAAAATCAAACATGGTCATCCATGGTCAATGATGGTCGAATGTTACATTGTGACAAAGATTTTTTTGATATGAAAATCAACCATGGTCAAACATGGTCAAACATCACATTTTGAGAAGCATTATCTCAATATGAAAATCAACCATGGTCAACCATGTTTATTTTAGTGTTTCTAATATTTATCTTACAATTTATGTACCTTGGGTTTATAATATTAGTCCAAATTTGGGTTTAATATTATTACCTTGGATTCATAATCCCTTAACGTTTTAGTACTAATCCCTTGGGTTTATAATATCAATCCCTTGTGTTTATTAATCTAAGGGTCCAACCATGGTCGAGTGTGGTGCAATGCCACATTGTGATAAATATTGTCTCATTATGAAAATCAACCATGGTCAGATATGTTTATTAAGGTTTTATGATATTTATCTTTGGGTTTATGTACCTTGACTTTATATTATTCCCCTGGGTTTTTAGTATTAATCTGTTGGGTTTTTATTCCTTTGGATTTATAATATCAACCATAGTCAACGATGATCAATTATGATCAACCATGGTCAATCATCGCCAATCATGGTCAACCATGTTTGATCAAATCAATCATGGTCAACGATGGTCAATCACGATAAACCATGGTGCAACATCGCATTGTGACCAGGATTGTCTTGATATGAAAATCAACAATGGTTAACCATGTTTATTTTTAGGTTTATATTATTTATTTTATGGTTTATATACCTTAGTTTTATAATATTAATCCCTTGGGTTTAATATTATTATGTTGCATTCATAATCTCTTGGTTTTATAATATAAATCCCTTAGGTCTATTAATCAAAGAGTTGATACTCCTAGGTTTTATTATTATTCCTTGGGTTTATAATATAAATCCCTTGCGTTTATTAATCTAAAGGTTCATATTCCTAGGGTTTGATATTATTCCCTTAGGTTTATAATATCAATCATGGTCATCCATGGTCATTCATGGTGAACCATGTGTTTTAAAATCAATCTTGGTCAACCATGGTCTAGCATTGCAATGTGACAAAGATTATCTTAATATGAAAATCAACCATGGTCCAATGTTGCACTGTGACAAAGATTGTCTTGATATGAAAATCAATCATGGTAAAGCGTGGTCAACCATGGTCCAACATTGTATTGTTACAAGGATTGTCTAAATATGAAAGTCAATCATGGTCAACCATGTTTATTTTATGGTTTATAATATTTATCTTAGGGTTTATATACCTTGGGTTTATGATATTAATTCCTTGGGTTTAATATCATTTTGTTGGGTTCATAATCCCTTTAGATTTTAGTATTAATCCCTTGGTTTTATAATATCAATCCTTTGGGTTTATTAATCTAATGGTTCTTATTTATAGGGTTTAATATTATTCCCTTGAGTTTAATATTAATTAATATATATATTAATATAATAATATTTAAATTAATATTTATTAATACAATATTTCCTCAATACATAATTATTATATTAAAATTTAATATTATGGTTTATAATATAGCTTTTATAATTATGGCTTATAATTCTGAGATTGATATTATGAGTTTGATATTTTGACAATTTTTTCTGGTTTAATTTCTCTAAAATCCGGCAAGAATTTATTGAAATCACAAGTTTCATGAGTAACCCCTTCATAATCAAAGTGCCATAGAGGTTTTTGAGGGCACTGAATCCATATATACATTAAAAAAACCAATTTAAATAACACAAATCAACATTTCATCTCAAAATTTTCCACACACTAAAAAGTCCAAAAAATGGCACTAAAGAAAACTTCTAAAAAAATTTATGCATTTAATAACTTATTTTAGAGTATTAAAATTTATAATTTTCAAATTCCCAAAAAAACAAAACTGAGATGAAAAAGATTCCCTTGGAAAATGTGCGAAAGGTTTTATCGCGGTGATAACGCACAGGGGTTTTAAGTCACTCTGAAAAATTTTCAAATGAGTAATAATCCTTGAGCAAGAAAATGCCTGCACAGAGAAATCTGAACTGTGACCAACAATGACAGCGTGAAGCCAAAATTTTGAATTTTACGTGAAGAATTGTGTTACGCTAATGGAAGGTCGCAACCAACAATGATAGCGCAAGGGCATAATTTTCTTTGAGGAATTGGGCTACGCTAACGGAATGCTGCAACGCGGTGAGAATAATGGAGCATACACTAATCCATGATGGTGCCCAAAAATACTGAATATGATCAAAAGTGAGAGGCCCTGAGGAAATTCTGATAACAAGTTCATTAAGGTTATCAAATGCTCAGAATATTTCTTTTCTCGGCACGCATTTGTGAAGGAGCACAGCAAGGGAGTAGAAATGTTTCTCGAAAGATTAATGCACTTTTCTTTTCACGAGAAAAAAACTGAACATTTTCATTAAAACAGGAAATGTTTTACATTGTCAAAGATCTAGATCAAAAACATACCGATATCCATAATCTATATGGCCATTGATATGGCGAGATTACCACCCTATGGCCACATTAGGATACAGAACAAAATACATGATGCTTCAGACTCAAAAAGCTTATGAAACCAAGACATGGTAGATTATACAAGTGCCAAAGAAAACCAAAGGAACCGGGAAGACGTTAACAAATATCAAAAGAGCCCACAATGGGGAATCCCTTAGAAAACAGGTCATAATGCATTTGTTTAGGGAGAAGGGACAAAGCACGCTTGGAGAATGCATCCCCTTCTGAATTTTATTATGTAAAGACATTCTGGAAGGAGATCTCCAAGAACAGAGGCTCAAGGCCTAAAAAATTAATGCATGTTAATAGGGCATGAAGCTGGTGGGTAGAAATGAGGGACAACTAATGAGCGCGAGGGTTAAATTTGAAGAGTAATTGTGTTTATTATTATAAATATTTTTTATTAAGACTATAATTTATATTTTTTATTATTTTTTAATCAAAAAGTATAATTGATATTTATTTTTATTGTTAATTAATTATATGTGTCTTATTGATATTGTCAAATTTTTTTGATAGTTTCAATTAATTTATGTTTTTTTTTTATTTCACTAATTATTATTATTATGGTATAATGTCTTGCATAATAAAGTTTTATTTATTAAATCTTTTTATATGTATTTTTATGTGTATCTGATTAGTTTATGGACATCCTAGACATTAACTTTTACCTTTTTTTAGTTTACAATTTTGTAGATCATGACAAAAATATTTTGATATTTTATAATAAAGATAAAAAAAGATATAGATTATATGTGTTTTTGTTAATATTTTAGTAGGAATACTAATCAAGGTGTATTAAAATTATTACTGTATATATTATTATAATATTGTTAAAAGAAAATAAAATTATTATGAAATAGTATTTAACAAAAAAATGTAAAATTTTATCCACACTACCTAGAACAAGGGGTGATAAGGTGTTTTGTTAAGAAACTCCATGATGTGAAAGCCATTGTTTCAATATTCCAACATGCTAAAGGTAGATGCGACCTAAGTTGGGTGCAATCTCTGAGTGATTTTGACTACTTAGATTCTCTTGGGTTGGGGTTACTAGTTAGCTATGCCAATGATCTCATGAGTAGCAAAAAAAATGTATAATTTTCATAAATAGAAAAATATCATCAAATATTAAATAGAAAAACCAATTTCACTTGTCTATAAACTATAATCTTAAGCATTTTCTTCAAAAATATTTAAGATTTTTTAATCCACATTTTATTTACTACCATAAATAAGCAACTAAAGGATTTTTTTATTTTCTAATATAAATTTATATAACCTAAAATTTATTTAAGATAAATTTGAGAACCCAAAGTTAAAAATTTAACCATGGCCAAAACCAAATTTTTAGTGAAATAAAACAACATAAAGTTTAACAATACCAAAAGAAATTTTAGTAAAACAAAGCAATATAACTAAAATGTCTTTAAAAAATAATCCCTCTCCGATTCCACAAATTCCACAAATTCTAAAATTTTAATATACTCATTATAATAAATTAAAATTAAAATTAAAATAATAATTAAAACTTTTCTTATAATCCTATTAAAATTTACAAATAATATGAAAATTAATGAAAAATTAAATACATATCAATAATTCTCCTTTAAAATAAAAATAAAAATAAAAATCATTCACATTTCTAGAAAAAAAGCCTTTAATCCGATTCGATTAAAATTCTTATTTTTTCATTTTTGAAGTAAAGTCTTTCACATTTAGCTCGCTTGATTTTTTTGAAATAAAGTCTTTCACATTTCTAGAAAGATAACTTTAATCGGATGTAATCAAAACCCTTAATTTGTTGCAAATGGATGGCTCAAAACCCTTAATTTGTTGCCCATAGCTGGCTCTTCGGTTCTTATAGAGGGGTGATTTTCTTAAAAAGGGTCATATTTGTTTTTATTTTATCTAACAATAAAATATTTTAGAAGATATTTTTTATGCAACCAGATGACTCTTGAACTCTTATATATGTTTTTATCTTATTTAACTCTAAAATATTATCAGTTTTAAAATTATATTAATTCATTTTTATTTTAAAAATAGTTAAATTAAAATGAGATAAAAACAAATACAAATAAATATCAAATTAACGCCTCCCAATAACAGCCAAAGAGCCATCTATTTGTACAGCAAATTTCTTTCGAACTGTAGTGATCGAAAGGAGGTATCAAGTTTTTGGAAGATGCCAACGGATTATCCTTTTTTTGGAAGATCAGCATGGATTCATGATATATGTCCAAAAAATCTTTGGACATTACTGCAAATCAGATCAAGCAGGGCCTTGTGTATGTATATGAAACTTGGGGCAAGAAATCTTCGGACATTACTTCAAATCGGATCAAGCAGAGCCGTGCGTATATGGAACTTCCTTGCAGCTATAATCGGATAATACAATATTTGGGTAGTAGGTGAAAAGAAATTATTTTATTTTAAGATAAGACTTTACCCACGTAGAAATGAGGTATAAATCAGTTGGATGCAAAACGTCCACGTACATCAAATCGTAGTAGCTGTATCTGCTCCATCCCAATAATGCTCCTCGCACATGATAAATAAATGCAACCAGTCCTTACGGGTGAAATTACTGATTGTACAGAGTCTTACTATTCAAATTGGCGGGCAATACACCCATCTGTACTTGCATAAACTATCTTAGCAGCCAGATTTTCATGCCGAACCAACAATCTCAGCACCAAGAGTTTATGTTCTGTCGCTTTCACTAATAAAGAATTATGTGAGCTTATAAATCGTCCACGTACGCACCTGTGCTGTAATATATATCCATATCGGTGCTCAATTCTTGGTATGTAGAGGAACTCACATTTTGTGGTGGCAGGGAAGAAAAAATGGCATCTCAAGTGAAGGTGGGTTACTCAGAGATTAAGAATAAGTCCGGCGGGGATGATGCGCAGAGAGTTAATAGCAGTTTCTTTGTAGTGGATCTCATCTTCAGACTGCTGGCAATCGGCTGCACATTTTCTGCTGCAATCGTTATGGGAACGAACAAGCAGATGGTGATGCTTCCCATCGTTGGGCCATGGCCGGCCAAATACCAATATTCGCCTGCCTTCGTGTATGTGTGTAGGAGTATATTAGATCAGCTCACTTATCTTCCCTGTGTTTTTTTTTGTCAATCTAGACGGGTTAAATAAGTAAACACACGTTTAAAAATATTGATTAGATAATTGAAATTTTTAATACTTACATAGATTTAGGGCATAAAAAATTTAAAACACTTATTTCCTATACATTAAACAATTTAAACTTATAATTTCAGGAAAAAAAACTAAAATATCCCCGACAAATATAAAAATACAAAATCATTTCAACTACCCTACATATATTATTATTAAATATTTTAATTTCTAAGTTATTATATGTTGAGATCGTCCTTATGATATGTTATTTTGCAGGTTCTTTGTAGTGGCGAATGCACTTGCCTGTTGTTACACACTCATTTCATTCATCTGGTCAGTAACCGGCAAATTTGCGTCCTCTACACTGTCAGCCTTTCTTCTCTCTGTCACCGATTTGGTAATGCATTTCTCCTTTTCTTTGCTATGAAGGCTGCGTTATAAATGTTGTTCAAATCTCGAATTGAATTTCATAATTGTGTGCAGGTGATGGTGGCGCTGGTATCGGCGGGGGTGTCTGCAGCGGCCGCAATTGCTTACGTTGGGTACAAGGGAAATTCTCACACTCAGTGGGGAAAACTCTGCGGTATATATGATCGCTTCTGCCACCACGGAGTTGGTGCTCTAGTTATTTCATTTGTCAGTCTCATCATCTTTATGGCACTTAGTGTCATGTCTATTTACAGTTTATACACACGTACGAACTCGGCTCGTTGACGGTATCGAAGGAGTTAGCGTTTGGTTTTGTAAATTGATGGCCACCCCTGCGACGTTTTTAATGGTAGCCTGCGTTTTTAAGGGTAGGCTGTGCAGAGGCGGCAAGTAATGGGCGATAATCCGTTGGCATCTTCCAAAAACTTGAGCTCGAAAGAAATTTGCTGTACAAATAGATGGCTCTTTGGCTCTTATTGGGAGGCGTTAATTTGATATTCATTTGTTTTTATCTCATTTTAATTTAACTAATTTTAAAATAAAAATGAATTAATATAATTTTAAAATTGATAATATTTTATAGTGAAATAATATAAAAACATATATAAGAACAAAAGAGTCATCTAGTTGCAAAAAAAAATCTTCCAAAATATTTTATTGTTAGATAAAATAAAAGCGAATATGACCCTTCTAAGAAAACCACCCCTCTATAAGAACCGAAGAGCCATCCATTTGCAACAAATTAAGGGTTTTGAGCCATCTATTTGCAACAAATTAAGGGTTTTGATTACATCTGACTAAAGTTATCTTTCTAGTAATGTGAAAGACTTTACTTAAAAATGAAAAATTAAGGATTTTAATCACATCGGATTAAAGGCTTTTTTTTCTAGAAATGTGAATGCTTTTGATGATTGTTTTTTATTTTTAAGGAGAATTATGGATATGTATTTAATTTTTTATTAATTTTCATATTATTTTTAAATTTTAATAAAATTATAAGAAAAGTTTTAATTATTATTTTAAATTATTATGATGAGTAGATTAAAATTTTAGAATTTGTGGCATTATTTCTTAGAGACACCCCAGTTATATTGTTTTGTTTTATAATTTTTTTTGGTATAGTTAAACTTTATTTTAATTTTATTTCACTAAAAATTTCTTTTTGGGCAAGGCTAAATTTTTAACTTGGGGTTCTCGAATTTATTTTAAATAAATTTTGGGCTTATATAAATCTGTCTTAAAAAATAAAATAAAAAATCTTTTAGTTGCTTGTTTATGGTAGTAAATAAAATGTGGATTAGAAAATCTTAAATATTTTTGAAAAAAATGCTTAAGATTATAGCATATAGACAAGTGAAATTAGATTTTCTTTTTAATATTTGATGATATGTTTCTTTCTATTTATGCAAATTATACATTTTTTTTCGCTACTGATGAGATCATTGGCATGCCTAACCAGTAACCCCAACCCAAGAGAATCTAAGCAGTGAAAATCACTCAGGGATTGCACCCAACCAACTTAGGCCACATCTACCCTTAGCATGTTCGAATTTTGAAACAATGACTTTTACATCATGGAGTTTCTTAACAGAACACCATCTACCCTTAGCAGGTTCGAATTTTGAAACAATGACTTTTACATCATGGAGTTTCTTAACAGAAGACCTTGTCACCCATTGTTCTAGGCACGGTAGATACAAATTTTACATTTTTTGTTAAATACTAATTCATAATAATTTTCTTTTCCTTCGACAATATTATAATAATATATACCATAATAATTCTAATACACATTGATTAATGTTCCTACTAAAAAGTTAACAAAAACACATATAATCCATATATCATTTTATCTTTGTTATAGAATATCAAAATATTTTTATCATGGCTTACAAAATTATAAACTAAAAAATAGTGAAATTTAATGATTACTATATCCATAAACTAATAAGACACATATTAAAAAAATATATAATAAATAAAACTTTATTATAGAAGACATTATACCATAATAATAATAATAATTTCTTCTCATATTTTTGTCTCCCTCCTTATTCTTCTATGCTCTGTATCCTAATGTCGCCACAGGGTGGTAATCTCGCCATATCAATGGCCATATAGGCTCTCTTAGATTATGGATATCAGTATGATTTTGATCTAGATCTTCGGCAATGTAAAACATTTCCTATTTTAATGAAAATGCTCAGTTTTTTCTCGTGAAAAGAAAAGTGCATTAATCTTTCGAGAAACATTTCTACCCCCTCGCTGTGCTCCTTCACAAATGCGTGCCGAGAAAAAAAAATATTCTGAACATTTGATAACCTTAATGAACTTGTTATCAGAATTTCCTCAGGGCCTCTCACTTTTGATCATATTCAGTATTTTTGGGCACCATCATGGATTAGTGTATGCTCCATTATTCTCACCGCGTTGCAGCATTCCATTAGCGTAGCCCAATTCCTAATAGAAGATTATGCCCTTGCGCTATCATTGTTGGTTGCAACCTTCCATTAGCGTAACACAATTCTTCATACAAAATTTTGGCTTCCCGCTGTCATTGTTGGTCACAGTTCAGATTTCTCTGTACAGGCATTTTCTTGGTCAAGGATTATTACTCATTTGAGAATTTTTCAGTGACTTAAAACCCCTGTGCGTTATCACCCTGATAAAACCTTTCGCAAATTTCCCAAGGGAATTTTTTTAATGTAAGTTTGGATTTTTTTTTATGGGAATTTGAAAATTATAAATTTTAATACTCTAAAACTGCTATTTTTTGAACTTTCAGGTGTTCAGAAAATTTTGAGGTGAAATATTGATTTGTGTTATTTAAACTGGTTTTCTTACTATATATATGGATTCAGCCCCCTCAAAAACCCCAGGGCACTTCGATTATGAAGGGGTTACCCATGAAACTTGTGATTTCAATAAATTTCTCCTGGATTTTAGAGAAATTAGACCGAAAAACCTGCCAAAAAAGCTTCCAAAAAATCGCACTAAAAACAACTCGATTTTTTTATCTTGAATAATATTAATACAATCATATTAATATTCATAAGTATAATTGATATAAGTTGTAGGTTTCAATTTAATATATATTTTATTATAAACTTAATATTATAAATCATAATAACAAACTCAGAATTATAAGCAATAATTATAAAACCTATATTATAAACCCTAATATTAAATATTAATATATTGATTATGTATTAAGAAAATGTTGTATTAATAAATATTAATTAAATATTATTATATTAGTATATATTAATTAATATTAAACTGAAGGGAATAATATTAAACCTTATGAATAAGAACCATTAGATTAATAAACCCAAGGGATTGATATTATAAAACCAAGGGATTAATACTAAAATCCAAAGGAATTATGAAACCAACAGAATGATATTAAACCCAAGGGATTAATATCATAAACCTGAGGTATATAAACCCTAAGATAAATATTATAAACCCTAAAATAAACATGGTTGACCATGATTGATTTTCATATCAAGACAATCTTCGTCATAGTGCAACGTTGGACCATGGTTGATTTTCATATTGAGACAATCTTTGTCACAATGTGATGTTGGACCATGGTTGACTAATATTGATTTTATAACACATGGTTGACCATGAATGACCATGGATGACCATGATTGATCTTATAAACCCAAGGGAATAATAAACCGAATAGGTTAATACTAAAAACACAAGGGATTGTAAACCCAAGGTAATAATATTAAACCCAAGGGAATAACATTAACCTAAAGTATATAAACCTTAAGATAAATATTATAAACCCTTAAATAAACATGGTTAATCATCGTTGACCATGGTAGATTTCATAATGAGACAATATTTGTCACAATGCAACATTGGACCATGATTGACCATGGTTGAATATAATTGACTTTATAAAACATGGCTAACCATGATTGACCATGATTGTCCATGATTTATATTATAAACCGAATGCAATAATAAACCCAATGGACTAATACTTAAAACCCAAGGGAATAATATTGAACCCTTAGATTTATAAACCCAAGGGTTTCATATTATAAACCCAAGGGAATAATAATAAACCCTAGGAGTATCAACCCTTTGATTAATAGACCTAAGGGATTTATATTATAAACCCAAGAGATTATGAATGCAACATAATAATATTAAACCCAAGGGATTAATATAATAAAAAATGGCATATAAACCCTAAAATAAATAATATAAACCTTAAAATAAACATGGTTAACCATTGTTGATTTTCATATCAAGACAATCCTAGTCACAATGCGATGTTGCACCATGGTTGATCGTGATTGACCATTGTTGACCATGATTGATTTTATCAAACATGGTTGACCATGGTTGGCGATGATTGACCTGGTTGACCATAATTGGTCATGGTTGACTATGATTGATATTATAAATCCAAAGGAATAAAAAACCCAATAGATTAATACTAAAAACCCAAGGGAATAATATAAAGTCAAGGTACATAAACCCAAAGATAAATATTATAAAGCTTTAATAAACATCGTTGACCATGGTTGATTTTCATAATGAAACAATCTTTATCACAATGTGGCGTTGCACCATGCTCGACCATGGTTGGAGCCTTAGATTAATAAATCTAAGGGATTGATATTATAAACCCAAGGGATTAAAAATAAAACCCTAAGGGATTATGAATTCAAGGGAATATTATTAAACCCAAATTTGGACTAATATTATAAACCCAAGGTACATAAATCGTAAGATAAATATTAGAAACATTAAAATAAACATGGTTGACCATGGTTGATTTTCATATTGAGACAATCCTTCTCAAAATGTGATGTTTGACCATGGTTGATTTTCATATCAAGACAATCTTTTTCACAATGTGACATTCGACCATGGTTGACCATGGATGACCATGTTTGATTTTATAAAACATGGTTGACCATGGGTTACCATGATTGTCATATTGAGACAATCTTTGTCATAATGCGACATTGGACCATGGTTGAGACAATGACTAATTTTCATATTGAGACAATCCACTACTACATAAAGGAGGTTTTTAAGACGATACTTGAGACAATTTTTGGGTAAATTGTCTTAACTTAAGACAAAAAAAAACTTGTGTATTGTCTTAAATATTGTCTTTAAGTGGGTGTCTAAGAAATTATTGTCTTAAAAAATAGTTTCTTAAATATTATTGTCTTAAAAAATATTGTCTTTATAAAGACAATATATACCACAACCATTATTGTCTCTTAAGAGACAATTTCATTTTTGTCTCTCTAAAGACAACACTCAGATTAAAGACAATATGTCTTTAATACTAGCTATTGTCTCTCTAGAGACGATAAAATTTTTATTTAAAGATCACTTTTGTCTCTTTAGAGACAATATAAAATAATGAATCCAGAAATATCTCACCATTGAAATAAATCGATATAAAAAACATTTAATTAAAAATGGACTACAAAATCATTTATTAATTCATGTTAGCGCATAGTGGAATTGAACCACCAACCTCCTGCTTGTAAAGAAAACGCTCTTATGTTGAGCTAGCAGACTTTAAAAAATTATGTGAATAGTTATGGCAATCCTTAAAATTACATTTATAGTCATTGATTTAAAAAAACAAAAAACAAAAAAAACAAAAACAAAAAATTGCAGCTACACGATAAATTTCAAACATTTATTTTTTGCAAATTTCAAGAGAGATGAGTGAAAAAAAATAAAGGTGAGTGAAAAATGGCAAGCAAGTTGCCTGCTTTTCCTCTTTATAAACTATAGATGGAGATGATAAGGAATTTGCAGTGCAATCAACGCTTTGCTATGAATTTTTTCTTTTCAAGCTTTTAAACAAACACTTACCTTTTCTTTCCAAAAAATCAATTGGAAATTAAATATCATCTACCCTTCACATATCTATAAAGATTCTACAATCCATCAAAAGCACTTACTTTGTCAAGCCAAATTTACAAAAAATCGTATACCATTCACCTTAAAATACCTCTTGGATCAGAGCACACATTCCCAGCCTATCAAACACATATATCTCAATAAAATAAATAGATTAGAAAACTTAGTGCCATCACCCATCAAATCTACCAGAAGCAAATTCTTAGCATATCAAATAGTAATGAATGTTAAAGACCCTGTAGTGAAAGGAAAAGCACAAAAAATAATTGAGGACTCAATTGTCCATAATACCCAAGTGCAATTTACCCATGTAGAAGGCCCCACACAGTTGGACATCATATAATAACTAAAAATAATAATAACTTGAATGACCTGAATACAAACATCCCATGTAAGACTAGTGATAGAACAACCCAGAGTGCACTAGGACATTTTCAATTCATTTGGAGACCGATTTCTACAGTCTCATGAAAGAAAAAACGTTTTGCAGTTGAAACCCATTTCTAACATTCAACACAACTGGAGATGAATAGCCAAAAGAGAGCAGCTCAATGCACCCTATGAAAATTTCACTTTGTTTTCCATTTTTCTGCATTATATCATATAGACATGTTATGCTCAATTGAAAAAATGATTCATCACCACCACCATAGCAAAATATCATTGTTTCAATCCACTCCAAACTTATTTCATCAACTACATAGTTTTACACACACATGCATCTTATGATAGAAGAGAAAAATGCTTTGTTAGGTACTGGAGACTTTAGATTCAATCTCAGAGAGCAAAAGTAGAAGGAAAAAATAAATCCAGAGTTGCAACGTCGCTATATAAGTGGGGAAAGGGAAAACAAAAGTGATACAATGAATCTGGTTCTTCCTCAATGTGAATGAAACTATGAAATTACAAATATGTAATGTAGGAATACTCTGCTTGTCATCTGAAATCCATCTTAAACTCTAATCCACTAATTCCTCCAAGAAGGCTTTCCAACAACTAATATAAAAACAAATGGAAGAATAAGCCAACTGTCAACAACCATATAGGTAAGGCAGGGATACCCTTCCCTAAGGGCAGGTGTCAAATAGAATTGCGAGATTTTTCCATTAAGTCTAGCAACCTTGTTAGACCCTTTGGGGGCAGTGACTAGGCCGAGAGTACCCTGGGTGACCAGGCCACTATGACCTTATCATAAATGTGCAGACTATAATTGAGATCAAATGGGATTTAGGAGTTCATCATACTACTTTGAGAGAGCCTCAAGTCACCAGGTCATTATGAACCTAATCGTAAACAGGCAGATCGTAACTCATCAAGAACTGTCGCACAAAATATTACATTTGTTGAACCGCGAGCTTTACCACCTCACGCCCAAACAATAAATGGATATGGCAAGAAAACTGAAATAACTAATTTGAGGATGTTCTAGTTTCAATTTTTCCTTGAAACAATTTCCCCAACACTATTGGAAAAACAACATATGTAAACCAATCAAAATTTCCATATCCAAAAGACTAAAAGAATATGAAGATGAAGTGTGGGTTTACTGAAAACAACTCTCTTTTTCTCAAACCCACTCTTAAGGGTTGTAACAAATCATTCTCAAGCAACCCACGGACAAGCAAAAATTCAATCAATCCACAGATGCACCAATAAAACAAAAAAATAATACATAGAGAAAGGAATGGCAAAAGGTTTTCAAAAAAGATAAGAAAAAAACCAATTTAAAAATAAATAAATAAAATAAAATAACCCCCAAAAGAAGTTTTCAGAGTGTATGAGAACTTACCCTCTCAAGCTCATCCTCGATTTCTTGTAGCTTTTCAATGGAGAGAACAAGCTCACCGTCTATGTGTTCTTCCTCTTCCCCTTTTGATCTCTTGGACTTGTCTATCTTGCCTAGTCCATCTGACCCAAAAATCCTAAAAATCCAACAGATTCGAAGGCATAAGCAGAGTGGCGAAGAGGGAATGTTCCTAGCATTCATTATTACCTCCAGAAACGTTGCACGCTCCATCATGCCATCCTCAATGAAAAAAACTTCCAAAGCGTAAAATTTAAATCCTAGCATTCATTATTACCTCCAGAAATGTTGCACGCTCCATCCTGCCATCCTCGGTGAAGAAAACTTCAAATGGAATATTATCATTAAAATACCAAACAAGTTGTTGATTATTTTTTACTTCCACCTACAAAAGAGCATTTTCCAGTCCAAGAGATATGTTTTGAAACAATACCATTGGAAGCAGTGCGTGTGCTGAGCTCCCATGCTGCAATGGTGGCACCTAATTTACCAGGAATGAAACTTAGAAAAAGGACTCAAAATAGATGTGCATCTACATCCTATTAACCTAGCAATATTTACAGTAAATAGAACTAATATCTCAACTATTTTCAAGCCTCGGAAGTGATGATTGACGCTATGTGATTTATTTCACCAGTTTCAATCCCACTTCTTCACCCCTGTGAGCATCACCCGATGCAATGAGTGCTAAGTGAACTATTCAAATCATGAGAAATTAGTCACTTACGACTACCTCCCATGGAAATGGTCATACGTGAATGACTTACTTAACGCAGTTGAATCCCAAAAATGATATCTAATATAATGCATTGCGTAAACGCCCTATACTTAAATTCAAAAAGAGTGAAGGGATCTCTACTTGAATGGTTCATGAGGCACAATACTTGCTAAGGTTTTGCAAATGGGGTAGCAAGCTAAGTGGGCTTGATTGTGGGGAAAACTCCATAGTTAAGCGCGTTTGAGCCAGAGGAGATCTGGGATGGGTGACCTCCCGGGAAATCCTGGTTACCGGGTGCAAGCCCCGGAAGTGATGATTGACGCTATGTGATTTATTTCACCAGTTTCAATCCCACTTCTTCACCCCTGTGAGCATCACCCGATGCAATGGAAATGGTCATACGTGAATGACTTACTTAACGCAGTTGAATCCCAAAAATGATATCTAATATTTTCACATTTTATGAACTGCACCTGTAGAGGTCCGACAGCTGCAAGACCGAAAGAGTTATTCTAAAACTTCAAGCTGTAAAAAATTTGACCATCGCGCCATATAAGTTGCCCATTGATCTGAAGGCCTTGACCTGCTGATGATGCAAGTAAAATAGGCAATGGAGGCCTACACAAAGCATTAACCAAATATCACAAGTTGCTTTAATCAGGTTGACGCTTATCATAGTAAATACAATTCACATATAACAACAATAAAGACAATTTTTTCCATTTGTTCTTTACAAAATGAAATGGAATTGACTATTTAATACCCATCCAGAGCCTACTGCTCACTAATCTCTAGGGACAAGTGCATTGCCTAAACCTATCAAATAACCAAGAAGATCTAGGACAGGAGATGGAGGTGTTGTTGTTGCTATGGGTAGTACTTTTGATTGAACATTAGGACCTTTGGAAAGTGAAACATTGATTTATGTCTTAGTGGTTGATAATTCTTCATATGGAAGGTAATAGTTTACTTGCAAGTTTGGAGGTAACAAGGTACAAGGTACATATGGAGAGACATATGGGAGGTAACCTATACAAGCATAAAAAGTGCTTAGAAAAATATATGTGTGCTCTGACTTCTCAGCAACATCAAGGAAATACTTAATTTCAAAAATAAATTATTTAATGAGCTCTATACCTATTACTTACCACTTTAGATAGAAGTGTTGAGCGTGACAATTACCAAAAAAACATATTATTATTAAACATATTGGAAGATAACTCCTTGAACTAAGCATAGAATATAATACTTATACTAGAAAAACCTATACAAATGCAAACATCTCAAATAGTGACAGATGAACTTAAGCCTTTTCATTGAAATAATTTACCACTTCTGTGGTATCCATTTTAGGATCCAAACTAAATCCCAAAAATTAAAACATTGGCCATTCTTGAACTTATTTCCTTCTCATTCTCCAACTCAAAATGGCGAGCCCCATGCTTGTGATCATAGGGCATAATAGAAATTGCAACCAACAATCCAGATGATGCCATTAGCTGCAAATCCTTCTATGGTAAGTATTTATTGTAGCTTTTCTGGAGGATATAGAGCTTGTACCATGCATAAGCATTATACAAATGACTTTCTAATATCTAAAATATCTTTGTTAACTTTGAATCGCAGATTGTCGTCGTTTGAGGTTTAGGAATCTTCTTGACCATACACAAGGCCATGAATATCTTCTATAGAGTGAAAATCTTCCTACATATCATATGCCATCCGTCATAAGAAATAGTATAAGGAAAAAATATATTAAAAAAAAAATAGCTCACGGATTCTACAATAGGTTCATGAAATTTCATTCAACCCAAAGCTTCCTATGCAATAAGGTATTCTCCAATAATTAATTCCTAGAAGCTCAAACTATATTTACCTTCCCATCTAGACAAATATAATCCTATATCTAATTCAATGGATAACATTTTAGATTTCTAGCCCCCATTCGATAAAGATACCTTCTTAAAAGTGTGCCAAAAATCTACTCAACATGAAATTATAACTATTTACATCATGGACAATATGAATAAACCATTCGATAAAAATACTTTCTTAAAAGTGTGCCAAAAATCTACTCAACATGAAATTATAACTATTTACATCATGGACAATATGAATAAACTCCCAACCAAAGATAAATGTGTTGTGACTTTTTCCCATAAGCATTTATTAGCATACCCTTTGAAATTTGAAATATTGTTAAGCCTTATAATACACATTACACATTAGTATATAAATTTGAAAATATTTTATATATATAAATTTTAAATATTATATTAATATTTAATCTAAAAAAATAAAAAATATATATATTTCAAAATTATTAATTTTTTAAAATTTCGATATCAAAACTTCGTTTCATTATGATTATTAATTATATGAAAAAACCATCGTCATCAGGCAACCCTTATCTCTATTTCTAACTTTCCCTAACGTAAAAATTCTGCCATATAAAATATAATATATATTCTCAATTTAAACATCTAACCACAACTATGAATGCCACCAACGATTCATCATTCAATTCAGCATCGAACTTCATAATCCAAAATATTATTAAATTTATTGACCAGAGTTATTGTGATCTTGGTTTGACTGTGGGTTCGAAATTGAGCTCCACAGCCCACCGAAACCGAGCAGATATTCTATCAATGCAACGTAATTAAAAGTCTAGCTATACGGCAGCAACAACTATCCAACTTGCTGGGAGGCCGTTAATGGGAATAGTTGGGATGTAGTCCCGATGGGCATATACGGTTACCGCCCATTAATTGCCGCCTCTGCACAGCCTACCCTTAAAAACGTCGCAGGGGTCGTCATCAATTTACAAAACCAAACGCTATCACTCCTTTGATACCGTCAACGACCCGAGCTCGTACGTCTGTATAAACTGTAAATAGACATGACACTAAGTGCCATAAAGATGATGAGACTGACGAATGAAACAACTAGAGCACCAACTCCGTGGTGGCAGAAGCGATCATATATACCGCAGAGTTTTCCCCACTGAGTGTGAGAATTTCCCTTGTACCCAACGTAAGCAATGGCGGCCGCTGCAGACACCCCCGCCGATACCAGCGCCACCATCACCTGCACACAATTATGAAATTCAATTCGAGATTTGAACAACATTTATAACGCAGCCTTCATAGCAAATAAAAGGAGAAATGCATTACCAAATCGGTGACAGAGAGAAGAAAGGTTGACAGTGTAGAGGACGCAAATTTGCCGGCTATTGATAAGATGAATGAAATGAGTGTGTAACAGCAGGCAACTGCATTCGCCACTACAAAGAACCTGCAAAACAACATATCATAGGGAAGATGTCAACATGTAACAACTTAGAAATTTAAATATTTAATAATAATGAGTTTGAAATGATTTTATATTTTATATTTGTTGGGGGATATTTTAATTTTTTTTGAAATTATAAGTTTAAATTGTTTCATTTATAGAAAACGAGTGTTTAAAATTTTCGAGATTGACAAAAAAACACAGGGATGATAACTGAGCTGATCTAATATACTCCTACCCACATACACGAAGGCAGGCGAATTTTGGTATTTGGCAGGCCATGGCCCAACGATGGGAAGCATCACCATCTGCTTGTTCGTTCCCATAACGATTGCAGCAGAAAATGTGCAGCCGATTGCCAGCAGTCTGAAGATGAGATCCACTACAAAGAAACTGCTATTAACTCTATGCGCATTATCTCCGCCGGACTTATTCTCAGTCTCTGAGTAACCCACCTTCAGTTGAGATGCCATTTTGATTTTTTCTTCCCTGCAAGCACAAAGTCTGAGTCCTCTTCGTACCAAGAATTGAGCACCGATATGGATATATATTACAGCACAGGTGCGTACGTGGACGATTTATAAGCTCACATAATTCTTTATTAGTGAAAGCGACAGAACATAAATTCTTGGTGCTGAGATTGTTTGTTCCGGATAAAAATCTGGCTGCTAAGATAGTTTATGCAAGTACAGATGGGTGTATTGCCCGTAAGACTGTACAATCAGTAATTTCACCCTTAAGGACAGGTTGCATTTATTTATCATATGTGAGGAGCATTATTGGGATGGAGCAGATACAGCTACTACGATTTGATGTACGTGGACGTTTTGCATCCAACTGATTTATACCTCATTTCTAAGTGGGTAAAGTCTTGTCTTAAAATAAAATAATTTCTTTTCACCTACTACCCAAATATTGTATTATCCGATTATCGCTGGAAGGAAGTTCCATATACACACGGCAACGCTTGATTCCGAAGATTTCTTGCCCCAAGTTTCATATACAAACACAAGGCCCTGCTTGATCTGATTTGAAGTAATGTCCAAAGAGTTTTTGGACATATATCATGAATCCATTCTGATCTTCCAAAACAAGGATAATCCGTTGGCATCTTCCAAAAACTTGGTACCTCCTTTCAATCACTACAGTTCGTTTTCGAAATTTGCTGTACAAATAGATGGCTCTTTGGCTCTTATTGGGAGGCGTTAATTTGATATTTATTTTTTAATTTGATTTTAATTTGACTAATTTTAAAATAAAAATGAATTAATATAATTTTAAAATTGATAATATTTTAATATTAAATAATAAGAACTAAAAAATCGTCTAATTGTATAAAAGACATTTTATAAGATATTTTATTATTAAATAAACAAAAAAACAAAACAAAACAAAACAACAAATATGACTCTTTTAAGAAAACCACCGCTCTGTAAAAACCGTTTGTAACACATTAAGGGTTTTGAGCCATCTATTTGCAACAAATTAAGGGTTTTTATTATATCTGATTAAAGTTATCTTTCTAGTAATGTGAAAGATTTTACTTCAAAAAATCAAGCAAGCTAAATGTGAAAGACTTTACTTCAAAAATAAAAAATTAAGGATTTTAATCACATCGGATTGAAGGCCTTTTTTTTTTTTTTTTTGTAGAAATGTGAATGATTTTGATGATTGTTTTTTATTTTTAAGGAGAGTTATTGATATTTATTTAATTTTTTATTAATTTTCATATTATTTTTAAATTTTAATAGGATTATAAGAAAAGTTTTAATTATTATTTTAATTAATTATGATGAGTAGATTAAAATTTTAGAATTTGTGGAATTGAAGAGGCCTTATTTTTTAGAGACACCACTGTTTTTTTTTTTCCACTGGAAAAATCGTAACCTTTCATTAATATTGAAAAATTACATGTTGTAGATGCCTGTCGGCATATGCTGAATGTCACATATGTTGCTATATAAGATGCAGTAAACCGTCATCACCACACAGGGTGTACGATTTAGCAAGGAAAATTCATGCATGCAAAAATGATAATGTACATGTGGGGGAAAATCATAGTTTTCGCCCCTTTTTCTTCTCAACTTTTTTCCAAACCCCTTGTGGCTCTGCTGGACTTATCAGTGCAAGAGCAGTTTCATCCACAGGTTTTGGAGTTTCTTTATCAGAGTCTGACGAATCTGATATATGGTGTCGTTTGTTGTTGCTTATGTCCATAGAAACTGTTGTAATTGCCTGTGTTGTTTCTAATTGTTCCTGTGGTATTTCTTCTTCCGCTGTTGATTCTTTGTTCATCTGGCTGGGCTGTTTGGGATTTAAGCTCTCCATCTCTTCCTCCTCCTCGTCATCTGATTCAGGTGTGGAAAATTGCCATCCCTTCACTTGTTTTTCTGTTTTCTTCTATCTTCGGTTGTCTTTTTTGGCTGCTGGACATGTGTTTTGCAGGTGACCTGTTTGTCTACATATTCGACATCTGAAAGCAGTGTTTTCGTAGTCTAAACCTTGGGTCCAGCTCCTCTGTCTATGCTTCAGCTGAATCTGGTCTGGCAGCCCTTTGCTGAGATCTACTTCCACACATATCCGAGCATATGTGTATATTCTTTCTTCCAATCGCTGCGTGTCCCATTTGATGTAGCGTCCGATGGTATTTCCGATTCCAGCTAAAACTTGTTCAGTCCAGAGATGTATTGGTAGGTTGTGTAGTCGCACCCAGACTGGCATTTTGGTGACAACCATTGTGTTTGCGTCAAATTCTGGAAACCAGGGTGTGATGAATAGTCCTGTAGATCCCCAAAACCAAGGCCCTTCCTGCAGAACTGCGTCCCTGTCAGCTGCTGATAGGAAGTTTACTATAAAAAATCCTTTGGAACATAGATGTATTTCACATTGCAAGGTCCAGTTCGTGAAGATCCAGTGGAATAAATCCACTGGTTTGGGCCAAAAGCTGTTAAATCTGCATATTATTGCTTGCCTTTCATAAATATTACAGTAATCCTCTGTTTCTGGTGTGTCTATGTTATATACTGGGGTATGATCCAGCTGATCCACAATGTATGGTCTGGCCCCCAACCCTGTTTGATTTGGTGTTGTTCCTTCTTTGTTTTTCCCTTGTAGGATGTCTTTGAAGGATGTGTTACTTGGCTTTTTCCCTGCGTTTATACCACTACCTTCAGCTCTATTATTGTTCCTGCTATTGACAGATGCTCCCCCTCTCATTCTCAGATTGAGTATGATTGTTGATAGGGGTTTAATCTGGTATTCCCAGAGATATTTTGTATCTTGTAGAGCTCTGCCTTCATGAATCAGATTTTGAGATCTGATAGGGAATCCTAGTTGCTTCATGATCATTTCCTGTACTTGCTTAATAGTATCCGATTCTTTCACCCAAATAAACTTCGATTTTCCTTCAGGAAGTTTTATGAATACTTGAAATTCCCTTGCCAGAGTTCCAACTCTAGTATTCGATGGATCTGATGCTGAGGTTTTGATCTGTGGCTTCTGCATGTCCCATATCAAAGAATGGGCAGCCAGATCTGATAGGGGATGTGTCCGATTTGTCAAATCGGATCGATCTGCCGAGCGTGGATCTAGTTTAATGTGCCCAGATCTCGATCTGTGCGGCTTCCCCTGGATCGGTGCAGAGTAGGGTCGATTTGCCCTAAAAATATCTAGATCCGGTTGTCCAGGGCTCATACATGTCCGGACGCTGCGGAGAGCTGGGAGTAACTCCCATGCAGGGCTCCCTGGAAGAAAAGAAGCCAGATCTGTACCAAATATGAGCAGATCAGCAGTCAGTTGTTCAAAAAAATATATTTTTTCTCCATACCTTATACATAGTTTAAGATTTTCCTCCCTGCGGGCTGCATTATTGCGGGAGACCTCAGATCTGCTCGAGCTTTGATTTGAGCCTTCGATTTGCTGCCTGGGATCAGGAAGGCCTAGATCTTGCAGATCCAAGCCGTTACTACAAATTTTGGGACCATGCGTTGAAGGGGGAAACGGATCAGTAACAGGCAGGTCCCTCCATTCGTTTTTCCATTCGTTCTGGGTTTGCCGAAGCTTGATCTCTAAACCCCATGTGGTCCGACGGCTTCCTTGTTCAAGTGCGCTATTTGGGTTTTCGTTTTTCCGCCATGTAATGCCCTCCTCGTGGATCCACGCAAAGAGGTTTGCTTCTGTTATGGCCCTCGCCTCGCAGTCTCTTTGCAGACTTGAACTTCGCTCCCATTCCAGGAGCCTTAGTTTCCATTGGATCGAAAGCCCTTCAGATACGCCGCCGCTCTGATCTGGGTTAATTTGGAGCGAGATACCCTGTTTCTCTGAATGCGCAGATAGCTTCCCACCAGCGATGAACATTAGCCCATTCCCTGGATCGCTTTCAGGATCGGAGCCTGACTTGAGAGCTGATGCGGCTGCAAAAAGAAACCTGCTCGGTGAAACCCTAACCATCGCCATCGCTCTGATCCGTCTTCTGAGACTTTTTTCAGAGACACCACTGTTATATTGCTTTGTTTTATTATTTTTTTCTTTTGGGTATAGTTAAATTTTATGTTAGTTTTATTTCACTAAAAAATCCTTTTTGGGTAAGGCTAAATTTTTAACTTTGGGTTCTAGAATTTATTTTAAATAAATTTTGAGCTTATATAAATTTGTTTTAGAAAATAAAAAAATCTTTTAGTTGCTTGTTTATGGTAGTAAATAAAATTTGGATTAGAAAATTTTGAATATTTTTGAAGAAAATGCTTAAGAGTATAGCTTATAAAGAAGTGAAATTAGATTTTCTTTATAATATTTGATGATATGTGTCTTTCTATTTATGCAAATTATACATTTTTTTTTTGGCTACTCATGAGATCATTGGCAGGCCTAACCAGTAACCCCAACCCAAGAGAATCTAAGCAGTGAAAATCACTCAGGGATTGCACCCAACCAACTTAGGCCACATCTACCCTTAGCATGTTCGAATTTTGAAACAATAACTTTTACATCATGGAGTTTCTTAACAGAACACCTTGTCACCCATTGTTCTAGGCACAGTGGATACAAATTTACATTTTTTTGTTAAATACTATTTCGTAATAATTTTATTTTCCTTTAACAATATTATAATAATATATACCATAATAATTTTAATACACATTGATTAGTATTCCTACTAAAAAGTTAACAAAAACACATATAATCCATATATCTTTTTATCTTTATTATAGAGTATCAAAATATTTTTGTCAAAAATAATAAAATTTAATGACTAGTATGTCCATAAACTAATAAGATACACATAAAAATACATATAAAAAGATTTAATAAATAAAACTTTATTATGCAAGACATTATACCATAATAATAATAATAATTTTTCTTTGTTCTTTTGTCTCCTTATTCTTCTATGCTCTGTATCCTAATGTCGCCACAGGGTGGTAATCTCGCCATATCAATGGCCATATAGGCTCTCTTAGATTATGGATATCAGTATGTTTTTGATCTAGATCTTTGACAATGTAAAACATTTCCTATTTTAATGAAAATGCTTAGTTTTTTCTCGTGAAAAGAAAAGTGCATTAATCTTTCGAGAAACATTTCTACTCCCTCGCTGTGCTCCTTCACAAATGCGTGCCGAGAAAAAAAATATTCTGAACATTTGATAACCTTAATGAACTTGTTATCAGAATTTCCTCAGGGCCTCTCACTTTTGATCATACTCAGTAATTTTGGGCACCATCATGGATTAGTGTATGCTCCATTATTCTCACCGCGTTGCAGCATTCCATTAGCGTAGCCCAATTCCTCATAGAAGATTATGCCCTTGCGCTATCATTGTTGGTTGCAACCTTCCATTAGCGTAACACAATTTTTTTTTTTCAGAGAGAAAATCAAGATATATTATATTCAGGAAATATAATGAGCATGTACATATAGAACCAATACACATAAGCCTTCTGTTACAGGCCTGTAACATGAACCATGAGAGGTTATCCAGGAAAAAACAAAATAGCTGAGAAAATATGTCTCCAAAATGATATGAAAAAAGTTCCGCATGGTGCAGCAATTGACATATAAGAAGAAGAGATAGATCCAGATAACTGAAAACATAAAGAGCGGGTCCAAAATTATTCAAGCCTGTTGAAGCATAGCAGATATAACAACCAGCGTAGAGGCAATAGGAGACTTGGAATCCTGGAAGATGCAGGCATTCCTCCACTTCCAGAGACACCAGCACGTGATGATAAAAAGAGATCTCCATTCTGGACGCTGTGCACTCCACCACATAAACCCCTCCTGTACAGAAGAGAAAACATTGTGAGGAAATCCATGAGAAACGGAAAGATCATACCATATTTGCGCCGTAGCTGGGCAGTGGAAGAACATGTGGGCATTGGTTTCTGAAGCCTGGCAGCACATGACACATCGGCCTGGACCAGCCCATCCTTTTCGCTGGAGCACCTCCCATGTGAGGTTCCGGTTGGAAAACAACAACCATGAAAATAATATTGCCTTGAGCGGGCCTGTGGTTTTCCAAAATTTCACTGGGAAAAAAGGAGAGGGACATGACTGAAGGTTCTCCAATGCGACTTCATATAAGTCTTTGACGCGGACTGGCTGTGATGAAGAGGACGCTGACCATACCAATGTATCTTTGGACCCAGACTTTTTAATACCCTTTTCATTGAAATATTTGACCGCCGCATCCCAGTTCTGTCGCATAGAGAGAGGGAGACGGAGGACTTCTGCATTCATCCATATTGGCGTGGTAGAGGACCAAGATTGAATCAGAGAATTCCATGTAAAGTGACCTCTAGTTTGCAGAAAAGATATTAGATCAGGAGAGAGCACTTTTTCCAAGCCAAGAACCGTGGAGTCAAGCCCGATTAGCGTAACACAATTATTCATACAAAATTCAAAATTTTGGCTTCACGCTGTCATTGTTGGTCACAGTTCAGATTTCTCTGTGTAGGCATTTTCTTGCTCAAGGATTATTACTCATTTGAGAATTTTTCAGAGAGACTTAAAACCCCTGTGCGTTATCACCATGATAAAACCTTTCGCAAATTTTCCAAGGGAGTTTTTTTCATGTTAGTTCGGTCTTTTTAGTAATTTGAAAATTAAAAATTTTAATGTATAAATAATTTTTTTAGGAGTTGTCATTAATGCTATTTTTTGGACTTTTGGGTGTGCAGAAAATTTTGAGGTGAAATATAGATTTGTGTTATTTAAACTGGTTTTCTTACTATATATATGGATTCAGCACTCTCAAAAACTCTTAGGGCACTTCGATTATGAAGGGTTTACCCATGAAACTTGTGATTTCAATAAATTCCTCTTGGATTTTAGAGAAATTAGACTGCCAAAAAAACTTCCAAAAAGTCGCACTAAAGACAACTCGATTTTTTTATCTTGAATAATACTAATACAATCATATTAATATTAATAAGTATAATTGATATAAATTGTAGGCTTCAATTTAATATATATTTTATTATAAACTTAATATTATAAATCATAATATCAAACTCAGAATTATAAGCCATAATTATAAAACCTATATTATAAACCCTAATATTAAATATTAATATATTAATTTATGTATTAAGAAAATATTGTATTAATAAATATTAATTTAAATATTATTATATTAGTATATATTAATTAATATTAAACTCAAGGGAATAATATTAAACCCTATGAATAAGAACCATTAGATTAATAAACCCAAGGGATTGATATTATAAAACCAAGGGATTAATACTAAAATCCAAAGTGATTATAAACCCAACAGAATGATATTAAACCCAAGGAATAATAAACCAAATGGATTAATACTAAAAACACAAGGGATTGTAAACCCAAGGTAATAATATTAAACCCAAGGGAATAACATTAACCTAAAGTATATAAACCTTAAGATAAATATTATAAACCCTTAAATAAACATGGTTAATCATCGTTGACCATGGTAGATTTTCATAATGAGACAATCTTTGTCACAATGCGACATTGGACCATGATTGACCATGGTTGAATATAATTGATTTTATAAAACATGGCTGACCATGGTTGACCATGATTTTCCATGATTTATATTATAAACCAAATGCAATAATAAACCCAATGGATTAATACTTAAAACCCAAGGGAATAATATTGAACTCTTAGATTAATAAACCCAAGGGATTGATATTATAAACCCAAGGGAATAATATTAAACCCTAGGAATATGAATCCTTAGATTAATAAACCCAAGGGATTCATATTATAAACCCAAGGGAATAATAATAAACCCTAGGAGTATCAACCCTTTGATTAATAGACCTAAGGGATTTATATTATAAACCCAAGAGATTTTGAATGCAACATAATAATACTAAACCCAAGGGATTAATATTATAAAACAAAGGCATATAAACCCTAAAATAAATAATATAAACCTAAAAATAAACATGGTTAACCATTGTTGATTTTCATATCAAGACAATCCTAGTCACAATGCGATGTTGCACCATGGTTGATCGTGATTGACCATTGTTGACCATGATTGATTTTATCAAACATTGTTGACCATGGTTGGCGATGATTGACCATGGTTGACCATAATTGATCATGGTTGACTATGATTGATATTATAAATCGAAAGGAATAAAAAACCCAACAGATTAATACTAAAAACCCACGAGAATAATATAAAGTCAAGGTACATAAACTCAAAGATAAATATTATAAAACCTTAATAATCATAGCTGACCATGGTTGATTTTCATAATGAGACAATCTTTATCACAATGTGGCATTGCACCATGCTCAACCATGGTTGGACCCTTAGATTAATAAACCCAAGGGATTGATATTATAAACCCAAGGGATTAATACCAAAGCCCTAAGGGATTATGAATCCAAGGGAATTTTATTAAACCTAAATTTGGACTAATATTATAAACCAAAGGTACATAAATCGTAAGATAAATATTAGAAACATTAAAATAAACATGGTTGACCATGGTTGATTTTCATATTGAGACAATCCTTCTCAAAATGTGATGTTTGAACATGGTTGATTTTCATATCAAGACAATCTTTGTCACAATGTGACATTCGACCATGGTTGACCATGGATGACCATGTTTGATTTTATAAAACATGGTCGACCATGGGTTACCATGATTGTCATATTGAGACAATCCTTGTCATAATGCGACATTGGACCATGGTTGAGACAATGACTAATTTTCATATTGAGACAATCCACTACTACATAAAGGAGGTTTCTAAGACGATATTTGAGACAATTTTTGGGTAAATTGTCTTAACTTAAGACAAAAAAAAACTTGTGTATTGTCTTAAATATTCTCCTTAAGCGGGTGTCTAAAAAATTATTGTCTTAAAAAATAGTTTCTTAAAGATTATTGTCTTAAAAAATATTGTCTTAAAGATTATTGTTTTAAAGATTATTGTCTTAAAAAATATTGTCTCTATAAAGACAATATATACCACAACCATTATTGTCTCTTGGGAGACAATTTCATTTTTGTCTCTCTGGAGACAATTTCATTTTTGTCTCTCTAAAGACAACACTCGGATTAGAGACAATATGTCTTTAATACTAGTTATTGTCTCTCTAGAGACGATAAATTTTTTATTTAAAGATCACTTTTGTCTCTTTAGAGACAATATAAAACAATGAATCCAGAAATATCTCACCATTGAAATAAATCGATATAAAAAACATTTAATTAAAAATGAACTACAAAATCATTGATTAATTCATGTTAGCGCACAATGGAATCGAACCACCAACCTCCTGCTTGTAAAGCAAACGCTCTTCCATTGAGCTAGCACACTTTAAAAAATTATGTGAAGAGTTATGGAAATCCTTAAAATTACATTTATAGTCATTGATTTAAAAAAAGCAAAAAATTGCAGCTACATGATGAATTTCAAACATTTTTTTTTTCATATTTCAAGAGATATGGGTGAAGAAAAACAAAAGTGAGTGAAAAATGGCAAGAAAGTTGCCTGCTTTTCCTCTTTATAAACTATAGATGGAGATGATAAGGAATTCGCAGTGCAATCAACGCTTTGCTATGAATTTTTTCTTTTCAAACTTTTAAACAGACATTTACCTTTTCTTTCAAAAAAATCAATTGGAAATTAAATATCATCTACCCTTCACATATCTTTAAAGGTTCTACAATCCATTAGAAGCACTTACTTTGTCAAGCCAAATTTACAAAAAAATCATATACCATTCACCTTAAAATACCTCTTGGATCAGAGCACACATTGCCCAGCCTATCAAACACATATATCTCAATAAAATAAATAGATTAGAAAACTTAGTGCCATCACCCATCAAATCTACCAGAGGAAAATGCTTAGCATATCAAATAGTAATGAATGTTAAAGACCTTGTAGTGAAAGGCAAAGCACAAAAAATAATTGAGGACTCAATTGTCCATAATACCCAAGTGCAATTTACCCATGTAGAAGGCCCCACACAGTTGGACATCATATAATAACTAAAAATAATAATAACCTGAATGACCTGAATACAAACATCCCATGTAAGACTAGTGATAGAACAACCCAGAGTGCACCAAGACATTTTCAATTCATTTGGAGACCGATTTCTACAGTCTCATGAAAGAAAAAACGTTTTGCAGTTGAAGCCCATTTCTAACATTCAACACAATTGGAGATGAATAGGCAAAAGAGAGCAACTTAATGCACCCTATGAAAATTTCACTTTGTTTTCCATTTTTCTGCATTATATCATATAGACATGTTATGCTCAATTGAAAAAATGATTCATCACCACCACCACAACAAAATCTCATTGTTTCAATCCACTCCAAACTTATTTCATCAACTACATAGGTTTACACACACATGCATCTTATGATAGAAGAGAAAAATTCTCTGCTAGGTACTAGAGATTTTAGATTCAATCTCAGAGAGCAAAAGTAGAAGGAAAAAATAAATCCAGAGTTGCAACGTCGCTATATAAGTGGGGAAAGGGAGAACAAAAGTGATACAATGAATTTGGTTCTTCCTCAATGTGAATGAAACTATGAAATTACAAATACGTAATGTAGGAATACTCAGCTTGTCATCTGAAATCCACCTTAAACTCTATCCACTAATTCCTCCAAGAAGGATTTCCAACAACTAATAAAAACAAATGTAAGAATAAGCCAACTGTCAACAACCATATAGGTAAGGCAGGTATACCCTTCCCTAAGGGCAGGTGTCAAATAGAATTGCGAGATTTTTACATTAAGTCCAGCAACCTTGTTAGATCCTTTGGGGGCAGTGACTAGGCCGAGAGTACCCCAGGTGACCAGGCCACTATGATCTTATCATAAACGTGCAAACTGTAATTGAGACCAAAAGGGATTTAGGAGTTCATCATACTACATTGAGAGAGCCCCAAGTCACCAGGTCATTATGAACCTAATTGTAAATAGGCAGACTGTAACTCATCAAGAACTGTTGCACAAAATATTACATTTGTTGAACCCTGAGCTTTACCAACTCACGCCCAACAATAAATGGATATGGCAAGAAAACTGAAATAACTAATTTGAGGATGTTCTAGTTTCAATTTTTCCTTGAAACAATCTCCCCAACACTATTGGAAAAACAACATATGTAAACCAATCAAAATTTCCATATCCAAAAGACTAAAAGAATATGAAGATGAAGTGTGGGTTTACTGAAACACCTCTCTTTTCCTCAAACCCACTCTTAAGGGCTGTAACAAATCATTCTCAAGTAGCCCACGGACAAGCGAAAATTCAATCAATCCACAGATGCACCAACAAAACAAAAAAATAATACATAGAGAAAGGAATGGGCAAAAGGTTTTCAAAAAAGATAAGAAAAAAACCAATTTAAAAATAAATAAATAAAATAAAATAACCCCCAAAAGAAGTTTTCAGAGTGTATGAGAACTTACCCTCTCAAGCTCATCCTCAATTTCTTGCAGATTTTCAATGGAGAGAACAAGCTCACCGTCTATGTGCTCTTCCTCTTCCCCTTTTAATCTCTTGGACTTGTCCATCCTGCCTAGTCCTTCTGACCCAAAAATCCTAAAAATCCAACAAATTCGAAGGCACAAGCAGGGTGGCGAAGAGGGAATGTTCCTAGCATTCATTATTACCTCCAGAAACGTTGCATGCTCCATCATGCCATCCTCAATGAAGAAAACTTCCAAAGCTTAAAATTTAGATCCTAGCATTCATTATTACCTCCAGAAATGTTGCACGCTCCATCCTGCCATCCTCGGTGAAGAAAACTTCAAATGGAATATTATCATTAAAATACCAAACAAGTTGTTGATTATTTTTTACTTCCACCTACAAAAGAGCGTTTGCCAGTCCAAGAGATATGTTTTGAAACAATACCATTGGCAGCAGTGTGTGTGCTGAGCTCCCAGGCTGCAATGGTGGCACCTAATTTACCAGGAACGAAACTTAGAAAAAGGACTCAAAATAGATGTGCATCTACATCCTATTAAACTAGCAATATTTACAGTAAATAGAACTAATATCTCAACTATTTTCACATTTTATGAACTGCACCTGTAGAGGTCCAGCAGCTGCAAGACCGAAAGAGTTATTCTAAAACTTCAAGCTGTAAAAAATTTGACCATCGCGCCATATAAGTTTCCCATTGATCTGAAGGCCTTGACCTACTGATGATGCAAGTAAAACAGGCAATGGAGGCCTACACAAAGCATTAACCAAATATCACAAGTTGCTTTAATCAGGTTGACGTTTATCATAGTAAATACAATTCACATATAACAACAATAAAGGCAACTTTTTCCGTTTGTTCTTTACAAAATGAAATGAAATTGACTATCTAATACCCATCCAGAGCCTACTGCTCACTAATCTCTAGGGACAAGTGCATTGCCTAAACCTATCAAATAACCAAGAAGGTCTAGGACAGGAGTTGGAGGTGTTGTTGCTGCTATGGGTACTACTTTTGATTGAACATTGGGACCTTTGGCAAGTGAAACATTGATTTATGTCTCAGTGGCTGATAATTCTTCATATGGAAGGTAATAGTTTACTTGCAAGTTTGGAGGTAACAAGGTACAAGGTACATATGGAAAGACATATGGGAGGTAACCTATACAAGCATAAAATAAATTCTTTATTGAGCTCTATACTTATTACTTACCACTTCAGATAGAAGTGTTGAGCGTGACAACTACCAAAAAAACATATTATTATTAGACATATTGGAAGAAAACTCCTTGAACTAAGCATAAAATATAATACGTATACTAGAAAAACCTATACAAATGCAAACATCTCAAACGGTGACAGATGAACTTAAGCCTTTTCATTGAAATAACTTACCACTTCTCTGGTATCCATTTTAGAATCCAAACTAAATCCCAAAAATTAAAACACTGGCCATTCTTGAACTTATTTCCTTCTCATTCTCCAACTCAAAATGGCGAGCCCCAGCCCCAGGCTTGTGATCATAGGGCATAATAGAAATGGTAGCCAACAATCTAGATGATGCCATTAGCTGCAAATCCTTCTATGGTAAGTATTTATTGTAGCTTTTCTGGAAGATATAGAGCTTGTACCGTGCATAAGCATTATACAAATGACTTTCTAATATCTAAAATATCTTTGTTAACTTTGAATAGCAGATTGTCGTCGTTTGAGGTTTAGGAATCTTCTTGACCATACAGAAGGCCATGAATATCTTCTATAGAGTGAAAATCTTCCTACATATCATATGCCATCCGTCATAAGAAATAGTATAAGGAAAAAATATATTAAAAAAAAATAAAAATTAGCTCACGGAATCTACAGTAGGTTCATGAAATTTCATTCAACCCAAAGCTTCCTCTGCAATAGGGTATTCTCCAATAATTAATTCCTACAAGATCAAACTATACCAACCTTCTCATCTAGACAAATATAATCCTATATCTAATTCAATGGATAACATTTTAGATTTCTAGCCCTAAATCGATAATGATACCTTTTGAAAGGTGTGCCAAAAATTTACTCAACATGACATTATAAGTATTTACATAATGGGAAATATGGGTAAACTCCCGACCAAAGATAAGTGTTTTCTAGAATATGATTTTGCTACACATTTCCCTCATCCCAATTCACAATGGTAGCCAACAATCCAGATGATGCCATCAGCTGCAAATCCTTCTATGCTAAGTATTTATTGTATCTTTTCTGGAGGATATAGAGCTTGTACCATGCATAAGCATGATACAAATGGCTTTCTAATATCCAAAATATCTTTGTTAACTTTGACAGATTGCCGTCATTTGAGGTTTAGGAATCTTCTTGACCATACACAAGGTCATGAATATCTTCTATAGAGTGAAAAGATTCCTACATATCATATGCCATTTGTCATAAGAAATAATACAAGGCAAAATATATTAAAAATAAAAAATTTAGCTCATAAATTCTATAGTAGGTTCATGAAATTTCATTCAACCCAAAGCTTCCTCTGCAATAGGGTATTCTTCAATAATTAATTCCTACAAACTCAAACTATATCAACCTTCCCATCTAGACAAATATAATCCTATATTTAATTCAATAGATAACATTATACCTTCTTAAAAGTGTGCCAAAAATCTACTCAACATAAAATTTAACTATTTACATCATGGACAATATGGATAAACTCCCAACCAAAGATAAATCTGTTGTGACTTTTTCCCGGAAGCATTTATTAACATACCCTTTGAAATTTGAAATATTGTTAAGCCTTATAATACACATTACACATTAATATATAAACTTGGATATATTTTATATATAAATCTTAAATATTATATTAATATTTAATTTCAAAAAAATTAATATATATATATATATATATATATATATATTATTTTTTAAAAATTTCGATATTAAAACTTCGTTTCATTATGATTATTAATTATAAGAAAAAACCATCGTCATCAGGCAAACCTTATCTCTATTTCTAACTTTCCCTAACGTAAAAATTCTGCCATATAAAATATAATATATATTCTCAATTTAAACATCTAACCACAACTATGAATGCCACCAAAGCTTCTTCATTCAATTCAGCATCGAACATCATAATCCAAAATATTATTAAATTTATTGATCAGAGTAAAAATTCATCATAATCCAAAATATTATTAAATTTATTGATCCGAGTAAAAATTGTGATCTTGGTTTGACTGTGGGTTCGAAATTGAACTCCACAGCCCACCGAAACCGAGCAGATATTCTATCAATGCAACGTAATTATTAAGTCTAGCTATACGGCAGCAACAACTATCTAACTTGCTGGGAGGCCGTTAATGGGAATAGTTGGGATGTAGTTATAATCGGATAATACAATATTTGGGTAGTAGGTGAAAAGAAATTATTTTATTTTAAGATAAGACTTTACCCACGTAGAAATGAGGTATAAATCAGTTGGATGCAAAACGTCCACGTACATCAAATCGTGGTAGCTGTATCTGCTCCGTCCCAATAATGCTCCTCACACATGATAAATAAATGCAACCAGTCCTTAGGGGCGAAGTTGCTGGTTGTACAGAGTCTTACTATTCAAATGGGCGGGCAAAACACCCATTTGTACTTGCATAAACAGCCAGATTTTTATTACATTTTATATATATATATAAAATATATCCAAGTTTATATACTAACAACATTAACAACATTATTTTATTTTTTTTAAAAAGAAAAAATGCGATAATAGCATAATATTAGACGAAAAAAATAGATATACACATGAATATAAATACTCAAAAGTTTGATTCAACGTGACTTTACACGACTTATCTAAAATAAGGAAAAAGATGATAGCATAGAGGATATATTTGAAAACAACAAACTAAAGGAGGATCTGCAAAGAAGGAAGAAAGATGATAGCATAGAGGATATACCTGAAAACAACAAACTAAAGGAGGATCTACCAAGCACCATGGAACTTGATAAGGACCATGAGATGACCCCAAGCGAGGTTGGAACAGAGGACCATGATCTGCGAGAACTTCTTGAAAGGGAGAATCTCAATCTAGAAAAGTTCCTAGAACACGGAACCACCAAAGGGGTTGATTCTCTACCACAAGAGGAGTTTGATAGAGTGCAACAGCTCTTCCTTTGGAGATCTCAAACAAAGGGTTCTGGAGTCAAAAGAAACCACGATAGCCAGGAAAACAGAGGGGTGAAAACGATGGAGGTAACATCGGGACACTCGTCCAAAAACCCAGGCAGGAAAAGAGGAAGGAAAAGACAGAATGAGTTGCTGACAGAGTGTGGGAAACTCATGATCAACTCAGGTAAGATGAAAGATCTTACTAGTTACTCATTTACAAATCTTTCTTAATGAAGCTCACGACCTGGAATATTAGGGGTCTAGGAAGTAAAAGGAAACAAAGAAATCTTAGCAATAGAATAAAAGAGGAAAAACTTGATATGGTGTTTATCCAGGAAACAAAATGCTCTATAGATAAAATAAGAGAGATACATAGCAAATGGCTAATCAAGTATGAATATCTAGAAGTTAAAGTAGACAACACAGCAGGAGGGATTCTCACACTTTGGAACCCCCAGAAACTTGAAATCCTAGATGCTGAAGCATCTAGGAACTACCTTTCGATGGTGATCCAACCTTTGGGTGATAAGGAAGTCTATTTGATCACAAATGTCTATGGTCCTCAAAAACTGGAAGACAAACTCAGGCTTCTTATCTCACTGGAGGAGCTAAGAGAAAGACATCCTGTTATGCCCTGGATTCTGGGAGGGGACTTTAATATGATCATATCTCTTTTAAAAAAAAAGTGGGACTAGAACACTAGGCAGAGACTCCATTGCCTTTCAGAACTTCCTAAACGACATGAAGCTAGTGGATATGGAGACTAAAAATGGTACCTTCACCTAGAATAATAAGCGGGGAGGGGCTTCTCAAGTTGCCTCTAAACTAGATAGATTTATAATCTCTGAGGACCTCATTCTCATAGGCCTTGACTTGTCTACTTTAATCCTCCCTTTTGGAGGCTCGGATCACTGGCCTATCCAACTGGAAGCTTCTTTTATAGGCACTCCGAGAAACAGACCTTTTAGGTTTGAAAATGTTTGGCTCACCCACCCTGACTTCATCAGCAATATTGGAAAATGGTGGGCAGAAGATATACCCGTTCAGGGAACTAATATGTTCTTACTGCATCAGAGACTGAAACACATCAAACTTAGGCTCAAAGATTGGAACAAAAATGAGTTTGGCAATATTTTCAAAGCCAAAAAAGAAGTTGAACAGAAATTACAGGGAATTAACCAGATCCTCATCACAGATGGCTTTACCAAGGAAAGGAAAATACAAGCTGACTCTCTTCAACAGGAATGGGAAGACAGATGCCAGCAAGAGGAGATCTTCTGGAGACAGAAATCAAGAGTGCAATGGATTAAGGAAGGGGAAAGAAACACAAAGTTTTTTCACAAGTCAACTGTGGATCACAGGTCTCATAACAGGATTTCAAAACTCAGAGATACTCAAGGAAAATAGCTCAGCACCCACAAAGAAATAGAATCTTCTCTGGTACAACATTTCCAAAGCATAGCAGAGGAGCCTCTCATAGACAGATCACAATTTATCAACAACTTCACAAAGTACATTCCAAAGATTGTAACTAGAGAAGACAATTACAATCTTAACAGGCCAGTGACTGAAGAGGAGGTCAGCGAAGTCATTAAAGAGATGCAAAATGGGAAAGCTCCAGGCCCAGATGGGTTCAATGTAGACTTCTTCAAAGCATGCTAGGAAATAGTCAAACAAGATATCCTTGATGTGGTGGAGGACTCAAGGAAATCCAAAACTGTTTTGAGGGCACTTAATGCCTCTTTCATAACTTTGATTCCAAAGCAAGAAAAAGCTATGACACCAGACAGATTCAGACCCATAGCTTTATGCAATGTGGTGTACAAAATTATATCCAAAGTAATTGCAAATAGGCTCAAGCCCCTTCTTCCAACTCTTGTGTCTGAGGAGCAAACTGGATATGTGGAAGGAAGACAAATTCTAAATAACATCATTCAAGCACACAAGGTGGTACATTCTCTCAAGAGAAATAAGAAAGTAGGTATGATCATACAACTTGACCTAGCGAAAGCTTATGATAAGCTAAGCTGGTCGTACATCAGGGAAGTACTAAAAGCATATGGCTTTGACCACAACTAGATAAGATGGGTAATGGCCCTTGTCACCACAGCTAGTTTTTCAATCTTGCTTAATGGCTCACCATCCAGAACCTTTAGGCCTTTGAGAGGTCTCAGACAAGGAGATCCACTCTCCCCCTTCCTCTTTATTCTCATGATGGAAGGTTTAGGCAATGCAATCAAATCAGCCAAGGTAGAAGGCAAAATCCAGGGTCTCAAACTCACCCTGAATGGAGATGCCTTGACTCATCAACAATTTGTGGATGAAACTATGCTACAAGGTACACCCACGGTCAAGGAAGCTAAAGCTTTCAAACAAATCCTGAATGACTTTGCCATGGCTGCTGGTACAGAGGTAAGCCTTACCAAATCAAAGATTTTCTTTTTTAATACTAACATTGCTATTCAGAGAAACCTCACCAGAATTCTTGGCTTTCAAAGAGAACAACTACCCTCCAAATATCTGGGAATACCTCTAACGGACAAACCTCTGAGCAAGGAAGTTTGGGAGCCAGTAATCAATAAACTCCAGGACAAAGTCAGGAAATGGACAAGCAGGTCTTTGAATTTAGCAGGACGGCTAGTGCTAACAAAAGCTGTCCTACAAACTATTCCCATCTTCATGTTATCAGCTCTTCCTGCTCCTAAAGGAGTTTTGCAACACATCCGAAATATCCAAAGAGACTTTCTTTGGGGCAAAGGGGAAGAGAAAAAGAAATGGGCTTTGGTCGCATGGGATAAGCTCTGTAAACCTAAGACCCATGGAGGTTTGGGACTTCATGACCCTAAAACCCTAAGCAAAGTTTTGGGGGAAAAACTATGGTGGAGATGGCTAAAGGAATCGGTAACCCCTTGGGCCAAGGTCTGGAAACAGAAGTATGAAAATAATTGGCAAGAAAGGGATCACATTCAAATGTCTGGGCTCATCAAGGGCTCCCACATTTGGAACAATGCATGGGAGAATAGAGCAATTGTTCAGAAGCATAGTTTCTGGGAGATCAGAGATGGAAACCTAGCTTGGTTTTGGGAGGACAACTGGCAGCAGGAACCTAACCTGTTAAGAGAAGAACTAGCCAATCTCAAGAATGACACTGATAATAGAGGTCTACTTAGGTTAAGTGATTTCTGGGATCAGGCGAGGAACAAGGGAAAATGGAGAATATGGAAGGATATGGTATATAGTGAAGAGACCCCTTTGAAGGTCCAGGCAGAAGCTCTTGTAGTGATCTTGGAACAGAGAAATATTTTGACATCAACATCGTCTAACCAACTAAGCTGGGGAAGAAACAACGAAGGCAACTTCAACCTCAAAGAAGCCAAGAGAATGGCCCTAGGGCTCGACTTTCCAAACCCTGATAAGGTATGGAAGGAACTATGGCAGAACCCTCACTAGATGAAAATCAAACTGTTCATGTGGTTGGTGCAACATAAAAAAATCCTGACTTGGAAAAACCTTCAGAAAAGAGGTGTAGCTGGTCCATCTAGATGCCATTTGTGTGAATTACAAGAAGAAACAATGGAACAAATACTTAACCTCTCCCCATTCACCTCTTCCTTGTGGAATTGGGTGGCTTCAATCTTTAGACAAACAGATAGGGACAATTTCAATATCACTGCCACTTTGAAGAATTGGAGGAAAAACTTCTCAGAAAAAGAAATAATCAACAAAGCTTGGACTCTGGTTCCAGGCTTTTTAATCTGGGATGTCTGGAAAGAACGCAACAATAGGATTTTCAAGAACAGAATTGGCTCATCCTAGAGCATCATAGCTCAGATCATTAGACAGCTCAAAGAGACTGTGGGAACCCTTCTAAAGAAACCCCCTGAGAACCCACCTCAAGACCAAGATGCACAAATACTATTGCATTTGGTTCTCCAGTTGTCGTTCCCCCAGGGCATAAGCAAGATTGTAAGTCATACAATAGTGGAGAAGGACTTTTGGTAACCTCCCCCTCATGTTTTTTTGAAATTTAATATAGATGGAGCCTCTAAAGGAAACCCCGAGGCAACTAGTTATGGCAGAGTCATAATAGATGAGCAAGGATACATAAAAGTCATCTTTCATAGTCATTTGGGGAATGCCACTAATAATATGGCGGAACTCATGGCCTTAGAGCAATGCCTAGAAATCTTGATGGAAGAAAATTTACATAATGCCATCATTGAAGCTGACTCTGAATTGATAATTAATTCGGTCAAGAAGATATGCAATGGAACAGCACCAGAAAGAGTGTTGAAACACTAGAGGTTATTGCAGATCTATCAATGCATACAATCCCGCCTGAGAGCCTTGAGAACCCTCAATTTTGTTCATGTGCGCAGAACAGCTAACAGGTTAGCGGATCATCTGGAGAATGAAGGAGTGATCTATTCAAAAAACAATAGAAGATATGCCTGGATGATGATACCATCAGGGAAATTGCGTGAGGACTGTCACAGACAAGCTATCGAAGACAGGGAGCACTTTCAAAGTATGAGAAATAAGTAGAGAGAAGACCAATGGAAACAGCAGGAAGTGGACCAATCACAGGGAAGAAGCAAGTGATAAACTGCGGGGAGATTGGCAGGCAACTGACCAAAGATTGCCCTGAACTCCATCATCCTATGGATTTTGGGCGGTAAAATGCACGTAGGTTAATTTTTCAAATGGACCCAAAATATTATAGAGCGGTGGCCTATTTACTCTTCGGGTCCGTAAGAAACAGTAAAGAGTGGGAAAGTTGACGAGATCTCTTAAGAAATCTTTCATCCCATGGATTTCGGGCGGAAAACTGCACGAAAGATAATTCTCCAAACGGACCCGAAAAATTATTGTGTGGTGGCTTATTTACTCTTCGGGTCCGTAAGACAGGTTAAAGCATGGGCAAGTTGTCGTGATCGCTTTGGAACTCCTCCATCCTATGGATTTCGGGCGGAGAAAATGCACGACTGTTAATTCTTCAATCGGACCCGAAAAAGTTTAGTGCGGCGACTTATGTTTCTCTTCGGGTCCGTAAGAAAGGATAAAGTGCGGGCAAGGTGTTGACCCGAAATCAGCTCATGGACGTTGGATCAACGAGGGTTGGATCGCACAGTCATCAGGTTTGAAAGTTAATCGAAGGTTAAGGATGGTGCTTGGGTCACTTGTGGCAGTTTTATGGGCCTTCGGATCTGTGGGCCCCATCATCAAGGGCTTCTGGTTATTTGTTGCACGAGAGTTGAGTCTTTCAACTTCTCCTTCTGGTTCGATTAGCAGGTTTCTAGTTCGCTGGTTATACAGAGCGACGCCCTGAGGGCAGACAGTTCTTGGGTGTTATTTTGGATTCTTTGCACTCTTTGTTGGGTGGAATGTTTTGTCATCGTTCTTTTGTAGTCTTGTTGGAATTAGATTCGAGGTTCTGCCATCCCAGATGTCTATTGAAGTTTCACAGAGCTGGTGCTGCCATGCTTGGGTCCGTTAAAGAAGTGTACAATATGTATTTTGGAAGGTTCCACTCTTACTTTATCAAAAAAAGAATGTAGGTATTCTGATGCTATATCGTGTTTTTTTGAACTTGTAAGTCTATTGACACTATTTACTAGCTATAGATTCATAAATATGTTGAATATTGAGTATCAGAATTATTATATTGATTATCGGAATTATTGTGCCTGTATGATTATAATAGCGGTGTAGTCGTGGGAATGATCAGGAATTGCAAAACTAATATGGCAGTTTGAACCTCATTTGGGTATAGGAAGGAATCGTGAAAATTGCATGTTGTGCTGAACCCTTTAATAGGAGCTAATCTGAGTAAAAAATTGCAGAAAATTTAAGGAAGATGAAATAGATGTGTCGGTTGATGTTTAGAGTGGATAGGGGTATACTATCTAAAATCTAGTGATATAGTCAAAGTGTTGATTTATTTGCTATGTTACAAAAGTAAGAGTTTATCTTCAGTAGAATCAGTATCTTAATGAATGCACAGTAGCCATTCTGATTCCAGATTAGGGGAATATAGTAGTGATCGACTCATTCCATCCTGGAACCGTCAGAAGACATATTCTAGTAGGAAAAATAAAAGAAGAAAACAGGTTAATGAACTACTGTTGAGATCGGTCATTTTCCTTATTGAAACATGCATAGATGGAAGTTTATTTTTCTAAGAATAAGAGGTACAGAGTAGAACATGACTAAACATAGTTAAATTTCCACAAAGATTAGCAGCGACGTGAAGAGGGATAAGCCTCTTAAATTTACCTTTAGTTAAATTCAAAGTAATTAGGAATGTCAGAAGAATAGTGTCACGCGTGGAGGAAATTTTCATTGTCAAATAGAAATAATACAGGGAAATTTATAATCATAGATAGAAAGAGAGTATCCACAATACCTAATAGATAATAAATTGTTTTGACCACGTCTAGTTGGTGTATGTGTCGGAGGAGTTATGAACACAATCGAAACCTTTCAATAACAAACAACATCATTCATCGAAAATAAATTGCATGATTTGGAAATGATACTATACCAATACATATTTCAGCTGATATTTCGACTCAAGTAGAGTCGCTTAGACAATGATTGTGAGAGAAAAGTATCAAAGACACCAATAACGATGCACTAATTTCAGTAGAATTGATACTGTTCTAGCACATAAGTTTAGAAAAATGAAAGTTTTAGAAGCACGATAAATATCTTGAATTGGTATGAATCATGTAAGGAACATTCCGTGGTAGTTAATGTAATATATATTAAAAAAAAAACAGGTCCTGGCCACTTAATTACTCGACATAAATCCTCGATTTTCCGAATTAGTTATATAGCAATGCATACATACAACTGTAAGAAAAAGGAAAAGAAGAATACCATTTATTGACCATATTCTTGGTCAAAAGTTACAGTGAGCTAGAGGGAAGGAAAAAAAAAAAGAACCCCTTTCAAATTTCCAGCCGAATCCCAAAATTCACATACATATAATTACAAAATTCATAACTTCACTGTAGAATACTAATGTTAAGACCAAATGGAAAATATAGAGGAATTAACGCTCAGGACGAAATGCCTCACATAGATATTCAAAGTATAAGATCCATTACAATGACTCTTGTAAACACAGTGACATAAACTGGAAATACATTTCTTCCGAGGAGGTAAATTAATAGAGAACTTTGCAGAGGAAAACATTGAGCTGAGCTCATTAATTAATTAAGGGTCTATACCCTAATCTACACATTTGTATGCGTTCAAATAACTACAGAGCATATGAAATTTTAAGTCTGTGACCAGACTGGAACTCCCAGGAGCGACCAATAAAAAATAGAGGCATAAACTACAAGAGATGTGATACAACGTCCCCTTTTATACCCAAATGACGTCGCTGAAAAGTAGAGGTATGAAAGAAATTGACTTGTGAGTGAATAGTCTTAATTTAGCAGACGGGAGACCTGGCTCTCTCCATCACCTAATCATTAAAAAGAGAAATCAGTTGGTGCAAGTACTGGAATTACCCGCCACAGCAGGAATCGTAAGTTATAAACATGCGCGCGGGAATAAGTACAATAAAAACGGAAGTTGTAATGGAACAAAAGTCAAATATAACCATAGTAAATTGAGCAAGATACCTAGAAAGAATGAGAACTCCGACTAAAGCCCCAGGTCCGTGGAGAAGGGCCAAAAACTTTAGAAATTAGGTCGTGGACTTACCATTTTAGGGATTTCACTAGGAAATTATTCAATAGAAAACTTAAATACCCATATTAGGGGTGCGTACTTGTAAACCCGACGAGTGAGCAACGTTAAACGTTTCCCACCGAAATCTTCCTTCCTGCATATTGATCATGAGCGAAACTCAAAACACACAAAGGAGAACCACTCAAAGTTATTTTCAGAAATTATGTCAAGTTAATATTGAGTCCTTTTGGGTGCATTAATGAGGTAGGGTCTATACCTATTGTTGGAATGATTAATTCCAACTGCAGCAGGTTACAGGTTACAGGCGGACCGTGACAGCAATGGCAGCGCAGTGATCATGAGTTTTCCGGCGTGGATTGACCAGAAAACGGCACCGGATTCTCTCGGGTTGATTTCAGGCGAAAGGAATAAACCGGCGATCGAACCCGAGAACATATAGGGCTGACACGTGGTTTACCACTGACGTAACGCAACGTCACGTTCTCGGGAGGTAAACCTCAGCAGTTGTATGGCTTCCGATATTCACCTCCGTCGTCCGATCTGGTTGCGTGTTGTCAGCCGTCGATCCTTGAAGGTGCACGGGCCTGCGTCAATTCAATGCGTTGCGTGGAGTGTTTGTCTTATGGGTTGACCGCCGTGGAAGAAAGGATATGAGATTTAATGTTGATATGCAGATTTAGGTGTGGCTCTTTTAATATGGTGATGGGCATGCGTCCCATACGTTTCTTTTTATATTTGTTTACATACGGCATGTGAAGTTTTCATATAAGTGTTAGTTGTAGGATTTAATACGTATGTGTTTTCGTATTAAGTTTTTTGATATGTGAATGAGTCACGTGAAATGTGCTCATTTTGCTTTTTATTTGTGTTGACCATTGTTTTTGTATGGCACACGGGAGGCAATGAAAAATGTAAGGTGTTCGCAGCAGCGAATGAGAACCAGAAATGTATGCACAACAGTGCGAAGAAATTACAAGGAACAGATTGTAATGTTTTTGTGTTGTATTGTAAAAACAGAGGAGTAGCAAAAACCATGTGTGGTTTTGCACAGTAGTGCATGAAGAAAAGAAACGAAGTGGAGCGCATGTGTTTTGAGTAAGTTTTTTTTTATAGGTTGGATTTGCATTGAAATGCAAATGAAAAGAGCGCTCAGGTATTTTTTGAGATTGTGAATGTAATGTAAAGATTACTATATGTGTAAAATATTTTTACAGCAGTATGTGTAAAAATAGTTTTACACCAGCAAATGTAAAAATGGGTACAGTAATTTCTCAGGTGAAAACAGAGTTTTGATGGGTGAATGTAAGTTTTGGTGAATCCCTCTCAGCAAAGAGGATGAAGTTTGTATCAGGCTTTATATTGTAATCAATAGAAATATTTTTATGGCTGTGTAATAGACTGTTGAGTCATTTTGGTTTTAAGAGGTTCCCTGTGCAAAGATCCTGGAACAGTGGAAACAGAGCATTGGCTCTGTGGTGTTTGTTTGTGTTAGGTTTTGGTATTTTCCCCATTTAAAAATACCAAACAGTGGTATCAGAGCTAGTCCAGGCTCTTTGAAGGCTCAAAGATGCTGAAGGAAGGTGTTGTTGCAGCACAGAAAGCTTCTCCAGCAGTGTGAAGTTTCAGCCAAAGGGATTCAGGTATTTCTCAAGTTTTTGAGTTATTATTAAAGACAGTCAGTGGTTTCAAAAAAAACACAGTCAGGTATTTAAAGCCTAGATAAGAATGGCAAGGTCAAAGAAGAAAGCCTCCAGGGCTGTTAAAAACGTGTCTCCCTCCTCTACTAAACTAGAAGGAAATCTTTTTGAAAGCATTGTATTTGAGGTTCCAAAGTTTGATGGAAATTTTGATGTATGGGAAATAATGATGAGGGCTTTCCTAATGTCTGAGGGGATTGAAGTCTGGGAGTCAGTTATTGATGACAGCAAGATGGATAAAGAATCCATGGAGTATGATGCACAAGCAGCAAAGACTATCTTGGATGGACTGCCTGATTCTGTGAAGAGGAATCTAGGAAAATATACATCGGCAAAGGATATATGGGACAGACTGCATGACCTTCATGCAAAGGGAGCACTGACCATGACAATGAGTCAAGAAGAACCCATCATAGAAGCTGAAAGTGAAAAGCTTGACCTCATCAAACTTCAAGTAAAAGAAAGAGATGAAGAGCTAGCCAAGCTCAAGAAGGAGCTTGATCAATGCAAGAGGAAACATCATGAAGAAGTCATATCCATGACAAATCAGCTGAATGAAGCAAAGAAGCAGGCATATGCCTTGACAAGTCAACTTGAACAAAGGCACATGAGAGTGAATAAGCTTGTAGAAGAGATTGGACAATACAAGGTAGAGGTCTCCTCCCTTAAGTCCGAACTACAAGAAGCCAAGAAGCAGGCACAAGAAGCTGAAAAGAAAATGAAGAGCAGTCAAGCAAAAGATGAAGAAATCTCCAAAATGAAGACAGATATTATCTCCTTCAAAGTAGTAGCAGCTGAAGCTACTCGTAGCAAGGAAGAAACTGAGGAACAACTAGCAAAGAAAAGTAATGAATGTGAACAGTTGGAAGAAGAGATTGTCCTCCTCAGGAAGAAGGTTGAAGGGATGAACAAGATCATGAAGAGCTCTCAAGCTCTGGATGACATGCTCAGCTATCACAGATCTCCATTTGATAAATCAGGACTTGGGTATGTAGGTGAACCCTCAAACAAGGATGAGGATGCTTTAAGCAAGGGAGATGTGAAGAAGCCAGAAAGAGATGGTGATGCTCCTAGTTCCAGCAAAGGCAAGGAGAAAAATGAAGGCTGCAATAGAAGAAATCCTGCTCCAAGCAGAAAACCAGCGCCAAGAAGAAATGTAGCTGATGGCAAAGAGGCAAGATGCAATGGTCATCAACAAAGGATCTCAAGGCAGCAAGGCTTCAGAAGTACATCAAGGAAACCTCCATCTCCCAGGTACCAAAGTTCATTTTATGGTTATTGTTATGCTTGCTCAAACTTTGGTCATATGGCAAAAGACTGTAGAGCATTTCATGGAGATAGATGTTGTGGTCCCCGACAATCTCCAAGAAATAATTTCACAAGAAGAAATCATGAATTCTCATTCATGAATAAAGTTGAATGCTTCAAGTGTCATAACATTGGGCATATGGCACGTGACTGTAACTTGACATGGGCTCTTACACAAGCTAGACCCATGCAAAAGAAGAAAGTTACACAAGTATGGAGAAGAAAAGAAATACAGTGTGAAAGCCCCTTAAGCAACGCAGCTGATCTAAATTTGTTTTGAGAAGAGTCTGCCAAAAGAAGACAAGCATACATTAAAGGGGAGCTTGAATTTTTTTTTGTTTTTGTTTGCTGAATTGCATTAACAGTCATTTGTTGATGGAGGATGTATTGCAGCGCAGCAGTTGCAAATGAAATCTTTGTTAATCCCTCTAAAAGGTAATATGCAGCAGTGATGAAATCAGCAATGTTTTTGCTTTGTTTTTATGCAATGCAGCATGCAAAGAAATGCATAAAGAAAAACAGGGACAACAGATTGTTAATGCACATGGGTGAATGAGAATGTATGTGGCAGCAGAAAATCGAAAGGAACTGCACAACAGTGCATTATGAAAATAAAAAAAATGAAGACTAAGATTGTGTGAAGCAAGGGTGCATGAGAAAAGGCAGCAGCCTGTATTATTTTTTTTGTAGAGAATGAAGTGCCAAGAGTATGAGCACAGCAGCATGATGAAACAAAAGGCAGCGACAGTGCAAATTGCAGAGGCAATGCAACAGCAAGAAGTTATGGACAGCAGCATGATGGCAAGAAGGAGAAGCACACAGCAATGCAAATGTGAAAAATGCAGCAGCAAGAAGTTTCGAACAGCAGCACATGCAAAAGAAATTTTCCTTACAGCAGTAAAGGTAAATGTAATGAATTTGTTGTTCATTGAATTGAAATGGAATATATGCAACAGCAATGAGTGTAAGAAATGTTTACACACAGCAGTGTAAATTTGTAAATTGGGACAGTGTAATTGTTCCAAGAAAGACAGAGTATTTTGTCTTTGAAAAGTGCAGAAGCAGTGCAAGTGTAGACACAGCAGTGTGGGATAGACACAGTAAAGAAGATGGCACAACAGTGCAGCAGAGAATATGCATCAGCATAGGAGAACATTGTAATGAGTTTGCACACACAGCAGTGCAATGATTGTTTGTTTTGGAACTGCATTTGAAACAGTCATTTGGTGAAACCCTCTATTAAAGAGGAAGGTGCTTTTCAGCACATTGTCATTAGTGAATCCCTCTGTCAAGAGGAAGATGTTTTTTTAGCATACACATGGTAAATCCCTCTATCAAGAGGATGATGCTTTTCAGCATAGTCACAGGTGAATCCCTCTGTCAAGAGGAAGGTGCTCTTCAGCACATTGTTATGGTGAATCCCTCTGTCATGAGGAAGGTGCTCTTAAGCACAGTTTCAGGTTAATCCCTCTATTAAGAGGAAGACAACATTGTTTGTTTATGAACTGCATCAGAAGCAGTTGGAGAATCCCTCGATGTGAGGAAGTGTTTGGGTAAGATTGAATGCCCAGCAGTTGAAATTAAAGGGGAGTGTTGGAATGTTAATTCCAACTGCAGCAGGTTACAGGTTACAGGCGGACCGTGACAGCAATGGCAGCGCAGTGATCATGAGTTTTCCGGCGTGGATTGACCAGAAAACGGCACCGGATTCTCTCGGGTTGATTTCAGGCGAAAGGAATAAACCGGCGATCGAACCCGAGAACATATAGGGCTGACACGTGGTTTACCACTGACGTAACGCAACGTCACGTTCTCGGGAGGTAAACCTCAGCAGTTGTATGGCTTCCGATATTCACCTCCGTCGTCCGATCTGGTTGCGTGTTGTCAGCCGTCGATCCTTGAAGGTGCACGGGCCTGCGTCAATTCAATGCGTTGTGTGGAGTGTTTGTCTTATGGGTTGACCGCCGTGGAAGAAAGGACATGAGATTTAATGTTGATATGCAGATTTAGGTGTGGCTCTTTTAATATGGTGATGGGCATGCGTCCCATACGTTTCTTTTTATATTTGTTTACATACGGCATGTGAAGTTTTTCATATAAGTGTTAGTTGTAGGATTTAATACGTATGTGTTTTCGTATTAAGTTTTTTGATATGTGAATGAGTCACGTGAAATGTGCTCATTTTGTTTTTTATTTGTGTTGACCATTGTTTTTGTATGGCACACGGGAGGCAATGAAAAATAGGAGTGTGTTCGCAGCAGCGAATGAGAACCAGAAATGTATGCACAGCAGTGCGAAGAAATTACAAGGAACAGATTGTAATGTTTTTGTGTTGTATTGTAAAAACAGAGGAGTAGCAAAAACCATGTGTGGTTTTGCACAGTAGTGCATGAAGAAAAGAAACGAAGTGGAGCGCATGTGTTTTGAGTAAGTTTTTTTTTATAGGTTGGATTTGCATTGAAATGCAAATGAAAAGAGCGCTCAGGTATTTTTTGAGATTGTGAATGTAATGTAAAGATTACTGTATGTGTAAAATATTTTTACAGCAGTATGTGTAAAAATAGTTTTACACCAGCAAATGTAAAAATGGGTACAGTAATTTCTCAGGTGAAAACAGAGTTTTGATGGGTGAATGTAAGTTTTGGTGAATCCCTCTCAGCAAAGAGGATGAAGTTTGTATCAGGCTTTATATTGTAATCAATAGAAATATTTTTATGGCTGTGTAATAGACTGTTGAGTCATTTTGGTTTTAAGAGGTTCCCTGTGCAAAGATCCTGGAACAGTGGAAACAGAGCATTGGCTCTGTGGTGTTTGTTTGTGTTAGGTTTTGGTATTTTCCCCATTTAAAAATACCAAACACCTATGAAGAGAAAATCATATAAGTATCAGAGCCCGAATTCGCAGTGTGAATATTCTTGGAGAAAAAAACCTGAACAGAGGCAGGGTATAACATTAATCAATATTTGATCCATAGAAGTAAGTTAATAATGATATCGTTGCAAGAAACAAATAAGTATCCTCTTACCCATGGCATATAGAAGGGAGAAGGAAGGTTGGAGGTGACCACAACGACCTAGAGACATACCACCTCCTAACATCCCCATTTTCCTCTTGTCGAAATACAAAATCTCGACATCGTGGAGCAGAACCCAAAAATTACTACCGAGACATACAATGCCCATAGGGTTACGGTATTGAAGGAAGAGTCAACTTACGTTTTTGGATGTGATACAACCCATCTTAACCATAGAAGACTGATTAGAATTTTAGGCCATGTCAATATAACATGGGAAGGGAGTACAGGGCTTACGACCATTGAAGCACTGAAACCAAAGCTAACATACAGATCTTTCCCATTAAACCCTTAGGTGAGCGCAGAAAAACCTAGGTGTTGAGGTAAGGAAGCAAGTTAGTGCGAGGTTAAATAAAGTAATAGCTCCTATGCGTACAATGATCCCCAAGGTATGCGACTATGTCTAGGCACCAAGGTAAAGGAATTATTACATGGGCTCGATATATATAAAACAGGAAAATTCTGATACACCTATCAACGATATCATCATGAACCCCAAAACCAAAGGTTTTACCTTTTAAAGTTTAATAACTTCATCTAACAGCATTGAGGGCGGAGCCAATGTCGAATAACAAAAAAAACCATCATAAATATGAATCAACCACCTTAATAACAACGATTACATATTAAACAAAAGTGTAGCTAGTATTGAAATACAATGGGTATCCACTATGGAAATGTAAGGTTAAATCACCAAGTATAAGGGAAGGCAGAACTTTGATTTATGTATAAGTTAATAATAGAAAAATAAAAATATTTGTTTGTATAGATGGAGGTATGTGATAGTTGACTATTTCTCTCCCTCTTTCATTCTCTTTGCATGTTCTCTTCATCTATCCTTCTTTGTCTTTCTATATCGCCCCAAACATACACTTTCTTTCTCCATCTCTCCATTGTCACTCCCTTTCTCTCTCTATATGTCTTGAACTTCTTCCTTCCCTATATTTTCCTCCAACTCCATCTCTTGAGCTCCCTCTCTTTCTCAGAGACTCTCTCCTCCTATCCATCTCTCCATATTTGTGCCCCCCCCTCTCTTATCCTTCTCTCCCACTCTCTCTCCTCTATATTTCAAGTTTTTTTTTTAAATACTATGCTTAAATATGTTTTTTTATGTCATACAAAAATTTAAATTTTTTTTATATAATACATATTTAAAATGAAAAATTTCAAATGTGTGTTGTACATTCATCAAGAGGGAAAATGATAAATTTTCATGGAATCATTATCTAAAATTTTCCAAAATATTAATGTTCCAGCTACCTCCAGTAGATATACATAGAGCGCTTCATGTCTTTCAATTCAAATTGTTTATATTTATTATGTTAGATTTATAAAAAAAATAGGTTAAATAAAATTAACATATTGAGTAATATTGTATGACTCAAATTGTGTTAATGACTCTTTTGCTGACACCTACAACATATATAAACCACATTTATTAATGTGGTTGTGCTAGTATATACTGTAGTATAACAAATTTTATATTATATTAAAGTTATATTAATCCAAAATTAATAAATTTAATATTAACATTAAAATATATTAACATTAATTTTTTATATTAATATAAACTTTAATAATAATAATAATTTGTTAATATTAATATTAGATTTAATAAGGTTTCTACATGACATGATAATAGAAATTGAATAAAATTTGGAATTCTAAAATGTGGTAAAAACTGAAATTTTAGGTCATTATTGATTCTAAAATCTAAATTATCAGATCTGAAATTTATTTTATAAAATATCGATTGAGCATAATAGCTCGATCAAGCCATAATACTTGATCAAGCCCCTATTAACCACGTATATGGCTCAATTGAGGGTTTACAATACCCTCAATCAAGTTATTTGAATTTAAAATTTAAACACTCAAGTGAGTGCTTTAAGCGCTCGAGTGAGCCTTTGAAGTGTTAAAATCCAGACTTTCATCATCCCTTCTACAAAATTTCCTATAACACCATTTTGTACCCTCATGAACTTATGGAAAAAAATGTCGTTAGGTGGCTAAGTTGATCATGTTGGATTCATGAAGGAATCGTCTATCCAATGGCATATCAGTTTGACATTTTTGAACTCATATCATATTTTTCATCTAATTTATTTTAAAGATAATGCTTAATTTTTTTTTGAACAATTTTAAAGAGGTTGAATGAAAAATAAATATCATAAAATATACACAAATATTTTTTTTTCAAAAAATACCACTATCTTTGTTTACGAGTCTTATTCAAAAGGGTATTCATCGTTTTTCAATTTATTTAAATAGTTGAAAAGTACCTTACATGAACATGTGTCTACAAAATGCAATTGAAATATTACTTCGCCAACTTTGAAAAATAATAAAAAATATAATTTTGCATAAAGAAATACTTTTTTTTAATGAAAAAATTATCTTCTCCATGTAGATCATGCTCACACACACACACACACACACACACACACACACACATTTTACACTAAGTTATGCTACGTGAACACTCACACTTCTTAAGATATGTGAAAATTTACAAGGACAAACATTTCATTTAATGGAAACTTGTCATATTATACGACACTAAATATTTTTACAAAAATATCATGAGGACAACAACATAATTATCCACAATTTGTCTTTTCACTCCGAAACAAAAGTCATAGTGCTTATATGAATTTTGATGGCTTCAATTTGATAAAAGAGGAAAAACTTGAAATTTCATCCCCACATTTTACCCAAAAGTATAACCGATCATCGTGCATTCACCCTTAGATAGTATTAGTGTGTTCTCTAGATATATGATTTGTTCTTGATGAGAATTATTCAAACGATTAATAATTATTCCTTTTTAGTTTTAAATATATGAAGCTTACTTTTATGTAGTTGTAAGTATTTTATTTATTCGCATTAAGGATTACTGATAATTTTAATTTGTAGTTGCATATATAAATTACAATTATTTTGCATTTCGTAACATCTAGCTTTGTATAAATTCATTTTTACTTATTCTTCACCAGTTACAACGTTTTTTTGGTTTTTACTTTGTGTATTATATTTTTGTACACTTTTTTCCACCATATGTTCTGATATGCTATATTAATTACATTATTGTATTGTATTTTACTGATAACTTAACTTATAGGTTAGGTGCATTAAGATAAACAATAGTTTTAGGATAAAATTTAGATTAATTGTAGGATACTGATAAGACAAACCTGTGCCTTTTCCTTTGAAAGAGGAAAAGGCATGCAGGCCAACAAAGCCTATAAACCTGTGGCGAGTAACCATCCCAAAAAAATTGGGCTATTTAAAGAGCCTTGTTCTAGGTCACATGCCCTTTGTTGGCTAAGGTCTAAAATCCTGTGTCAATAGCATTGTATACCAGTATATCATCTAAATAGACAATACCAAATGAATCCATAAAATGCCACAATATATCATTCATTAACCTCATAAATGTAACTGGTGCATTACATAGGCCAAATGGCATTACTAACCACTCATACAAACCTTCCCTGATTTTGAAGGTAGTTTTCCAAGATCTTCTTCTTTGACTTGAACCTTGTGATATCGAGACTTTAAATCTAGCTTGGTTAATTATTTCACTTGTTGAAATTGATCTAGTGGATCATATATCCTAAGAAAGGGGTACCTATTCTTGAGTGTGATTTTGTTCAATGTCTTGTAATCAATACACATCTTCTAAGTCCCATCCTTCTTTGGCACAATAATGATGGATGACCCGCATGGTGATGAATTCATTTGACTTACACCCTATTATATTATTTGTTGTAATTGTTTCTTCACCTCACTTGCTTCTATAGTAAATTTATTATATAGCCCTATGTTTTGTCATGAGGAGTCGAGAAATAGTTGGATCTCATGCTTCACTTCGCTCTTGGGTGGTAACCCTTTAGGCTCCAAAAACACATCCCTATATGCATGTAGAAACTCTTCCAATTGTTGTTTCTATTTCTTAGTACATCCCTCTAGGGATGCCTTCCTCTTAAAGACTTCTACAAATTTATTTTCTCTTAAAAATAGTAAAACATACTTCTTGCTAGAATTGATCAATTTCTTGGCTTGGTTGGCACTTACCAGCAAAATTTTTAACATGCCTTTGTGTGCATTGATGGTGAATTATTTTCCATCATTGACGAAAAAGTATTGGTTGGCTCCTTGCATGAATATTTCATATCACGTGTACATGCAGGGGCTTCCAAACATGACTCCACATACATCAAGGGGAACTCCATCTAGTTCTACTTCATTAATAAAATCAACACTAATGGAAAATCTAATTTTGCACTATTTTGTTACCTTCAACTCTACATCTTTATTTACCCATCTCAATGGATATGGGATTGGATGGTCATGAACTTCCAATCCCAATTTGATGACCAAATCTTCTGGAATGAGATTCTCCTGTGATCTTGAGTCAAACAGAACATCAATCTTTGTCTTCTTGACCTGTATCTTTATGTGGAAGAGTTTTCTCATTTCTTTCTTTTCTTATTGCTAAAGGCTACTCAGACTCACCTCCCTCTACACTGATGCAAAAACAATATTTTAATCCATGTCTGAGTTACTTTCAACTTGGTTGCTCGAATTGGTGGCCATGGGATTCTTCTTCTTATTATGTTTCTTTTTGTTCTTCATGTTAAGCTCTGGATGAAAATTCCAACACTTCTCCTATGTATGACCATTAATGTTTGCAATGGTTGTTGGGATCTTTGCACTAGTGTGATATGTAGGGAAAATTTTAAGGATGGAAATTGATTTTAAAAATTAGAAGCCTCAACGAATCTTACATTTATAATATGGAAACTATAAATATTTGGAGATATCTCAGTAAAAATATTCAAATTTCTAATGATTTTATATATAATTTCTATAAAATTTTGGTGATATTTAAGGTAAAATAATTTTATATTATAAAATTTGGGTGAACATTTTTAGAAAGAAAACAAAATTGCTAAATCTTTTTTTTGGAAAAAACATGGAAATTTAGCCCACCTACAAATATTAGCCCCTAAAATTTTCCATAGTGCTATGGCTGTCATATTTTTATCTCCCCCCCCTTCCACTTCTCCCGGCCTTCCCTAGAAGCGTCTTGTTGCTCCTTCTGCTTCGATCCACTTGATTTCCCTTTTTGAAGGTCTATTTTCTCTAGGCATTGTGCCTATACACAAGCCTTGTCTACCAATTTGTACTTAAATAACATCACCTTCTACCACATATGGTTGTGTAAACCCCTAAAATACTTCAGGAGTACATATGTGTCCTTTGGGGAGATACCTTGCATTATAGTGGATATTTTTGAACTCTGTAATGTACTCTTGTATGCTTTGCCCTCGATTTTACCTAAAGTAGTGCCACCAGATCCACTGATCCTCTACATACCCAATAGGGTAAAATAGTGACTTTATGAGGGTTGTTACGTCCTCCCACTTAGTCACTAGAGGATCTCCCTTGAACCTCAAGGTCCTCTCGTGGCTTTCCCACCAAGTCAGGGCATGGCCCTCTAATTTTAGCCCCGCGAATGAAATATTTTGTTCTTCCTCAATATGATGGACATTACAATACACTTCTAAGTGTTGCAACTAGTGATATAGCTTCAAAGCATCAATATCACCCTGTTACATCTTGATATCAACTTTCACTTCCATTTTGAATAGGGACTATGAATGATTCACAACACTCAAACTAAGTTGATCTTTTTGGGTCCCTTCTTTGGTTAGTTCTCTATTTATTGCCAATCTCCTAACCTCCCCTTTGATTTTCCCTCTGCATTAGAACCCCCATATTCTCTAAATAGCCCAAGTTTATTACTCAAGGATGACATGAGGAGATTTATACGTACAACTTATGCTTCCATCTACAAAAACGTCTCTTCTGCAAGCTCAAGAGGGTTATTCACATATTCATTGGCCATGACTAGGGTTTTATGAATTTTAGCGTAGCCGATTTAGATCCCCTAAAAATATCCACAATAAACCTAAAGAATCCTTCTCTGATACCAATATGATTTGAAAACTAGCATGGATATTCCATTGGATAGTGCATCACAACATATCTAATAAGACTATATTTAAAAATTTGAAATCTACATGATTAGGGTTTTATTTTTCTTTATTTTTCTGGATCTGTAGATTACAGTTAATTATGTATGCATGCAAATTAAAATTATCCAAAAAATAGAGAACACTAAAACAAATTATCACAAACCACCATTGACACAAAATATGACCTGAGAAACCTTTTTGCAAGAAAACTCAGCTAGAAGTTGAGGTCACTCTATTCTCTTTCTCTAAATACAAAATGGTTTCAAGTACAAAGAAGTATGTCATGTGGCCCATGGGCTAATAGAAGGAACAAGTACTCTCTGTGTGCTCTATCTCCTATCCCTCTAGATTATTTTCGATCATCTATGGAATAAATGACCTCAAAAGAAATGGAACCCCTTTTTCTCTTAGTGGCCCAGTTATAACACAACCTAATATCATACTAGTGATTAGGTTTGACTACATCAACTGTTAACTAGCATTACTAAATGGACTCTTCTAGAGTCTTCTTCATCATAACCATATGGGTAGCCCATTTTTCATGAATAATAGGGGCTGACATGGCATCCTCTCGAATTATGGTAGTGAAAATAGGAAGCTCAACTTTTGAGTGGCATAAATTTTGCATACAAACTCTGATTGAGTCTATTATTGCATCGTTGGAAAGGTTTTTGTGTGTATAATATGTAAAGAAGGTACCACACTAAAGCATCAAGTTTTACCCCCAAAAAAATATTATTTGATGCCTCAAAATTATTTTGAAAGGTTTGAGATCCTTATTTTCCAAACTGAGTCCCACCGATAAAAATGGTCTTGTGCGTTGATTCCTCCACCTTTTCCACTCTAAAAGCATCGAGATGGATGAAAAATAATATAATGATCGAATTAGGATCATTAGGGCCTCGATAATCTCGTGCTCTTGTGATGGTTAATTTTCCCTGGTTTGTCATGAGGGGAGCCTTCAGAGAAAATGATCATGTTTTAAAAAAATTCATGGGGATTCTTAACAAATTAACTCCATAAAATTTAAATTCTCTCAAATATAAACTTAAAATTTTTTGGACTAATTCAGCAGACATTCTAAGGGGGTGGCATCTGTTATTTTTAAGAGGGAAGTGTTGGAACAAATATGTGTGTGTGTATGTGTGTGTGTGTCTATAATCCAAAACACAAATAAAACAATACATACATGGAATTCCTCAAAGATCAATCTGTGAGTGTCATATATGCATCAAATGTTGCTCTTGGATTTCTGTCAATCCTGTTTACGCATGCCTGAGATCATAAAAAATATTTTTTACAAATCCTTCTCATCTCCTACCTAAATTCAATGCACAAACATGACCTGAGACCTCTAATGTCTGCCTCAAATACTCTTCACTCAATTCAACAGGCACAAAACTTAAAAGAAACTTTAGACATGTGTGTTCTCTGCCCAATGGATAACAACCCTGAGACTCAAACCTGTCATTTGTCATTATTCCCATGCAGCTAGGTAGATAAATATGGTATGGCAGGTAGAAAGTGCGAGAAAAAAGTCAGCCTCTCCCTTTTCACGAAGATAATGTGTCTGATGGTTGGGTCAGTGACAAATTAGTTGTAGCGAGTGAAGTTTTCAACAACCAACAATGTTTAATGGTTACTAGATATTAATTGGAGTATCAATGTTGTTTCATGACAAATATTAATTGTTACAATTTCTACACATTATTAAAGAAAATTAGGGAAGCAATTATCCACATGGAATTTATCTCAGAGTTAACAGAGCTTATTGCTGAGACTGGGACAAATGGCATTAAGGTTAAATAAGAAATTAATTTTTTTTGCAATCAATAGTTTACAAATTAATTTTTTTAATTGTAATAAAAAATACGTTATTTATTTCTAAAGTTTAACATTAGGTTTTGTATAAGTCAAAGCTAAACTAATAGCAGTGAAACTGCAAATTGACCACTAGAGTCTTGCATGGGCAGAGACTAATAAATACTAAAACACTTACTACGTGATATATCTCACATTGACAATTTTTATTTATTTATAAAAATTAATTTAAATTATTATTATTATTATATAATAAAAATAATTAATATGTAAGTTAAACATATATACACTTAAAAAACATAGAACACAATTCTTAACCATGAAGATTTATCCCCGCTTTATCATACAAATTCTTAAACTGTGAATAAACTTTGTTACAATATTATGAACCAATAATATGGATTAACAATAACACATGCCCAAAAAATTATAGCTCAGTTCATATGACACTTGTTCATAGGACATATTTTTAATTAATCAATTTAATTAAACGAAAAAAAAATGCATAACTATTTTGGAGATAAATCTCAACCTTTCGTTTGTGTATATTATAATGAATACTTTTAAATATTTCATGAAAATTAAATCTCTACAATTCACGTAATAATTATTGCGCAAAGAGCTCTACAACCTAGCATAGGAGACGTAATGTTACATTTAAAAATAATAAAGTAATAATTACATTAACAAATTAAAAATAGAAATAACCAAAAAATTAATGTGGGCCATAAATAAAATACTTTAATTTCCACCTTAATTTCACATCAACTTTATATAAAAAAATAAAGTACTTGAAAGTAAAAAAATACTAATTTACTTTTTAGTGTGAGAAGATATGTACTTTCTTCACTATTTAATATAAAATTTACAAAATTAATATTATTGATATTACATGATCTTTAATTCATTTTATGTTTTGTTTATATATATATATATATAGATATATATATATATATATATATATATATATATATATATATATAACAAAAAGATATTTTACGAGCAAGCATAAACAAACTATTTCAATGCCTATATTAAAGAAAAAGACATTAATTTAAGTTAAACAAATTCTTATATTTCCCATTAGTAGTGAGACGTGCAATTTATTTTATTTTTTAGATGGAGTTGATATATAAGATTTAAAAACTAATAATAATAATAAGTTTAATATGTTATACATTAATTATTTCAACATGCATGTTGAGTAAAACATTTTAAATTAGACATATATAGTGAAAGAAAGAATAAGAGAATTTTTATTCCATTAATACGGGCTTTCTAATTCAAAGTATAAAAGAGATTTGTAATTATGTCAATGTTTAATTTGAATTTGATATATAACATTTCAAAAAATACTAATAACAAAAATAACTAAATATGTGCATACAGTAAAAAAAATACTAATAACAAAAATATTCAATGTGTATAAAGATATGAAGATAGAGAGTGTTGCTCAAAAGGAACATAGATCCGAGGAATTAAATCTTACGAAGTGCAAACTTTTCCTCAAGTTTTGCACTCAAAAATAGGTTTGCATCTAGAGAAATTTCCTCAAATTCTGCGCTCAAAAATAGATTTGTATCTAGAGATATTTAATCCCTTGTCACCTCTCGATAGATCCCGAGTTAAATAGATCATTGATAATTAAATTAAAATTTTGAAAACCCTATTTCAAAATATACACACTTATAAATTAAATAGCTTTAAATATAATGTTGATTTATAATAACTATCATTAAAAAATAATATAAAACAATACCAACTGCGACTCTCACCCATTTAACTCCAACTACTTTAGAATAATTAATCTCCCATTACAAGCCTCAAGGGTTAGCTCAACTGGTCGAGCCCTCATTGTTAAGTACCTCGCTGATCGAGAAGTCACAGGGTCAATTCTCCTCAATGCCCTTGGGGTTAAACCCTGATAATTTGGTCGACAGGGTTTAAAAGATCCTCTTTAGAGTTGCTCTGCCCAGTTTTTTCTAAAAAAAAAATAATCTCTCATTACTCCATAATAATGCGGCACATTTTCTAACAGTAAACACTACTAATTGTTTGTGACATAAATAATCTCTGGCCGAGTGAACGGTATGAGACCTATATATCAAGGCATTACATGCAAAATTGTAAAATACATTGCAATACATCAAACTTTTCTATATATATTTAATGACAGTCCCTAAACATAAGGCATTTCTATATATGTAATGACATAAATAATCTCTGGCCAAGTGAACGGTATGAGACCTATATATCAAGGCTTTACATGCAAAATTGTAAAATACATTGCAATACATCAAACTTTTCTATATATTTTTAATGACAGTCCCTAAACATAAGGCATTTCTCTATATGTAATGGCGATCATTAAATATAATGCAAATTTGTAAAGGTCGATGTAATGACAACTCTTTAAACCTTTAAACGTAAAGCAAATTTGTAATATTTATGGTTTGAAAATACAGTAGCGTGACATACACGTTTAATGGTCATAGTTTGAAAATACAACAAATTTGTAAGTGACATCAATCTTATCGTCAATGACACGATGAAAGTGACTTTCGTACCCAACTAAATATTATCGTCAATGACACAATGAAAGTGATTTTCGTTTTGTAACGGCTGTACATTCTAAGGGATTTTCATATTTGTCACCGTGTTCAATTTTCAAAAAATTGAACACTGTAATTTGGAAAAAAATATTAATTAAAAAAATAGCTTTGAAAATTGCATTTAAGTTTTTCAAAATAATGTTATTAAAAAAATAAAATTATTGATTTATACAATAAAGTTTATTGTAAAATTTAGGGTTAGAGAAAAACTTTATTATTACTATTATTAAGAATAATAATTAATAACTAATTATGGATAATCATAGTCAACCATGTTTTATAAAATCAATCATGGTCAACCATGGTCCAATGTCGCATTGTGACAAAGACTGTCTCATTACGAAAATCAACCATGGTCAAAGAAGATCAACCATGTTTATTTAAGGGTTTATAATATTTATCTTAGGGTTTATATAACTTGGGTTTATATTATTCCCTTGAGTTAAATATTGTTTTATTGGGTTTAGAATCCCTTGGGTTTTTAATATTAATCCTTTGGGTTTATAATATCAAACATGGTCAACCATGGTCAATAACGATCAACCATGTTTTATAAAATCAATCATGGTCAACCATGGTCTAACATCACATTGTGGCAAAGATTGTCTCAATATGAAAATCAACCATGGTGAACCATGGTTCAACGTCGCATTATGACGAAGATTGTTTCAATATAAAAATCGACCATGGTCAATGTTGTATTGTTACAAGAATTGCCTCAATATGAAAATCAACCATGGTCAACTATGTTTATTTTAGGGTTTATAATATTTATCTTAGGGTTTGTATACCTTTGGTTTATAATATTAATCCATTGGGTTTAATATTATTCCATCGTGTTCATAATCTCCTTGGGTTTTTAGTATTAATCCCTTGGGTTTATTATTTCCTTCGGTTTATAATATCAATCATGGTCAACCATGTTTTATAAAATCAAAATGGTTAGTCATTGTTGAACATTGCATTATGACAAAGATTGTCTCGATATGAAAATCAACCATGGTCAACCATGGTCCAATGTTGCATTGTGATAAGGATTGTCTCAATAAGAAAATCAATCATGGTCAACCACATTTATTTTAGTGTTTACAATATTTATCTTAGGGTTTACATACCTTCGATTTATAATATTAGTCTTTTGGGTTTAATATTATACCCTTGAGGTTTTAGTATTAATCCCTCGGGTTTATTATTCATTTGGATTTATAATATCAATCCCTTGGGTTAATTAATCTAAGAGTTCATATTCCTAGGGTTTAATATTATTCCCTTAGGTTTATAATGCCTTGGGTTTTTAGTATTAATACGTAGGGTTTATTATTCCTTTGCGTTTATAATATCAATCATGGTCAACCATGGTTTAACGTCACATTGTGACAAAGATTGTCTCAATATGAGAATCAACCATGGTCTAATGTCAAATTGTGACAAAGACTTCTCGATTTGAAAAAAAATCATGGTCAACCATGGTCTAACGTCACATTGTGACAAGGATTGTCTCAATATGAAAATCAACCATAGTCAACCATGTTTATTTTATTGTTTATAATATTTATCGCATGCTTTATATACATTGGCTTTATAATATTAGTCTCTTGGGTTTAACATTATTTAACCATTGTCAACCGTGTTTTATAAAAGCAATGGTGGTCAACCATGGTTAATCATGGTCAATCATAGTCCAACATCACATTGAGACAGAGATTGTCTAAATATGAAAATCAACCATTGTCTCAACTATGGTCCAATGTCGCATTATGACAAAGATTGTCTCAATATGGCAATCATGGTAACCCATGGTCGACCATGTTTTATAAAATTAAACATGGTCATCCATGGTCAATCATGGTCAACCATGGTCGAATGTCACACCGTGTCAAAGATTGTCTTGATATGAAAATCAACCATGTTTAAGCATGGTCAACCATGGTCAAACGACACATTTTGAGAAGGATTGTCCCTATATGAAAATCAACCATGGTCAACCATGTTTATTTTAGTGTTTCTAATATTTTCCAGCTTGTACAAAGTTCCAATCCAAACTCCCCACATCAATAGCAGTGCTTCCTGAACCATCTTGCAGGTACCTTTCTCAAACACTGTTTTTACACATGCATCATCCAACTTGCTTATAGAAATCAAATTTCTGGCTAACGTAGGAATATGCAGAACACCCAGAAGTGTTCTAATCCTTCCAGGTTGCAACTCCAACTTGACTTTTCTGCGACCAACGATTCTAGCATTATTGTCATCCCCCAAGAAGAAATCACCACCATCATATTTCTCATACTTGCAGAACCACTCTCTATGGGGAGTGAAGTGAAAGGATGCACCTGCGTCAATCAACCATGTCTCATGATCTACATGTGTACTTGAAGAAGCCAAGTACACATCCCCTCTTTCATCTGAGGTGGTTTTCGCCTCTGCAGGAGGAGCATCATCAAATCCCTTTCCTTTGTTAGGAGCTTTAGATTTACAGTCCCTTTTGTAGTTCCCTTCCTTTCCGCATTTCTAGCACACCACCTTTACAGGTTTTCCTGGAGATTTAGATCCCCCACTCGATGACTTATTTTTGTTTCTGTTCAGGGACCATCCTCATACAGACAAGGCATCACTATTCTGGCTCTCCATATTTTTCCGTCTCATCTCCTCCGTCAGTAATGATGAGACAATTTCGTCAAACTACAAGGCAATTGCATTGCTACCTATTGCAATAACCTGACTATCCCACGAATCTGGTAGAGAACACAACAAACTGATGCACTTATCTTCATCTAAAATTTTAATATCAACAGATAATCATTGACTTACCATAGTATTAAATGCGTTTAGATGCTTTGTCACCAAGTCTCCATCTTTCATCCTCAGGTTATACAACTTTTTCCGTAGGAACAGTTTATTCGGCAGAGACTTAGATTCGTACAAAGTCCCTAACTTTACCCACAAAGCCTTAGCCATAGCTTCCCCTAATACATTCAGCAATACTGAATCTGAGACACAAAATTGTATTGTGCTCTTTGCCTTCCGATCCAACTTCTTCCATTCTTCATCGGACACTCTTGTTGGTTTAGTACCTGGATCTACCATGATCCACTGATCTTTATCTACCAATAGATCCTCCATCTTGAGTTTCCATAACTCAAAACTCTGACCATTAAATTTCTCGATCTCTATCTTTCCACTGCTCGCCATCTTTTTTCACCACCAGAATCGATCTAGCAGATCTCCCACTGAACAAGGTCTACCATAGGCCCGAGTGAAACCCCTCAGTAACAAAGGCATCCCCTTGAAGCCAAGACAACTCTGATACCAAATGTAGGTTTTAACCCCGTACAGAAATTACCTGCATATGAATTCTAAAACACAGAAAATAAACAATGCGAGAGCATAACACATAAAACACATATAGATATTTTCCCCTGAATCCCAAAACCGGGACTACCAGATTGATTTTTCACTATATTCCTTTCAATGTTACAATACATATTTATACATGCCGAAGCATCCAATACCATGGACCGAAAACCATCGCGCGCCCAAAACCATGTGCGAAAACTATGCACAAAACCATACATAGGTCCGCCCACTTAATATAGGGTCCCAAAAAAAAATTCTTGGGGCACTGCCCTGGACCTCATAAAGGGGGGCTACATGCCCCCCTCAAAGCCCTTGTGACCCCCCCGCTACGCAATTGGTGCAACAAAAGGGGGGCTGTCGCCCCGCTGTGAACCCCCCCCGCTGCGTAATCGGCGCAACAAAGGGGCGGTTGTTGCCCCCCTGTGACCCCCCCCCCCCCCCGCTGTGCAATCAACGCAATGAAGGGGGAGCTCCGGCCCCCCTCTAACCTCCTAGTTCACTAGGGGGACTAGTTGTGGAAAGAATGTAACACAACCCAAAAGAAATCAAAATCATCCTGATACCACATCAAAAATAAATATTTTTTCAGCTTCCATTTCATCCTTGCGACACAAAGCACAAGAAAAAGCCATCCCCAATCTCTTGACAACCAACCCTTGTAGTAGTAGAATCTATCTCCAAACTTTGTGCTTATAAGAATGTTATTTTTAGGTGGACTGGTACCTTGTCAACCAACAGGCCATAGGATCCTTGGCCATCCATTGTTTGTCCATCTATGTCCTTAGTTACGCAGATGTAGAAGGGCTACCCAATCCTCCATCCCCAGTCTCTCTAGAACATGCCTGGCTTATGTAATAGTTAACTGCATTTTACTCTTTACGAATCAGGAGGCAAAGATGGTGTTTATTTCATCAGGTCATGGTCTTCGGTTTGTATTAATATCTTCTTTTCCAACCAATCTCTTGTTCAAAATCCATATTTGCAGATCTTAGGATTGGGTTGGGAGAAAATTCTATTCTTGATGAGATTCACCTTGATGTTTGGGACATGATGGTTTCTTGTGTAGATTTAAAAAATGTCTGCTTACATCTACATCCTTGGCCATCCATTGTTTCTCCAAGTGAGGGGCAATGTTAGTGGGGTGTCTAGGCATACCACAAAGATGAAATATCCTTAGTCACACAGATGTAGAAGGGCTACCCAATCCTCCATCCCCAGTCTCTCTAGAACATACCTGGCTTATGTAATAGTTAACTGCATTTTACTCTTTACGAATAAGGAGGCAAAGATGGTTTTTATTTCATCAGGTCATGGTCTTTGGTTTGTATTAATATCTTCTTTTCCAACCAATCTCTTGTTCAAAATCCATATTTGCAAATCTCAGGATTGGGTTGGTAGAAAATTCTATTCTTAATGAGATTCACCCTGATGCTCAGGACATGATGGTTACTTGTGTAGATTTAAAAAATGTCTTCTTACATCTACACAGTCGTTTTGTTCGATATCTATGCCAGGTTTGTTTTGGGTCTTCCGTTGATCTTTGATATGAATGATACCTATCAGCACTTCTTTTGACCCATCAAAACCGATAAATATGTCTTTCATTCAGTCATTAAGTTCTGGTGGATGTTAACCATGTTCATTATTTTTGCTTTCTCTGGCACCATTTAAAGGTTTTTCTTCTATTTTAAGCAAGACATGTTGTTCGTTATCATATTAATTGCAATCTTATTATATTTTGTGCTCGAGTTAATATATTGTCTTGTCAAAGCTTCATTGGGATCTTGTGGTAGGCAAGTAGGTCAAGTGTCAGCACTCCAAGCAAATGAATTCTATTGACACTACTTGGGAATTTATAAGAAATACCCTTTTACTTGACCTAGATTGACTATATATTTCCCTATTGGATTTAAATGTTTAAATATATTAAAAGGAATTAAATAAATTAATAACCAAATAAATATTTTTAATAAAATGTTATAGATACCCCTTTACCTAACCTTGATTGACTTTATCTCATCCCTATTGAACTTAAATAATTGAATTAAATAAATAAATTAATTTAATTACCAAATAAACTTTATTAATGAGATTCAAATATATAATATATTATAATATATAAATTATTGAATTTTAAAAATAAAATGAAATAGTTCAAGATTCAAATATTTAGTATATTATATAAATTATTGAATTATTTATTAAAAAGATAATTAGTTACTTTGAATATATATTATATTACTATTGACCCATAATTAACATTAGAATATTATTATATAATTTAGCCGTTTAATTAGTTACTTTGAATATATATTATATTACTATTGGCCCATAATTAACATTAGAATATTATTATATAATTTAGCCATTTTTTTTTTTAGCCATTAATGGTCGCACCTAGCCGTTTGGAAGATTTGCTCTCCCTATTTAACTCGCAGCTATGATCTGACTCCTTAACTTGTCCTGACGATGAACCACACTAGTTGGTTCGAAATGCGTCGACAAAGGTTTTCTACATGTGATTTACGCTGAAACTCTTCTTATAAAAACATTCTTCTTTTGATGAAAACAGTTAGCAACTTAGCAGTAAGGTGTGATTTTCCAAAAGTCTTAGGGGGCATGCCTTTGGGACCTAAAACAGATGCCATCTCCCAAGGTATGGATATCGAATACACACACATTGTGTTGTTACATCCATGGTTGTGCATTACAAATTCAATGAGGGGATGCTAATACTAGATTGACTAGCATGTACAAGACCAACTAGTCTATGAAACTTCAAATGTGGATAATCCTAGCATCCTTGAAACTAGTCCTTAACTTAGTAGATTACGTGGATGTAATTTTTCTCTCAAATTCAAGTGTATGTTTATCTGTATAGGGAACTACATAGGGTAATTGTTAACGTCTATGTGGATTAGCAATGTTATCTTCTGATCCTCACCTTGTGATCCACATTTAGAATGGAATCACATTATACAAGTTGTCATGTGAAGTTGCTAATTGAAGACTTCTGCTGGAAACAACATCCCACCTTCTTCTACAAAGATAATTAATCTTCTGCCCATTTTTTTGGAAAGGCTTAACTTGAAAGTTCGTATCAAAGCATAATATGCCTTTAGTGGTCGCTCCCGATAGTAACCTTACTATGGAGATTTCTACCTTCCCCTTGGAAATAAGGCCTTTTGTATGCATCATTTATGTAAAGAATGTTTGTTTTCTATTGCCCAAATACAAACTGTGTTTATAAAAACTTATAATGTATAAATTCTCTGTTTTAACTTTGTTCCACTATATATTGGATTTTTAGGCATTCTGATCATTTTGTCCCATGTTTTAGATGAAAGGGAAAGAAATTATGGACGAGTGCAAGTTTGATGGTCAATGCATGCAATTGCACAAAGATAAGTCTTGCATCCAGTTCTGGTCAAGGTAAACTACTTCCTGCCTGTGCATTTTGTTGTGTATGTTGATCTTCAAGAACAGATGTGAAGAAAAAAATATATGGATACATGCTATGATAGGATTAAGTCTAGTAGATGAACATTGTGTCATAACTAAAACTATTCCTTATTGCAGAGGATAGGAAGTGCAAATTTATTTGACAGCAGAGGAATGCAATAATAAACTCTGAAGGATATAAATTCAGAACTCATAATTGACTTGTCTTAGACATTATTATATGATTTTGACAAATTTAGCATGGTACTGACATAAAGTTTATACATGCAATCTTTGCCTTGATATTTTGAAGTAATTTGTGATATATTGTTTTCAAACAAATTAGCATGTTTCATTTCAAAGCTAGAATATCAGTTTTAAATAATCCTCAAATTTAGGTGGAACAACTTTTTTATGGAAGTGGGGAGTTGTTAAAAAAATCTCATCTTTGCCTTCACTTTTTTTGTTTGTCACAATACTCAATGACAGAATATTTGTAAACAAGAGTTTTAAGCTATGGAAGCATTGAATTATTTATAAATGGTGCTTCTCAAGAACTCTCTTATGAATGGGCCACAACAGAGAACTGTATCCCAAACATGCTGGAAATTTATGAAATTAGTAGGAAACTTGAAATTCAAAATGAAATTAAGATTGGAATTATATTTTAATAAATCAAGATAGAAAAGACATAACTCTTTACGTAATTCTTTAGAGTGTGCTAGCTCAATGGAAATGCGTCCGCCTTACAAGCAGGAGGTTGGTGGTTCAATTCCACTGTCTGCTAACATGAATTAATGAATGATTTTGTAGTTTATTTTTAATTAAATGTTTTTTATATCGATTTATTTCAGTGGTGAGATATTTCTGGATTCATTGTTTTATATTGTCTCTAAAGAGACAAAAGTGATCTTTAAAAAATTTGTTGTCTCTAGAGAGACAATAGCTAGTATGAAATACATATTGTCTCCAATCTGAGCGTTGTCTCTAGAGAGACAAAAATGAAATTGTCTCCTAAGAGACAATAATGCTTGTGCTATATATTGTCTTTATAGAGACAATTTTTTAAGACATTAATCTTTAAGACAATATTTTTTAAGACAATAATCTTTAAGACAATAATTTTTGTGACATTCGTTTAAAGACAATACACAAGTTTCTTTTTGTCTCAAGTTAAGACAATTTGCCCAAAAATTGTCTTAAAACCCCCTTTATGTAGTAGTGAGTAAACTCCCGTTTGATGCAGTGAATGGAAATAAAGCCTCCCAAAATTAAAATAACAAGCGGCCCCTAGATGCATAAAACTTAGACTTTTAGCAAACAATCCAGCAATTATTGGTACTGGACTCAGTATTGGAAATTTGTATTCTAACTTCCAAGGATATGTTAAGAAAAAATCATGCCACCCTATTTCTCCAATCGTCTTTCATTATGACTGAAAGATATGAAACTTACAAAATGTAAATAGTTTGGGCATCCCACATTTTGCTCCACTATATTAACCTTTTGCTGCACTCTATCTTCACAGTCTTCACGCTTTGCGTCTCCTTTATGCCATAGACTTCAAATACATGGAGTTTAGGAACAACTTAACCATGATTTTGATAACACTGTACAAGCCCAAATAAACTCCACAGTGAAATAGCACAATGAAAGAGCGTCACAAGCCCAAATAAACTCCACATGAAATAACACAATGAAAGAGTGTCATATTAATGATAAACTTACTTATTTATACATGTGCCACCTATCTTGATAACTTTATACAAAAAAAACAAAACACGTTTGATTTTTTTTGGAATAAAATCTTTCATGTTTAAAATAACTTTAATAAGATGTAATCAAAACCCTTAATTTTTTGCAAATAAATGGCTATTAGGTTCTTATAGAGGGGTGGTTTTCATAGAAGAGTCAATTTTGATAAATATTTATTTGTTTTTTTTATTTAACAATAAAATATATTAAGAAGAAATTATTTATGCAAATAGATGATTCTTTGGTTTTTATATACGTTTTTATCTTATTTAATTATAGAATATTATGAATTTTAAAATTAAATTAATTCATTAATTTAAAATGAAATAAAAACAAATAAACATGGATCAAAATTAACCCCTCCCAATAAGAGCCAAAGAGCCATTTATTTATACATTAAATTTCTTTCGAACTGTAGCGATTGAAAGGAGGTATCAAGTTTTTGGAAGATCCCAACGGATTATCTTTGTTTTGGATATAATCTATACAGCTTTTTCTCTTTGAAAAAAAAACATCTTTGTTTTGGAAGATCAGAATGGATGCATGATATATGGGCAAAATATCTTTGGACATTACTTCAAATCAGATCAAGCATGGCCTTGTGTTTGTATATGAGTATATGAAACTTGGGGCAAAAAAAATTCGGACATTACTTCAAATCAGATCAAGCGGGGCTGTGAGCATATGGAACTGTGAAAATAATGCAGAAATAGATTTAGTTATGAAGCAGTTGAACAGAATTAGTTATGAGCAGTTGAACAAGAATTAGTTGTGAGTGGTTAGGAATTGGTTGCATAAGTTTTCCTATATAAGTGTGATGTAATTAAGCAATTGAATTAATGAAGTTGTGTGTCTTTGTGTTGTATTTGTTTTTAATTTGGTATCAGAGCACAGAGCTCTTTTGTTTGCGCCTCTCTTCTCTTCGTGGGCAGGGAGTGACTCTGCCATTAGAGTGTGCGTGAAGAGACCTGTGTGCGTGAATTAGTGTGTGCGTGAAGAGACCTCAAGACGGCTGCGTGGAGGTTTTTTAACTGTTGACCGCAAGAAAGGCTGCGTGGAGTGCTGTGTGGAGTGCGTCGAGGTTGGCCCTGTCCAGGCCCTGTCCAGAACCCGGTGCTGTCGAAGACCGTTGAGAAGCCTTGTCTGCCAGAACTCGGAACCGCTTGCTGGTGGACGCGAGACAGTGAGGAGTGCTGTCGAGAACTGTTGTTGGTGCGGTCGAGAACTGTTGTTGGTGCTGTCGAGAACGGGCACCGTTGTGCGTGCTTGTGTGCTGCCAGAACTCGGGTATTTTTTAATTTTTTGTCTCAGGAAACTTTAAAGCTGTTTTTCCTCAGAAATTGTTTCCAGAAAGCAGTCAAGATTTGATCCAAGTGTATACGCAGAGTTTTATTTAGTAAATTTCTCAGGCAGTGAGGCCTGCGGTATTATTGTTTAAGAAGCTTGCGATTTTTGTTTGAATTTGGTCATTGGTGGAGAGATGGCTAATCCTCTTGCAGATTCATATTTAAATGAGTCTTCAAAACTTGATGGAGAAAACTATGTAAATTGGAAATTTAAGATCATCACAGTACTGGAGGCATACAATCTCTGGCCGATTGTCAAAGGTGACGAGACCAAGCCTCCACCTCCTACTAACACTCAAGATTGGGAGAAGCGTGAAGTGAAAGCAAGGGTGTCATGTAATTGAGCAAATAATTAATGAAGTTTTGTTTTAACTTTGTCTCACGTTTGGTTTTCTGTTTTAATTTGGTATCAGAGCACAGAGCTCTTTTGTTTGCGCCTCTCTTCTCTTCGTGGGCAGGGAGTGACTCTGCCATTAGAGTGTGCGTGAAGAGACCTGACGGCTGCGTGGAGGTTTTTTAACTGTTGACCGCAAGAAAGGCTGCGTGGAGTGCTGTGTGGAGTGCGTCGAGGTTGGCCCTCTCCAGGCCCTGTCCAGAGCCCGGTGCTGTCGAAGACCGTTGAGAAGCCTTGTCTGCCAGAACTCGGAACCGCTTGCTGGTGGACGCGAGACAGTGAGGAGTGCTGTCGAGAACTGTTGTTGGTGCGGTCGAGAACTGTTGTTGGTGCTGTCGAGAACGGGCACCGTTGTGCGTGCTTGTGTGCTGCCAGAACTCGGGTATTTTTTAATTTTTTGTCTCAGGAAACTTTAAAGCTGTTTTGCCTCAGAAATTGTTTCCAGAAAGCAATCAAGATTTGATCCAAGTGTATACGCAGAGTTTTATTTAGTAAATTTCTCAGGCAGTGAGGCCTGCGGTATTATTGTTTAAGAAGCTTGCGGTTTTTGTTTGAATTTGGTCATTGGTGGAGAGATGGCTAATCCTCTTGCAGATTCATATTTAAATGAGTCTTCAAAACTTGATGGAGAAAACTATGTAAATTGGAAATTTAAGATCATCACAGTACTGGAGGCATACAATCTCTGGCCGATTGTCAAAGGTGACGAGACCAAGCCTCCACCTCCTACTAACACTCAAGATTGGGAGAAGCGTGAAGTGAAAGCAAGGGTGCTGCTACGCATGTCAGTGAAGGACAATATTATTCCTCACATTCGGGACTGTGAAACTTCGAAGGCGACATGGGACACTCTCAAAGGTTTGTATGAGACTTCTAATGCAAACCGTATTTTATTTTTAAAAACAAAGCTGCTATCTATCAAAATGGATACCAATGAAAGCATTAGCAACTTTGTTTCCCGAATTAAAGACTTTAGTGATAAGCTTGGTGATATTGGTGAAAAGGTTTCTAGTACAGACTTGGTAACTGTTACGTTAAAGGGGTTAGTCCCAGACTATAAAGTCTTTATTTCAGCTCTCTCAGCTAGACCGACACCCCCTACATTTGAAGAATTGGCTGGAATTCTTCTTCAAGAAGAAGAGCGCATGAAAACTTTTGAACTGGAGTCAAATGGTTCTGATTTGGCTTTGACTGCAAGAGGCCAAAAACCATTCCGAGGGAGACCATGGGACAGAAACAGAGGCCGTTTTCAAGCAAAGCAGAAAGGTATGGCACCTCCTAATTCTTATGTTAAAAGGAACATTGAATGTCATTATTGTGGAAAACCTGGACATTTGGCAAAAGATTGCTATAGGAGAAAGAATAATGAATCAAATCAAAGACATAGCAGGCATAATGGAAATTACACAAACAAAGACACCTCAGTGAATGATGGATTTAAAAATCTTAAGTTATTTCTTTCTGATGCTGCATTGTCTACTGAAACTGATGATGAGAATGCTTGGTTTATAGATTCTGGTGCATCGGCACACATGACTTGTAATAAAGAATGGTATGATAAATATTATGAGAAATCTGATGGTACACACATTTACCTCGGAGATGATAGGTCACTTAAAGTTCAAGGCTATGGCATAATAAATGTGTACTTACCTAATGGACAAATGCGACAGATTCATAATGTGATGTATGTACCTGCTCTCAAAAAGAATTTGCTATCTGTTTCCACTATCACTGATAATCATTTAAAAGTAGAATTTGGTAAATTGGGGTGTATAGTGAAAGATGTTCAGGACCACTACAAGGTTGTTTCTACAGGTACCAGGGTTGGAGGATTGTACAGATTGGATGTGACAGTCAAGCGCCATGTTGCATTGACATCTCAAAAGACATCGACAGCAGAATTATGGCATCACAGGTATGGGCACCTAAATTACAATGATTTATCGTTGTTACAAAGGAAATCAATGGTTGAAGGTCTTCCTGTTATGAAGTGTGAACATTTACCATGTGAAGCTTGTGCACTTGGTAAGCAGCATAGAGAAGAGTTTCCTGTTCATACTGAGAAACGGAAGTATGATATTCTTGAATTAATTCACACTGATGTATGCGGACCTATGCAAACTAGGTCTCTTGGTGGTGCTTCATACTTTGTTATTTTTATTGATGATAGATCTAGATATACCTGGGTCTATTTCATTAGAAGGAAAAGTGATATATTTGAGTATTTTAAAGAGTTTCGAAATATGGTTGAAAAACAAACAGGAAAGTGCATTAAAATACTCAGATCTGATCAAGGGGGTGAATATAAATCAAAAGCATTTAACACCTATTGTAAATCTAATGGAATTCAACAACAATTCACAGTGCCACATACCCCTCAGCAAAATGGTGTTGCTGAGCGATGGAATAGAACCTTGGTGGAATCTGCTCGTAGTATGCTGCAAGGTAAGAACATCTCTAATGGTTTCTGGGCAGAAGCCATTAACACTGCTGTTTATCTGAAGAATCGATGTCCCACTAAGAAATTAGTTTTTCAAACTCCTTTTGAGGTTCTTTATGGTTATAAACCTGATGTGAGTCATTTCAAAGTCTTTGGATGTACTGCTTTTGCTCATATTCCTAAGGCTAACAGAAGCAAACTTGATGCCAAGTCCATCAAGTGTGTTTTCATTGGATATTGTACGGATCAGAAAGCCTATAAATTGTTTGATCCAAGTTCCCATAAACTATTTGCAAGTCGTGATGTATTGTTTCATGAGCAGACTGATAAAAGTAACACAAAGAATGATACATGGCATATTTCTAATGATGCACATCTCAAGCTTGATACTTTGATTAAGCAGGAACAGGAACAGGTCCAGGTACAGGTACAGGATCAGGATGATAGCAGCAGTACGAGCACATCTAGCAGCAGTGAGTCATCACACGGGGGTGATACACCTCAAAGCCGACGAATCATGGATGGAACACCCACACCAAGAAGGTCGTCCCGACAGACTCGGCCTCCTGAAAGGTATAGAGACTATGCCTTAATGTCTAATATAATGAATGTTGAAGAACCAATTGATTATGAGCAGACTAAACAACATGAACCATGGATTAATGCTATGAATGATGAGTATGCTTCTATTATGAAAAATCAAACATGGGAATTAGTGGAACTTCCTAAAAATAAAGTTCCAATTGGAAGCAAATGGTTGTACAAAACAAAATTTAAAGCAGATGGTACAATTGATAAATTTAAGGCAAGATTAGTAGCAAAAGGATATGCTCAACAGGAGGGAATTGATTATGAAGACACTTTTGCACCAGTAGCTAAGTTGAATACAATTAGATTACTGATTGCCTTAGCCACAAAACATAATTGGAATATACATCAATTGGATGTCAAATCTGCTTTTCTAAATGGTGATTTAAAGGAAGAAGTTTATTTGGTTCAACCTGAAGGGTTTGTCAAACAGGGACGAGAACATCTGGTTTGCAGGTTAAGAAAGGCATTGTATGGTTTGAAACAGGCACCAAGATCATGGTATGTAAAGATTGATACCTTCTTTCTTCAGAATGGATTTGTGAAAAGCAAAAATGATCCTAACTTGTATTTTAAGAAAGATGAAAAAGGAAATGTTGCTTTAATATCTTTATATGTGGATGATCTCATTATAACAGGCAGTGCTCACAAATTAATTGAAGAAATTAAAGTTCAGTTGTCACAGGTTTTTGAAATGAAAGATTTGGGTGAAATGCATTACTGCTTAGGAATTGAGGTATGGAGAGAACCTGGTAAAACTTTGATCACTCAAAGAAAATATACAAAGGAGATTCTTAAAAAGTTCAATATGACAGATTGCAAAGCTATGTCAACTCCCTTAGAACAGAATGCAAAGTTGTACAAAGAAGATGGATCGAAAGAGGCAGATGGAACATTATATCGTCAGTTAGTGGGAAGTTTGAACTATCTCACCACTACCAGACCAGACATTGCATACACAGTCAGTATCCTTAGTCAATTCATGGCTAAGCCTTCAGGAAATCACTGGATTGCTGCAAAGAAAGTTCTCCGATACTTAAAGGGAACAGTGAATCTTGGTATTATGTATACTGATGTATCTAATGTTGCACTGACAGGTTTTTCTGATTCAGATTGGGCAGGAAATCCAGATGACAGACGATCTACCTCTGGCTATGCATTTCATATTGGATCAGGGGTCGTATCTTGGAGTAGTAAGAAACAGCCAACTGTTTCTTTATCATCAACATAATCAGAGTACAAAGCTTTGACCAATGCCACCTGTGAAGCTATTTGGTTGCGGAGAATTCTTGCCGATCTTGAAGAAGCGCAAAGTGGTGCAACATGTATCAATTGTGATAATCAGAGTGCTATCAAATTAGCACATAATCCAGTAACTGACGATATAATGTTCCATCTGCCTCTTTCGATCCATCTTCTTTGTACAACTTTGCATTCTGTTCTAAGGGAGTTGACATAGCTTTGCAATCTGTCATATTGAACTTTTTAAGAATCTCCTTTGTATATTTGCTTTGAGTGATCAAAGTTTTACCAGGTTCTCTCCATACCTCAATTCCTAAGCAGTAATGCATTTCACCCAAATCTTTCATTTCAAAAACCTGTGACAACTGAACTTTAATTTCTTCAATTAATTTGTGAGCACTGCCTGTTATAATGAGATCATCCACATATAAAGATATTAAAGCAACATTTCCTTTTTCATCTTTCTTAAAATACAAGTTAGGATCATTTTTGCTTTTCACAAATCCATTCTGAAGAAAGAAGGTATCAATCTTTACATACCATGATCTTGGTGCCTGTTTCAAACCATACAATGCCTTTCTTAACCTGCAAACCAGATGCTCCTGTCCCTGTTTGACAAACCCTTCAGGTTGAACCAAATAAACTTCTTCCTTTAAATCACCATTGAGAAAAGCAGATTTGACATCCAATTGATGTATATTCCAATTATGTTTTGTGGCTAAGGCAATCAGTAATCTAATTGTATTCAACTTAGCTACTGGTGCAAAAGTGTCTTCATAATCAATTCCCTCCTGTTGAGCATATCCTTTTGCTACTAATCTTGCCTTAAATTTATCAATTGTACCATCTGCTTTAAATTTCGTTTTGTACAACCATTTGCTTCCAATTGGAACTTTATTTTCAGGAAGTTCCACTAATTCCCATGTTTGATTTTTCATAATAGAAGCATACTCATCAATCATAGCATTAATCCATGGTTCATGTTGTTTAGCCTGCTCATAATCAATTGGTTCTTCAACATTCATTATATTAGACATTAAGGCATAGTCTCTATACCTTTCAGGAGGCCGAGTCTGTCGGGACGACCTTCTTGGTGTGAGTGTTCCATCCATGATTCGTCGGCTTTGAGGTGTATCACCCCCATGTGATGACTCACTGCTGCTAGATGTGCTCGTACTGTTGCTATCATCCTGATCCTGTACCTGTACCTGGACCTGTTCCTGTTCCTGCTTAATCAAAGTATCAAGCTTGAGATGTGCATCATTAGAAATATGCCATGTATCATTCTTTGTGTTACTTTTATCAGTCTGCTCATGAAACAATACATCACGACTTGCAAATAGTTTATGGGAACTTGAATCAAACAATTTATAGGCTTTCTGATCCGTACAATATCCAATGAAAACACACTTGATGGACTTGGCATCAAGTTTGCTTCTGTTAGCCTTAGGAATATGAGCAAAAGCAGTACATCCAAAGACTTTGAAATGACTCACATCAGGTTTATAACCATAAAGAACCTCAAAAGGAGTTTGAAAAACTAATTTCTTAGTGGGACATCGATTCTTCAGATAAACAACAGTGTTAATGGCTTCTGCCCAGAAACCATTAGAGATGTTCTTACCTTGCAGCATACTACGAGCAGATTCCACCAAGGTTCTATTCCATCGCTCAGCAACACCATTTTGCTGAGGGGTATGTGGCACTGTGAACTGTTGTTGAATTCCATTAGATTTACAATAGGTGTTAAATGCTTTTGATTTATATTCACCCCCTTGATCAGATCGGAGTATTTTAATGCACTTTCCTGTTTGTTTTTCAACCATATTTCTAAACTCTTTAAAATACTCAAATATATCACTTTTCCTTCTAATGAAATAGACCCAGGTATATCTAGATCTATCATCAATAAAAATAACAAAGTATGAAGCACCACCAAGAGACCTAGTTTGCATAGGTCCGCATACATCAGTGTGAATTAATTCAAGAATATCATACTTCCGTTTCTCAGTATGAACAGGAAACTCTTCTCTATGCTGCTTACCAAGTGCACAAGCTTCACATGGTAAATGTTCACACTTCATAACAGGAAGACCTTCAACCATTGATTTCCTTTGTAACAACGATAAATCATTGTAATTTAGGTGCCCATACCTGTGATGCCATAATTCTGCTGTCGATGTCTCTTGAGATGTCAATGCAACATGGCGCTTGACTGTCACATCCAATCTGTACAATCCTCCAACCCTGGTACCTGTAGAAACAACCTTGTAGTGGTCCTGAACGCTATGCATTTCATATTGGATCAGGAGTCGTATCTTGGAGTAGTAAGAAACAGCCAACTGTTTCTTTACCATCAACAGAATCAGAGTACAAAGCTTTGACCAATGCCACCTGTGAAGCCATTTGGTTGCGAAGAATTCTTGCAGATCTTGAAGAAGCGCAAAGTGGTGCAACATGTATCAATTGTGATAATCAGAGTGCTATCAAATTAGCACATAATCCAGTTTACCATGCTAGAACAAAACACGTTGAGTTACAGTACCACTTTGTCCGTGAGAAAATTGAGTCAAATGAAATTGGATTGATATTTTGTAACACCAAGGATAATGTGGCTGATATATTTACTAAGCCCCTTGGTAAATTCAAATTTGAAGTTTTTAGAAGTCACTTAGGTATTGTAGAGAATCCATTTCTCCATTAAGGGAGGATGTGAAAATAATGCAGAAATAGATTTAGTTATGAAGCAGTTGAACAGAATTAGTTATGAGCAGTTGAACAAGAATTAGTTGTGAGTGGTTAGGAATTGGTTGCATAAGTTTTCCTATATAAGTGTGATGTAATTAAGCAATTGAATTAATGAAATTGTGTGTCTTTGTGTTGTATTTGTTTTTAATTGGAACTTCCTTCCAGCTATAATCGGGTAAATATAATATCTGGGCAGTAGATGAAAAGAAATTATTTTATTTTAAGACAAATCAGTTGGATGCAAAACGTCCACGTACATCAAATCGTAGTAGCTGTAACTGCACCATCCCAATAACGCTGTTCTCACAAATGATAAATAAATGCAACCGGTCTTCTATAGGTGGATTTACTGATTGTACAGAGTCTTCTATTGAAATTGGCGGGCAATACACGGGCATATTTATCTGGATTGCCAATTCCCCGAATATTGGGTAATTAGATGGATAGACATGAGCGCTGTCAAATTTTCGACCACGTATATCTATCCGATTGCGAATCTGCAATAGACATCTATCCGATTGCCCAATATTTAGGGAATCTGCAATAGACATAAGCTCAGGGCGATTCACCCATCTGTACTTGAATAAACAATCTTAGCAACCGGATTTTTATCAGCAAACCATCTCAGCACCAAAAATTTATGTTCTGTCGCTTTCACTAATAAATAATTATGTGAGCTTATAAATCGTCCACGTACGCACCTGTGCTGTATATATCCATATCGGTGCTCAATTCTTGGTATGTGGAGGAACTCAGATTTTGTGGTGGCAGGGAAGAAAAAAATGGCATCTCAAGGGAAGGTGGGTTACTTAGAGACTGAGAATAAGTCCGGCGGGGATGATGCGCAGAGAGTTAATAGCAGTTTCTTCGTGGTGGATGTCATCTTGAGACTGCTGGCAATCGGCTGCACGTTTTCTGCTGCAATCGTAATGGGAACGAACAAGCAGATGGTGACGCTTCCCATCGTTGGGCCATGGCCTGCCAAATACCAATATTCCCCTGCCTTCGTGTATGTAGGAGGATATTAGATCAGTTTTAGAATTTAAATTTTGCATTGTTCTTATTTTTATGATTATTTTTTCACGGTGAAAAGAATGCTGCTTGAATGATGTCTAGCCTTATTAGTTTTTTAATTTTTCAATATTCACACCATGGATAAGTTGAAAAGAAATTTTGAAAGAATTGGCATATGTATTGTATATATAAGATAATTAGGGGAGGGACCTTAAGTCATAACTTGGAAAGAGATATATTTCATCACTGGAAAGTGCTGGAGCATTTCTATGTGTATGATTAATTGTTCACTTTGAAAAGAATGTTATGGGAATGATGTTTATGGATAATATAGCATTATTAGTGTTTTAATTTTTGAATATTCACCCGTGCATAAGCCGAAAAGAAAATCTTTTTTCAAAGAATTGGTAAATGTATTGTATAAATATGGGAAGGATAACCAGTCACAATTTGGCAAAAGGTATATTTTATTTTTGGAAAGGGTTGGAGCATTTGTATGTGTATAGAGAAATAAGTATATGAAAGGACAATAAGTCTTAATTTGAAAAGAGGTATATTTTAATGAAGGAGCATGTCTATGTATATATAGGTAAATTTCATTTTTAATAGTTAACAATTTAAATGTTCGTCTATTTATTTACCTTATTTCAAACTCTTCTTTATCAATAAATATGAAGAAAACTATTTCCCTGCAAGATCAGGCTCTGCCAAATAAATCTAGAATAAATCTAGTTAATATATCTCTCGAAAATCATGCTATATCAAAAATTACTTTGTATTAACTAATCTGCAAGATTAGTCTCTCCCAAATACATAGAGTTAATATATCTGTCCAGAATCATACTATATCCTTGAGTGGGCCTAGGCCTAATGGTTAAGAGCATGTCTTTCCTCCTAAGAGGTCATAGGTTCAAAACCTAAGGGGGTAGAGTATGTATGCCTTCTTAGACTTAGTAGTCAAATCCTTGCGGGGAGGTGGGTCTCTTGTCCCATAAACAAGGGGGTCTCATACACCAATTTGGTGTCTGGCTTGGCTGTGACCTTAAAAATAGATATTATTATTATTATATTATATATATCAAAAAATTATAATTAATAAATGTATATTATTATTATTGATTTTTTTTTTTTTTTTTTAAATATTAATTAGATTAAACTATACTAAAATAAAATTTATTATTATCATAATAACAATATGTGTTTTGTAATAAATCCTTGACCCACAATAAATATATTTAAAAAAAAATTATATTGATTATCAAATTTTATAAATATACTGCTAATGATAATTTTTTTTAATTATTTAATTATATAAAAAAGACATATTTATAATAATTTATAGAAAATTTAATATGATATAAATAATTTTTTAAATAAATTTAATAATTTATTTATTAAATAATATTAAGATTTTGTATAATTAATATATAAAATAGCTTAATTAATACATGAAATGAATTTTCTTTAAAGATATAGTTTGATAATTGTAATTTTTTAATTATTATATATTTTTATTATTTAAAATGTAATTTTTAATATATATACATAAATTTAATATATGAAAAAGTTAAAACAATCATTTTCTATACATTAAACAATTTAAACTAATAAAATGTAATTTTTAATATATATACATAAATTTAGTATATAAAAAAGTTAAAACAACCATTTCCTACACATTAAACAATTTAAACTTATAACTTCAAATTTTTTTAAATATCCTAAATAAAATTAACTACAAAAATAAAAATAAAAAAGCATTTCAACTATACTACATATATCATTATTAAATATTTTAATTTCTAAGTTATCATATGTTGAGATCGTCCTTAATATATGTTGTTTTGCAGTTTCTTTGTAGTGGCGAATGCAGTTGCCTGTGGATACACATTTATTTCATTGATCTTCTCCGTAACCGGCAAATTTGCCTCCTCTACACTGTCAGACTTTCTTCTCTCTGTCACCGATTTGGTAATGCATTTCTCCTTTTCTTTGCTAGGAAGCTATGAAAGCTGCGTTATAAATGTTGTTCAAATCTCGAACTGAATTTCATAATTGTGTCCAGGTGATGGTGGCGCTGGTATCGGCGGGGGTCTCTGCAGCGGCCGCCATTGCTTACGTTGGGTACAAGGGAAATTCTCACACTCAGTGGGGAAAAATCTGCGGTATATATGATCGCTTCTGCAATCATGTAATTGGTGCTCTGACTGCTTCGTTTGCAAGTCTCATCATCTTTCTGGCGCTCACTGTCATGTCTATTTACAGTTCATACAGACGTACGAGCCGAGCTCGTTGACGGTATCAAAAGGAATGATAGGGCTTGGCTTTGTAAATTGATGGCGACCCCTTCTACGTTTTTAAGGGTGGGCTGTGCAGCGGCAATTAATGGGCAGTGCCTGTATATGCCTATCGTTGATTGGGATGCAACTATTCCTATTAACTACATTCCAACGATAATGGTTGCTGCCATATAGCTAGACTTATTAATTACGTTGCATTGATAGAATATCTGCTCGGTTTCGGTGGACTGTCGAGCTCAATTTCGAACACACGGTCAAACCAAGATCACAATTTTTACACTGTTCAATAAATTTAATAATATTTTGCGTTATGATGTTCGATGCTGAATTGATTGAAGAATCTTTGGTGGGCTGCATGGTTGTGGTTCGATGTTCGATGCTGAATTTACTGAAGAGTCTTTGGTGGGATTCATGGTTGTGGTGCGATATTATATTTTATATGACAATATTTTTACATTCAGAAAATTATATATATATATATAACGGTATTTTTATTTGAAGGAAAATTAGAAATAGAGATAAAAGTTGTTTGATGAGATGGTTTTTTCTTAAGTTTAATAATTATAATGATATTTTTTTAATAAAAAATAATAAATTTATTTTATATGATTTATATATTAATGTATAGATATATTATAAAGCTTAAAAATATTTCAAATTACAAATTTATAAGAAAAATAATAATTATTTTGCAAAATAACTATGTTATTAAAAAAAATTAGTAAATATATTTTTGCTTAAAAAAATTCTAATTTACATAAACATATTTATCTAATTACATAATTTTTTATATTTATTTTAAAAATATAAATATTAAATTATTTATATATATAGTCTCCCATCTACCATTAATAATCCAAATTCATCAATTCTTTATTTTTATTCTAATATTTTAATATTATTTATTAATAACATTATTTAATAAATTTTTATTTTTATATTTTTATTATAAAAACACAATAATATGCCAAGGAACAGATATACAAACGAGTATAAATACTTAAAAGTCTGGTTCAGCCTGATTTTACAGACCGAACACCGATATTCAGACAGAGCTAAAACAATCGATCACCGAGAACCAATGTTGTTGTGGAGAATTATCCATGGAGGAGTAACTGTAAGAATATATACCTTTTACCTAGACCTTATCATATTTCCTCGCCGCCTGCCACCAAATTTTGTCCCCTGGATGAAAGAGGTACCCGCCTCGGATAAGTCTAATTGTTCCAAGTCGATTTAATATTAGATGGTAATATTTGTCTCCATTTGACCCGTTACTGATTTGACTCATCAATTTCTTTCACTTCCTTTTTTTATTTAACATATTCTAATTATTTCTTTTCTTTCACTTCCCTTCTTTATTTAACCTATTCTAATTATTTCTTAATTTGCCTCTATTATTAATACAAATGCCTCTATTATCTCTATTATTAATACTATTAATAATATGATAAAGATCGTTAATAACTTGAATAATGAAAAATAATTAAATAACAATTTTGAATGCAAAGTGGTAATGTAACAATGTTGAATGAAATAAAATGTGAATAATAATAATGTAATTAGCATTTGCACAACACTCATCTAAAACCAAACATCATGTGTGTTTAAAGAAAGCGAGAGGATCATTATCAAAAGAGAAAAATCAAAGAGGCTATCCAAATTATGAAATTTCCTCAAAACCTCAATAGGGTCAATAGGGACAATGGGAGTGAGATTAGTGGAATCTAGCTCCCCTGATTAGACAGATAAATCCCTCCAGATCTTTTGAGACATAGTATCACTGGTTTCTCCCTCCCCGTTCCTTAGTTAATCGTTGTCTTAATTAAGAGTTGTCTTAGTGATTAATATTAACAATAACCAACATAACAAAAATAAAATTTATTCTAGTGACTATAGATTATAGTAACAATAGTTTTTAAAAATTAACATTTTCAGAGAGAAAAATTATAAATTAATCAAATAATTTACTTCTTTATTAATTAGATACTTAGGGTTTTAATTATCTATAAACAAATAAAATTAATCTAGATAACTAATATAACAAAATAGAAAATTATAGTTTTAATGGTTTTTAAAATTAACTAAGGTTTTAATAGTTATAAAATTTTATTATAGTTTTAATAGTTTTAAAATTAACTAAGTTTTAATAGTCAAAAATCATAAATTGATTAAATAATTTACTTTTTTTATTAATTAAGTACTTAGGATTTAATTATCTATAAATAAATTAATTTATAAATTACAAAATAAAATAAAATAAGTTAATCTTTCCATCACAATTTTAATAAGACTAATTAATTAATTAAATCATTTGTTTTAGTAATAAATAAAAATAAAATAAAAATTGATTTTAAATTATATTAAAATTAAAAAACCATAAATTACAAAATAAAATAAAATAAGAATAAAATAAGTTAATCTTTCCATCACAATTTTAATAAGACTAATTAATTAATTAAATCATTTTCTTTAGTAATAAATAAAAATAAAATAAAATTTGATTTTAAATTATATTAAAATTAAAAAACCATTTATAACAATAAATAGAAATTAGTTAGAAACTAATCATATCACATTATGTAAAATAAACTTATTACAATTAAATTAATCAATTAATTTATCCATTATCTCATTTAATTAGTTTCATACACTAATTAGGTTAATTAAAATCAATTATATAAAAATTAAAATTAAAATTAAAATAATTAAAACTAAAATAAATAAAATAACTAAAATAACTAAAACTAAAATAAAAATTGAATAATTCATCTATGTAGGTTACTCTTTGAACTTGTCGGCTTCTACTAAAATTCATCATTATTTAGGTTTACATATATTCTGGTCGGAGGATTCTTCTTCTCTCAAACTATCATTCATAATCTATCATTTTCGGTCCTGATGATGGACCCCCTTTGGGGTTCGAAACGTCGACATAATGAACATAATACTGTGGATAATCCGGATCATATTACTCCCATAATGTAGTCAATTACAAATAGCATTCATTGTGCTCATTCTCAAATTATTTTCTTCCACTTTTCTTATTGTCACTCATGTTAGTTTTGTCATATCATATAAAAATGGCAGTTGAAATCGTAGATCAATGTTTAACTCGAGCTAGTATAGTAAATGTCATACATTAACTCGAGCTAGTATAGTAAATGTCATACATTTTCTCTCTTGCTCTTCAAAATTAATAATATCTTTCTCCAATGTCAATTATTATGACTTACAGAGTCTTAAACCCCACGTAAGTTTCAATTGTAGTTGTTTTCTATTACTTCATTTGAATGCAAAGTGACTAACAATGCTGAATGAAAGAAAATGAGAATAATAAGAATGTATTCAATTACAAATAGTTTATAATTTAAAGAAGTAAACATTTCAGGGAAGTGGACATTTGATTTAATATGAAAACTCAAGTATTTTATTTATGGTTGAATTACTGTAACACAAAAAATAATGTACTTCGTCAATATTTTTTTGTGCTTACACTGAAATCAATGCACACTATTAATCTATTTACTTTGAAATTAATGTACATCATATATAGTTACATAAAATAAAAACCAGTGTCTACACTAAAATCAATGCATCTAGTGCAATCAATCAAATAGGATTAGAAAATAACATATACACTAAAATCAATGCATTTAGTGCAAGCAATCAAATAGGATTAGAAATCAACATCTACATTGAAATCAATGCATCTAGTATAAGCAACCAAAGAGGATTAGAATCAAAAACTACATTGGAATCAATGCATCTAGTGTAATCAATCAAATAGGATCCTAACTCAACATCTATGTATTTCAGTGAAAAGCCAAAATATTCATGGTTTTTTAAATCCAACTTCTTTTACCTTTTGTAAAAGCCTTACTTCCTCTTCCTCTATGGTTAATAATGTTCAATGTTATATAATATATGTATTTGTCTCTATGTATCTCCTTCTTCTTCCTCTCGCCCTCTCTCTCTCTCTCTCTATGCCTCTCTCTCCATCTTCGTGTCTCTCTCTTCTTCCCTCTCACTTCGCCCGCCATCTATACCTATCTCTACCTCCCTACCTCTCTATATCTCTCTCTTCTTCCCTCTCTCCCCCTCCATCTATATCTCTATCTCCTTCGGTATCTCCTTCTTTATCTCCCTATCTCACCCCAAACATGCACACTCTCTCTCCATATATATCTATCTCTATATTCCTTTCTCTTCCTCCCTTTTCCTATGCTTCTCTTTCTCTCTCTCCCCCTTCTATGTCTCTCTCTCTCTCTTCCCTCATATTCTTCTTTCTCCCTCACTCTCTCTCCAACACTCCCTTTCCACTTCCCCTCTCTCTCTCTCTCCACATTTCTCTCTTTATGTATTTATTATTACCTCCCTCCCTCTCCATTTCTAACTCCATCTCTTACCCCCTCCCTCTCTCCTTCTCTCTCTCTCAAGTCCTCTCTCTTTTCCTTCATATCTCTCCCTTTCTCTCCCAACTCCTTGTGTCCCCCCCCATCAATCTCTCTTCCTTTATCCATCTTTGTGTATCCCTCTCTTTCTCCTCTCTTTCTTTATTTCTTCCCTCCTTCAATCCTCTCTCTTTGACTCTCTCTCCACATCTATCTCTCTATGCCTTTGTTCTTCTCTCTCTCTTTCTTCCCATCTAACTCCATGTTGGAAAAAATACTAAGAGGAGGGGTGAATTAGTATTTTCAAATCATTAAATTTTTCAATTTTATATCCAGATTTATGTACGCAACTTTATTGAAAGGAACTTGCATATGTACATGAATATTATGTAGACAACTAATATATATCCAGTAAACTTTACTTTTCAGTCAATTCATCATCTGTTTAACTTGAGTCAGTGTATCAGTACCTCATTAAAAATTAATTACATAGTAACCATGTGAAGTAAGAACAAAATAAAACATCACACATAAGCAACACATCAACACACATGAACACCAAGATTTTTTAGGTGGAAACCCAATGTGGGAAAAACCATCGTTGTTGTTGTCTTTGTCTTCTTTTTATTATAAATAAAAACTTCTTACAATCTTGTACTGACGCAGACTCATACCAACACACAAGAACCCACCTGCAAAAGGCTACAACCTTCTCTCGTTATCCAACACCCACTGGAAGGGAGTTTCAACCCTTTGATCTTGTTTACCGGCACCCACCGAAAGGGAGCTCCAACCCCCTAATCTGATTTACCATCTAGCACTGGAAATAAGCTTCGACTTCCTTACCGAAGGCTCTAACGTCAACACTTTCATCGACCACATTCCATAAATTTTCATATTGGATCCACCTACTACAAAACATCACAACTGTAGGCCATGTTTCATCAAATTTTTAGACTGGACCCACTATCATCATTTAAGCCCAATACCAAATATCAAAACTAAAAATTGATCACTGTAACTCAACCATTGAACCAACCAATCACTGAACCAACTGAATCAACCAATCATTGAATCAAATGAAACCCAAATCAATCAACTTATTCTCAAACAACCAAAGCAGTTAGATCATTGTAACCAGAGTACTAATATTGAACCCAAACACTACATCAACTTACTGAATCAACTAAAAGCCCTAATCAATAAACTATCAGAATATATACACTACTTTATTATAGCAAACCCGCGTGTATACACGACTTCCTTGAAGCATACTCACGTATATATCTCAAAACATTGAACCCTAAAACTAAACCATTGTCACTTTGAGATAAATACTGAATAATACATAAACACACTGCATCATTTTGAAATAATCACAAAACCATCACTTATCTTCAATCACAAATATCTAGTAGCTTCATCATTCTTCAATTAATCAATCCTCAATCAAAACATCGCTATTAATCAAAGATCGTCAAGTAAGATTCCGTTTACAAACAAACAAAAACACAACAAGATTTAGTTAAGTGATCAAACATCTTTTTTGGCAAAACCCTAGTTTATATATGCGCTTTCCTCAAAGCACTTCTGCATGTATACGCACTTTCTAAGAAACAAACCTACGTACAAATCTGAATATATACGCAACTTACCAGTATTAAACCCATGTGTGTACACGCCTTTCAGGTTATCAAACCCACATACATAACTGCAATTACTGGCACAAACCTTCGCCGCATCACAAAACTTCAAACATACCCAGATCTCGACACACACAGAAAAATCACACTTTAAGACACTATCATCATTGATCAACCCCTAATCAAAATTGTCATCTCAGATTTATTGGATCTGATCCATCATCAAGTTACAGGGTGCATACTTAGTTTTAGATCAAACAAATCAATATTAGCCCATTACATGCACACTTGCTTCATATCTAACTATTCATGAAATATTTATCACTTGCACACTAAAAACTTTAATCTTGATCTCCTTATATAGCTTAGCCCTTATTCAATACCATAGGTTAAAACCATACTAATACTGATGGTATTCTCAGAGGGAATAAAATATCCGTTGCTAGGCTCAATTCCATGGGTCAATACCATGGTAAAGATCCTTGGTATTTTGAATACCATGGTGTGGAAATTGTACGTGCCTTTCCTTCTTCATACCCACGTGTGTACGTGGATTTTCTGTACAGAATCTACTTTACTTCACCAAACCTGGGTGTGTACACAACTTTACTTCATAGAACCTACGTATACATCTTCAAACTTCATCTTTATCATTCCTCTATCTCTGCTATGACTTTCACCAAACTCTTTGTCACATGTAGACACATCCTGTTGACATCTTCATCAAGTAGGTTTCCATAAAAGGATAACTCATCAAGTAGGTTGCCATGATGGACAACACATTAATCATAATGCCAACAATCTGCCCCTTTGGACTTGATGGTAACCACTTTGGTGTTTGGTCACCACTACCAGTAGATACCTATAAGCCACATCAAGCTAAGCACCATGCATTTCAAATACCAAGTTACTCTCCCTCTTTGACATTAAGGGAAAAGGGCTAAGCAATGTTGAATGAAGGCTTCTCTCTTGAGCGCTATAGATCTAAACTATTGAGTATGAACATTGAATACTAACCATGCTCCCCCTGAGCACATGCTAAAATTTTTGAAGGATGTACAATGAAGTACATGACTCTATGACTCAACTGAATATGACTTTTCCTATCACCAAGGACTCAAACTTACATCAATCACCCAATCACAATGACTTTACATATTTGACTTCATTATTACATCAACCACCCAATCATAGTGGGGTTACAAATTACATCACATGCCCAAAAAGACTTGACCACAATAGTCCATACATGACTAAATTTGACTATGGTTACATCATAGGTCTTTACATGAACTTTACATCAAATGATATATATGGCATTTATAACAAAGACCAAGGACCTCTATAGTGAGGTAACAAGACCAAGATAGTCTTCAGCAACCATCATATACTATGTAAGATCTACACCATAACCATCTATCAACAACAACTCATTATCAATATGTAAGATAGGAAAATGTAGCTTCAATATCATCAACCTATGACCAGGGATGAAGGAACAACAATATAAATGAGGACCAAGCATATCATCATAAAGTAAGGTAGGATAGTGTAGCAACATTCTTTAACATCATCAAAATATGCCATGTTCCCCAGTATCATCCAGAAGATGTACCAATAACCATGTCTTTTTGAAAACTGTAGCAACATCATTCTCTTCACCTAAATTCTTCATACATCAGAAACTATGAAACCCAACTACTCATCCCATAGACTTCATTCATGAAAGAAACATTATAATCATAGCATGAGATAAAAAGATCTACATGTTCTTTCCACAACTGATAAGCCTCAACCATAATTAGCAATTCATGCATCATCATTCAAGAACATCAAAAACATAAGCAACATCACCATTGATAAGCATCATTATGTACCAAGGAATTCTAAAGAAAACATAATTCCAACAATGCATTATTAGAAGCCTAAGAAATGCTCCCCCGAACTCGTGCCAGTTGTTCACTATCAGATCTGTTCATATCATCTCATATATCAGTAAGAACATCAAAGTATCTTCATCAATCAGTTATCCATCAAGGCATCAACAACCTAGAAAAGCAAAAACCACTTCTAAATATCATCAACAAACTGTAACCATCAATTATTAGAATAGGAAAGCCAAATAATAATTGACTAGAGAATATTAGAGCATTTTCTTGAGTCTGTATCACTATTTCTTCATCACAACAAAATATACATGACTTTTCATATCAGAACTCGCGTATATACACGACTTATCTTCATAGGATCCATGTATAGAAAGTGAAATATTGAAAATTCACAACTTCAACTCCCCCTGAGCCTATATTATATGTAGTTTCTCATTGTTACTAGACCAAATGCACTATCAGTAGTATAAGAAACATGAATATAAAACAATCATAAGAATCATCATCAAGACAAAACATGTATTTCTCCCCCTGAGACAACTGATCTTGTGGTCCTGATAATAATATTTTGTTCTCATTAGGTCAATTACCTCACATCACTTCTGCAGTCACAATTAGAAGTATTATTTTAAGAATAATGGACTGCAATGGGCACAATTTACTCTGAGTCTGAATCCTCATATATGTGAGAATTTCGTTCTTCAAGCACATATAATTTGTTTGGGTTTCTATATCCTCTTGCTATGACTTTTCTAGTTTCTTCATCCATAACCTTGCACTTGGTTGATGTAAACACAATTATATTTCCTTTATCTGTCATCTATCCTACACTTAGAATAATCTTCTTTAGCCCTTGAACTAATAAAGAATTAGCTTCTCCTTTATGTTTATTAATTCTCGCTTTATTGTTTCCCAGAACTTTTGTTAGAACATTAGTTCAAAGAATAACATTACCATATTGGTTTTTCTTGAGAGACTCCATCTTACTCTTATCTCCAGTCATGTGATGAGAGCATCCATTATTTATGTACCATTTATCTTCTTCTTCAAATGAGAAGAGAGAAAGACCATGCCTCATCTGTTCTTCTTTTTTCTGCTTATTATGAGAAATGTTGGTGGATCCATCTTTGACATTTCTTATATGGTTGCTTACCGTGTTGTCTATGGCAATTGATAGACTTGTTACTGCACTCTTTTTGTACATGCCCAAACTTGTTACAAGCATAACATCTTATATGAATATATCAATCATACTATTTTTGCTTCACATTCCTTCTATTGCAAGCAAAACAATATCCCTTAAAGTATCTAGAAGCTAATGATATTCCTGAGAGGCAGTTATTAGATTGAAACAGTATACTTCTACAATTGGCTACAACATGTCCATAATTATGACATATAGAACATTCAACATTATTGATCAAAGGAGAGAATCTATTAACATTTTTTTAATTAGGGGTAAATTATTTTATTTGAAGGTTCACTTTCCTTGTTTATCAATCATGTTGAGTTCATATCTCTTTGTTGAGCATTTCAGGTTTTGCATTGTTACTCTTTAAATTCCTTGCCTCAGATTATGAACTATATTCTCCTTCAACAGTTTCATGAAAACTAAGTCCAGATTTGATGGCAGAAGACCTTTGACTACTAAGAATATTATCTAAAATATTAGTACTATCTTGAAATCAAAAATGTTTATCTTTTTCTTCTAATTTACCTTTTAGGATGTTTACCTAAACTTGATATTGCTTTTCCTTTTCTAGATACTACTTCTTCATAACTTCTTCAACCCTTCTTCCTTCCTCCACTTGCTGCTTTAATTTTAGAATCTCTTCTTTCAACCCATTTTCTTGTTCTTCAAATGCTTGAAGTAGTTCTTCATTCCGCTTATCTGATTTTTCAAGATCTACTCTTAGAGAGACGATCTCATCTTCAAGACCTTCACAATATTGTTTAGATACCATACCAGCATGATCCTTGTTATCATATGCCTGCAACTTATCTTTAAGATTAAAAATCTTTATCAAAACAAGATTAGGTTTTGTTCTAAGATCAAAAAATTATTCTAACCAATATTTTTTTTGAATCAACAATTCCATTTGACATTTTGGACATATTTTTAGGAAAAGGATTACCTGCAATTCCGTTGATGAGGAATCTTCCTTTGGGATTTCTTCATGGATTATTTTTAGCTTATGCCACACTTGATTTGTAGTTGTATAATGCATAACCTTATTTAATGTTGAATCAGATATGTTACAAAACATGTTACTCAAAGCGCTACTATTCTTTTGCACTTCCTTGTCTGATGGAGGAATCTTGGTGTAACCATTGCACACTAGATACTAGAAATGAAGATTCATTACATTATACTTCATATTTTCTTTCCACTGTTGATAATTATCTTTGCTCAACATAGGAACATCTGCATTGTCCATTGTTTTTGACTTGCCTTGATCTTTTGCTTCTAGAGGCATCATTTTTTAATCTATTTTCTCTTTAGAATTCATACTTTCCCTTTCACCCATAAGTGAAAGTTCAGTTGTCTCACTGTCATCATCACCATAATTATTGCATAGAAAAGGAAATGGATCACATTTATAACAAAAACCTATACATGATATTTCTTTGTTACCATCTTCATTCTTGATCAATAAAAAATGGGTTTCCCCCAAACTTGAGTATTTGTTGACATCTATAACTGTCACCGCATCTGATATATCCTTATCCTTAGCATCACCCGATGCAATGAGTGCTAAGTGAACTATTCAAAAATCATGAGAAATTAGTCAGTTACGACTACCTCTCATGGAAATGGTCATACGTTTGAATGACTTACTTAACGCAGTTGAATCCCAAAAATGATATCTAATATAATGCACTGCGTAAATCCCCCATACTTAAATTCAAAAAGAGTCAAGGGATCTCTACTTGAATGGTTCATGAGGCACAATACTTGCTAAGGTTTTGCAAATGGGGTAGCAAGCTAAGTGGGCTTGATTGTGGGGAAAAACTCCACAGTTAAGCGCGCTTGAGCCAGAGGAGTTCTGGGATGGGTGACCTCCTGGGAAGTCCTGGTTACCGGGTGAAAGCCCCGGAAGTGATGATTGATGCTATGTGATTCGTTCTCCACATTTCACTAGTTTCAATCCCACTTCTTCACCCCTGTGAGCATCACCCGATGCAATGAGTGCTAAGTGAACTATTCAAAAATCATGAGAAATTAGTCAGTTACGACTACCTCTCATGGAAATGGTCATACGTTTGAATGACTTACTTAACGCAGTTGAATCCCAAAAATGATATCTAAAAATATCCTTTTCTTCTAGGTCCTCAAACTCATTACTACTTTTATCTTTAAATGCCATAAGTAATTGAGATTCTTGATCAAACTCACCTTCTTCACCAATTGAAAGACTGACACTATCTTCATGTGTATAAAAATTGCTCTTGTTTTAAAATCTTCTCCTATTTATTTTTGTAGCTTCTTTCCCTTTCTCACAATTTTCTTTATAGGGACACCTAGTAGCGTAATGACCAACTCTACCACAAGAAAAAAATTTGAAGGGAAGCTTACCTTTGAATATTCCAATATCCACTTGGAGTTTCTTTACGAAGTTTGCCTCTTATTCTTCTGATACATACCCTTATTCTTCCTTTTCTTTTCCTTTTGTAGTAGCTTTGAAAGTTGCTTCTCTCATGTTTGAAGGACCACCTTTCCTCATCTCAAATGTTGTCAATATTCCATGGAGTTGATCAAGTGTGAGACTTTTCAGATCTTGCATTTCTTCAATAACAGATACTTTAGAATTGAACTTCGAAGTTAGTGATCTCAAAATATTTTCAACAACAGTAGAATCTTTTATTTCTTCACCAAGTTTTTCATGGAATTAACAATTTAATCTACTCTAAGAAAAAATGTTGAAATGCTTTCATAGTCATTCCTTTCAGTGTCTTATACTATATTCTGAATGTTTGGAGTTTAGCACTTTTACCTTGGTGTCACCCTCATAACTTTGGATAATCGTATCCCACATTCTCTTTGCTGTGTTCAACTGCATTACCTTCAAAAACTCAAACTCGTCCAAACTTCCCAAGATGGCATTTACATCTTTTGCATTGATTTCATATTGTCTCTTTCCTGCACTATCTGTGGGAATGGAGGTTGGATATTGATATTGGCTTGATTTCCCATATATCAGCTCCTAGTGCCTACAAGTATGCTCTCATCCTAACTTTCCAAAAGACAAAGTTAGTTCCATTAAGTATAGGTAGCCTGATAGAAAATACTCCTTGACTACTCATCTTGATGCATCTTCCTTCAAGCAATCAATCTTCTTCTGAAGGACTTGCTCTGATACCAATTGTTGGGAAAAATACTAAGAGGGGGGTGAAACAATATTTTTAAATCATTAAAATTTTCAATTTCATATCCAAATTTATGTACATGACTTTACTTAAGGGAACCTGTGTATGTACTCGAATGTTATGCAGAAAACTAACGTATATCCAGTAAACTTTACTTTTCAATTAATTCATCATTTTTTTTAACTTGAGCTAGTGTATAGGTACCTCATTAAACATTAATTAAATAGTAACCATGTGACGTAATAAAAAAATAAACCATCGCATATAAGAAACACATCAACACACATTAAAACTAGGATTTTTTAGGTGGAAACCCAATGTGGGAAAAACCATCATTATTGTCGCCTCTATCTTCTTTTTATTATAAAGAAAAACTTCTTACAATCTTGTACTGGCACAGACTCATACCATAATGTAGACACCCACCTACAGAAGGCTACAACCTTCTCTCGTTCTCCATCACCCACTAGAAGGGAGCTCTAACCCCCTGATCTCGTTTACTAGCATCCACCAGAAGGGAGCTCCAACCCCCTGATCTGATTTACTAGCTACCACTAGAAGGAAGCTTCGACTTCCTTACTGAAGGATCCAATCCTCAACACTTATGTGGACCACGTTTCATAAATTTTCATATTGGATCGACCTTCTACAAAAAAGCACAACTATAGGCCATGTTTCATCAAATTTTTAGGCTGGACCCACTATCATCATTTAAGCCCAATATCAGATATCAAAACTGAAAACTAATCATTGTAACTCAACCATAGAACCAAAACCAACTAAGTCAACCAATCACTAAATCAAATGAAGCCCAAATCAATCAACTTATTCTCAAATAACCAAAGCAGTTAGAGCATTGTAACCAGAGTACTAATACTAAACCTAATCAATGCATCAACTTACTGAATCCACTGAAATCCTTGATCAATAAAACATCAAAATATATATGCTACTTTACTTTAGCAAACCCGTGTGTATACGCAACTTCCTTGAAGGATAATCATGTATATATCTCAAAAAATTGAACCCTGAAACTGAACCAATGTCACTCTGAGATAAATACTGAATCATACACAGATCCACTTTTGAAATGTGGCAACAAGAATATTCCAATTTTAATTTTTCCTTGAATTAAAATTCGAATTTAGTCTCACTAGCTGCTTGAAAAATAATTAATTAATTCATCTTGAGTTAATTAGTTGGAGAAATTCAAGCTAGAAGTCTTTCTGAAGTCATGCAACAGTTATCCCTTAAAATAAGGAGATTATCCCTTAATTAAGGAGATAAGATTGAGTTGTATTTGAGTTGTAATTAGTTAGCTTAGTTTACCGAGTTAAGTCCAGTTAAATTAGTTCCAAACTTTTTGAGGAACTAATTGTGAGTTCAGTCAGTTAATGCATGCATGCATCCAACTAGTGTACTGTAGATAATTGAAGATTTTCTCATTAGTAACTCATGCATGTCTATTCTGAGAAAGACCCAGTTGAGATTAAAGATAGGGATAGTGTACTATCAATTGCATGATTTTTCCTATAAACAAAACTCATGCATGCAGAAGGAATTCATTCCTTGAGTATTGTGTAGTTTTACAGGGTGTGATATCAGTGTGAGTGATCATTGTTACACTTTGTAACAGTAGGATCACCCGGGAGAAACAACGTGAGGAAATAGGATCTTGGAGGGCAGAGGAGAAGGCATATGCGCAGTCTATTTTGTCTATGAGCATCTATGAGGGATTGTACTGAGAGCTGGCTAGCTGCGAGAGCTAAGGCTTTGTGTAATCTTGATATATTTACACTTGTATGATAATACAGATAGTGGGGTTTTAAGCTTGGGCTTTCCCTAGAGTATTCTTATGTGTTTCATGTGCATTGATTCTTCTTCTGGTTATATGTGTTCAGCTTGATCTTGTTAAAATATTTTAAGCTTCCGCAAAATTGATTATAGAAGTAGATTAAAGTATTTTTCTTTAGTTATATTGCATTATCAGATTAATCTACAGTCAGAATTTCTACATCCACTGCATCATTGTGAAATTATGAAAGAACTATCATTGATATTCAATCATAAACAGCTAGTAGGTTTATCATTCTTCAATCAATCAATCATCAATCAAAACATCACTACTAAGCCCAAATCATCAAGTAAGGATTCATTGACAGACAACAGAAACAAAACAACACTGATTAAATTGATCCAACATCTTTTTCAACAAAACCCTAGTTTTTATACATGCTTTCCTCAAAACATTTCTGCCTGTATACACACTTTTCAAGAAACAAACCCACATACAAATCTAAATATATACATGACTTACCAGTATCAAACCCACCTGTGTATGCACCTTTTAGGTTATCAAACCTGCGTACATAACTGAAATTACTGGAACAAACCTTTGCTGCATAACAGAACTTTAGACATACCCAAATCTTGGCATACACAGAGAAATCACACGTTAAGACACTATCATCACTAATAAACCCCTAATCAAAATGGTCATCTCAGATCTATTGGATTTGATACATCATCAAGTTCCCGGGCGCATACTTAGTTTTAGATCAAACAAATCAATAATAGCCCATTACATGCACACTTTCTTTAAATCTAACTATTCATGAAATATTCATCACTTTCACACTAAACACTTTGATCTTCATCTCCTTATATATCTTATCCCTTATCCAATACCATAGGTCAAAACCATACTAATGTCGATGGTATTCTTAGACGAGAACAAATATCTGTTGTTGGGATCAATACCATGGTAAATATCCTTGGAATATGGAACACCATGGTGCGAAAAATGTATGTGCCTTTCCTTCTTCATACTCGCATGTGTACATGGAATTTCTTTATAGAACCCATGTATACTCTACTTTGCTTCACCAAAATTGAGTGTGTACACAAATTTTATTTATAGAACTTGCGTATACTCAACTTTGCTTCACCAAACCTGCGTATACTTCTTCAAACTTCATCTTTATCATTCTTCCATATCTGAACTACTATTCCTTTGACCAAAATATTTGTCACATGTTGACACATCCTGTTGACATATTCATCAAAGGACAACTCATCAAGTAGGTTTCCACCAAGGACAACACATTAGTCATAATGCCAACACTCCATCTCTCTTTCACTCCCTCTCTCCTTCTCTCTCTCTCAATTCCTCTCTCATTTCCTTCATCTCCCTCCCTTTCTCTCCCAACTCCCTCAGTTTCTCCCCCCAATCTATCTCTTTATCTTCCCTCCAACTCTGTAACTATCTCCCTCCCTCTATCCTTCTCTCCCCCTCTCTCTCCTTCTTTCTCTCCACTCTCTCCCCTGACCATCTCTATGTCTCACTCTCTCTCTCCTTTCCTTCTCTCTATCTTCCCTCCTTCTCTCCTTTCTCCCTCACTCTCTTTGTCTCTCCCTTGTCACTCCCTATCTCTCTACCTCTATCTCTCTATGTCTTTGTACTTACCTCCCTATCTCTCCCCATCCAACTCTCTCTCTCTCTCTCTCTCTCTCTCTCTCTCTCTCTCTATGTGTGTGTGTGTGTGTGTGTACTCTCCAAATACTTTACAATATTCCTCCCTCTCTCCTTGTCTCCCCCCCTCTCTCCACTGATATGGTCAAGAATTGTCACTTTGTGTAATCAATAACATATGTAAGGTCTAATATATTTTACATTTTAATTTTTTTTATTATGAAATGAGTTATGGTTTTTTGGCATATGGTATTAATAAGCCATGGTATTGAGAGTCTTCACTTAGGTTGATAATTGTGTTCCTCGACATGCTACATTTTACTTCTAGAACATTATTTTTTTTCTTTTCTTGCACATGCATATTCATGGTTATAACATTTCATGATGTACATGGGTGTTAATTTTTATGCACCTTGGCGGTCACTAGAAAAGGGAAGGATTTGTTACATTATATATATTCTAGATATAATACACACCAAACAAATTTATGGTGCCAACTTTTATTAATCTATTCTAGGGGGAAATCATATGCATAGAGAAATTTTCCCAAAAAAAGCCCAATTTCCACCATATAATGTGAGACCTCCTATTCCTAGATTATACCAATAGAGCAAGGAGCAAAAAGTCTCTAGTGGTTCAAAACTAGAATATGAGGAATTTGAGAAAATTTTAAAAATGACTCAATGAAAGGTCACTCAAAAGAAAAGGTTTAGGATACCGAAAAAAACTCAAAATAGAAAGAAATTTCCCAAGATTAAAAATAGCAAAATGAATCATACACAAGCTTTCACTACCTTGCAAAAACTAGAGAAATGTATATAATATAACCACAAAAAACTAGACCAAATAACCATACACAAGGGGCACCTACCCTCCAAAAAGAAAATCCATATACAAAATCATCCATATCACACCCCCAAATCAGTTCAAAACAATAGATTCCATAATATCAGCAAGATACTAATCATGTATATTGCCAAATTGAATTTGGAATGACCTATATTTCTATCACAACATAGTTATCTTCTCCTAAAGTTGATTTCATTATCCCACCATGCTTTTTGAACCCTTCACTAAGGATTATAAATCCTGTAACAAAATTTATGTTGAGCATGTCAATGAGGGAAATGATTGTCCTTTCAAGCCTATGCTCCTGGCTTGTAATCCTCTAGTGTAGCAATTGAGTGGCATATGGATATTATATACAATCCACTTGTAGTGATTGAGTGACATATGACCATTAGAGTTTGTTACAATCCCTTATTCCAATCTAAGAATGTTAAGAAATTGAGTGACACCCCCACCCCTCATTTTTTTGGGGGACACCAAGACTAAATGGAACATCTTGCTATATCCTTTCTAAGTCGCCAAAAAAATTATACTTCAAGATTTTTATAGCAAAATATTCCCCAAATCTACCAATTTTTTATCTTTATGTTGTTATTGAAAGGTTTTGACTTTTAATTATCTTTATTTTTGTTAACAAGAACAACAAACATATTTGTATTAAAAAAGATATGAGCTAAATTTTCAGAGTGATTACATCATACACAGATATAAAAATACAATCCATGAGCTTGGTTTGAACAAATAGAAGCTCTTTCATCTACCTATAGAATTTTTTACCTATTTCCTTCAAACAAAATAAAATAGTTTCAAGACTATTCCACTTGCAGATATGCCAAAACTAGTCTAACAACAAGCAAAATTTACTTAGCATATTGATTCAGTTTCTTTAGTCATTTGAAGAGATATACTCTTTGTTGATCCTAGTTCTGCATAAATCGATATTAATGTTAAAGCATGATTAAAATACCTTCCTATTAATTCAATGTAGCTTAGAGCTTTTCATTCCTTGAGGTCTTTCCTACCTCTTATGAAAGTGGGGGAGGGACCTAAAAGTTTATTTAACACCTATAAAAAGTATGGAGAGGAGGAAGTGTCACCTTCTTCTACCTTAATTTCAAATGCATATTCACTTTCATTTTTTTCCAAAAGTGAATTCTTTTTTTGCCCCCAATTCCTTGTCTTAGGTTTGTTTAGGGGTCGTATGAAAGAGCTCTTCCAATGACCTTGAGAACCTGATTCTTTATCCTATCTAAATTTTCACTTCTAACTTCTTTATTTGTGTGGTGACCTACTTTCTTATGTGGTTTTTCATGGTTTTTCTTTTCACCCTTTTATTTTTTATCTGTAGTTCCAAAAACCAAAGATTCTTGACAATTCCTCGTGTTTCTAGGTGAATGAAAAACCTCTTTTCTCAAACCCTTAAAATCTCTTGCCACCTTATTTTATGACTTATCCTCTATTGAAACAAAATTTATTTTGGAATGGTTCCTACTTCCAAGGACATGAAATTGTTCTCTTCTTCAGATCTTTCAACCTCCTTTGTGGCTTGGAGCACAGGGTCCTATCCCAGATCTAGGGGTCCTTTTGATTCCATTTGATCTACATCTTCTTACCTCCCCTGAGAATTTTAATTTTCTTCTTCTTGAGTTGTATCTCCTTTTTCAAGATGACCCACCAAAGAGGCGAATGGATTCCCTGATCTAGGATCTTTGTCAGAATCTACTTCTCTATCCTATGGGATCAGATCTTTGGGATTCTTGCTTAAAGAGGCATGAGGCTTCAGAGGCTCAAGAGCCTACAATTTTTAATTTTTCTATTGATTCATGCCCTTTAACTTCCTCTGATTCTATCATTTTCCTCCATCTTCTTGGATATCTACAGTTTCTCCTTTCTTTGGGAAATTTCTTGTGAAGTAAGTTCATGACAATTCTTACACTTGAATGGGATTTAATTATAATCTATAGGTTGGATAAATGATCCGTTATCTAGAGAGTATTGGATTTCTTTAGGAATACCTTTCTCTAAATAAATTTCAACAAAAATCGTACCATAGGCATACATTGAATGTTTCACTGTTGCCATATCTATCTATTTTCCCAATGCATTTCCAATTTTTTTTAGTGTATCTTCATCCCAACAGTGATGATGGAGATCATGGGGTAATTTGACCCAAAATAGAATAAAATATGGGACATTGTTATCTAGTTTTAAGTATAGTTTCCATATGTCTAATTACAACTGCTAAGTTCCCATAAAATATGGTCCATTTTGGAAGATCAAATCCCTATCTTCTTTATGCGAAAAAAGGAAGGTGAAGAAACCTTTCCCACAAAAAACATATTCAATTTGGCCCTTAATGAAGGGTTGTTAGTTCCTTTCCACCCATTTCCTAAGGGATTTAGGGGATGGCCAAATTCCCATAAATTTCCCTACCTAGCCCTTTTGAACAAGATTGAGAGTTGTAGCTTTAGATCTATTGTTACTTACTTGTAACTTCGAGATACTTTCCAATCTCTTCACAAATTTATCATTCTTGGATTTAACCACTTTCAATACATTATGAACCAGTGGATTGAAGGTAGCTATGGTTAGAGATGACATGGAGCGCAACTGAGGAGATTATGAAGAGGAGGGAAGGGAGATGGATCCCCCGATGGTGGCCGCCATTGCTCAAAACCCTAGATATGTTGTGCAACCATTCATGAGCATTATGCATCTAGTGAATATAAAAATTGTGGTTACGTAAGTTCTTATCATCACTTTGCTGATAGTATTTCCTTCCACTATTATAAATTTACCTCCATTGTAGATTCGAGAAAGAAAACTCAATCAAATTTACTAGTTTTACTTATCTTTATTAACACTTATAGTTTATTAACAATTTTTTACCAGAAAATATTACTAATCTATATAGAAATTATAGAAATGTATTCAAAATTATATAGCAATATATAAAAATTATAATATAATGGAAAAATATAATTAAATTAGTTAAAATTTATTTTAGTTTTGGATTTATTAACTAATAAGAAGGTATAAAATAATTCGAAATGTAAATTTCTTCAAACTGAAAAATCAAATCAAAATCAATTTTTTTAATAGTCTTTTCAGTGCAATATCCTTCGAGTTCCTCGTAAATTTCTAGCTAGAATCCAACAAAAAACTTTGGGGCCAAATTTGGATTTTTATGCTAAGAGTTCATGTAACATACCCTAGTAACAAATTTTTTTATTTTTTATTTTTAAATCCGTAAATCAATCATATAATGATTGTAAGGAATTATACATATATGTTTATATATATTAAGTTTAATTACCATAAAATTAATGTTTTTTTATTGTCTAATAAATTAAAGTATGACAAAGGTTCTACCCACTATACAACTAGCATCAACTTTTAAGTTTTTGACCACAGGTTGGTCATGCATTTTTTACCTTTATAGTGTCCAGGGTTTGTTATCCATGGGTGGAATGTTTCCATATTTATGTCTTAAGCAAACTCAATATGCATTGTTACTCAACCTCATCAACAATGTGAACATATGTGTCACTTGTGAATTATCTAGAACCCATCATTATCGCTTGCCAAAGGGTGAGTCTGGGTCTTGGGATTTGACACAAATCTACATCTCCCTACACTGGGATGTAGGTTTTAACCTGTATAGAAATTACCTGCATATGATTCTAGAACACAGAAAATAAAAAATGCGAGAGCATAAGACATAAACACATATACACAGATATTTTCCCCTGGATCCCAAAACCAAGACTACCAGCTTGGATTTTCATTATGTTCCTTTCAATATTGCAATACATATTTATACATGCCAAAGCATCCAATACCATGGACCAAAAACCATCACGTCCAAAAACATGTGCAAAAAATCATGCACAAAACCATAGGTAGGTCCGCCCAACCTAACATAGGGTCCAAAACCAAAATTTTCCACGGTGCTACCCCGGACCCCATAGAGTGGGGTTACCTGCACCCCTCAAACCCCCTATGACCCCCCCCGATACACAATCGGCACAACGAAGGGGGGGCTCTGCCCCCCTTCTTATGCCCCAATTAACTACGTGGGCTAGTCATGGAAAGAATATAACACAACCCAACATTCTCCCACTTGTTGTTTTCTTTCCACATGGGCCTACAAGAGAGCTTAGTCATTTATCCAGCCTCCAACGCCCATTGTTTCTCTACACCAAGAGAACTTCTCACAGCTCACATATTTTGTCAATGCATCTGTAGTATTCTTCAAAGTGTCCACCTTTACCAACAACACCTTTTGTCTTCTATCATATCCCTCACAAAGTGATACTAAACATCAATGTGCTTTGTCTTTGAATGATACGTAGGGTTCTTTTCCAAGAAACTTGCACTTTGGCTGTCACAGTCGATCCTTATAGCTCCCTCTACTAACCCCATACTTGATCACAATCTCTGCAACCAAACTGCTCCTTGCTTGCATAAGTGGCTGCCATGTATTCTGCCTCTGTAGTTGATAGTGCCACTACAAATTGTTTCTTACTCATCCAACTGACTACACCTCCAAATAGGTTAAAAACATACCCACTTGTAGATCTTCTATGATCCAGATCTCCATCCTAGTCTGCATCAACAAAGCCACGAATATCCAACACTCTGTCCAATCCTAGTCTTCCTTGATAGCAAAAACCATAATCATTAGTGCCACACAAATACTTGAAAACCCGCTTCACTGTTGTCCAGTGCTCCTTCCCTGGTTTTGACATAAACCTACTCAATAATCCCACTGCATGTGCAATGTCTGGTCTAGTATAGACCATCGCATACATCAGGCTACCAACTGCACTTGCATATGGAACACAGGACATGTCCTCTTCCTCTTCTTATGTCTTGGGACATTGTTCAACAGATAACTTTACACCTACAAGAATAGGAGCCTTCACCGGTTTACTATCCTGCATATTAAACCTCTACAATATTTTCTCAACATACTTCGTCTGGTTTAACCAGAGCTTCCTCTTTGTCTGATCTCTTTTAATTTCCATGCCCAAAATACAGTTTGCAGCACCAAGATCTTTCATGTCGAATTTGGAGGACAAATGGGTCTTCAAATCCTGGATAATTTCTTTGTCATTTCCAACCAGCAACATGTCATCCACATACAAGACCAGATAAATAACATGATCACCAATTAATTTAAAATACACACAGTGATCTGCTTTGCTTCTGGTGAAGCCAAGTCCCCTTATAAATGTATCAAATGTTTGATACCACATCCTTGGTGACTGTTTTAACCCATACAGAGACTTCTTTAACTTGCATACCAATTCTTTCTTACCCTTCACTGCAAAGCCTTCGGGTTACTTCATGCAGATCTCCTCTTCTAGATCCCTGTTGTTGGAGAGGTAAATCCCCTCTACGGATAGAGGCGATCCCTACTAGCCCAGAATGGGTCTAGCAACAATCAATCAATGCTACTGTGCAAGTTCCTAATTGCAAATAAGAGATAGGCAATGAACACCTACTTGGATTCCAACGCTATTGTTCGATGAAGAGATGCCGCTCTCGCTCCTTCGCTCTGGCCGGTCACGATCCTCCACGATCTCCATGAATAGATACCTGCACACACGAAGAGAAAGACAAACACAAGCGTGAAATCTAATAAAAGCAATTATACATCAGTTAGAAAGGATGTAATTCACATTAACCATTACAAAGACAAATGAGAATCGAACCATAACAGTAGTCATCTATTATTAATCAATAACAGAGAAAGGTACAACCAAATTTCTGACGCTGAGTCCTTCTCTAGAGGGTCCAGCCAGCAAGTCTCTTAAGCATTCACCCTTGGAGGTAGATTCTCCCAAAACAAAGCTCTCTCTCACACAAGCAATACTCACAACCTTCCTTAAGCTTCCTCTAGCAAATCCACACTTGTCACATCAACTACCTACTAGCAGCAACACTCTAAGCACTATGAATTCCACACTATCCAAACTCCAAACTCCAAAACTAGCTGCTCATGGCAATGGTAGAGGCTTAAATAGGAGAAGGAGTCTCCATGAATGGTGGGAGGATGAGATTATCTCCAAGGAAGGTGGCTCAAATGACGAACAGACATGCCATAGAAGGGAGGGCGACATTTACAAGGCCAACAACCAGGTCTGGAGTCATCTGGAAGGCCGGCTGTTAGAAAAAACTCGCCCAAACTGGATCAGCGCGGGTCTATAACTGCACTAGAGCGCTGACATCGCAGCTGAATAACAGGGAAGGTCATGTCAGCGTGATCAGATAACAAACGCGCTGGCTCATGAAATTCGATCAGCGCGGGAAACACGTGTGCTTCCGCACTGACAGCGCATTCGGTCTGTTATGGAGCGCCCATCAGCGTGGTTATTTTACCAAAAGTCGTGCTGGTAGCAAAAACTTTGGCAAAGTGGGTCATTTGGCCAGATTAGAGAGCATGAGCGTGATGCATTTGATTTCATGACACAGTAGGGAGACTGACAGGGAGACAGTGACAAATTACTGCGTAACAGATGCCCCCTAAAGCATGAAGCCCGAGAGAGTGGGAGGGGTGAAATGCTTTACAAAACTGCTGAACTGGAACACCACCAGGAAGGACCTGCACGTATGTACAACTGATATCTCGATTACATGTAGTCCAGGCATGGGCGCAGCCATCCAAAAGACATACGAAGAAGGTCTGTGGTATGGACGCAGCCACCCAGCTGAAGAGACCATGATGATAAGAAGGTATGGTCGCAGCCATCCCAAAGACTCAGGTATGGGCGCAGCCATCCATCAATGAGTCATGCAATAATAGTCCACAAAATCGCAGCCTAGTTCGTAACAGACAAAAACCAGGGTCTTGCACTCCATCCCAATCCGAACAAAGTACAAGTCCAAGCGTGTGAATACATGAGCTGAAGTCGAACATGCATGAACATCGTCTGATTACCAGCCAATAATGAAAACTGTTAACAGACGCGAGAGGTACCACCAATAATGACAATGGTCCTCAAGGTACTTATAGGTACAATCCGCGGCGTGTGAATCAATGAGCTGGTGTCGAACACCCGCAGAATCATTCGATCAGAGGCCAATGATGAAAACCTCACGTCGAACACGAAGAACCTGCCATTGAGGCATGCAGGCTCTAAGGCACCTGAAGGGAGTCTCTAGGTCACTTTCCTGGATAATGAGCTGAAGTCGACAGGAAGTAACCTTGATCGAAGGTGGGCCATGATGTTTCCCACATCATCGACATGAGACAAAGAAGGATAAAATATTTTGTGCGAGACATCAGAGGGATGTGGTACATTTGTAGAGGCCAACTTCTCTTGAACATATCGGCGGCACGACAACGGATTTGGCAATATCTGACATCAAATGAGCAGAGGTCATGGTGATGAAGCAATGAGCAGATGAGAGGTCAAATAGGATAACCCAAACCCACGGAGGCTAGTGTAAAACAAGATGAGAGATCCCCACCCAGACACGAATGCAGACTAGTGCCATGTTCAAGAGCGACACACTGCCGACACGACCATTATTATAGTTCCATTTTCCCCACCATTTCTGGCAGGTACCCCGATTATTTTTGGGTGACAAGCTTGACGGGGATAGCATATGCTTGGGAAGCGTCATTTCGACGGTGTCCAATGTCACTAAGTTTTAACGAGTCTGACAAAGGAAGAACTCGGCGTCTTTTCCTGTTTAGAGAGTCTAAAAAGACAGCGAAAAAGAAAACTCCAGGGGGGTCCTTTTTCGTAAAGTTGCGTCTCTCGAGCCCGAAAAAGTATAAAACAATGCTTGAAAGAACCGCCCGACCAATATGATCGAGGAGTACTTTTCGTGAATAGTGACTTCGACCTGAAAAAGTAAAAAAGCGGTCAGAAGCACGTCGTTTTAGAGCCAATAACGAGTGCGAAACGACAAACACCCGGCAATATTTTTAAGTTAAACGGTCGAAAAAAGAGCTTTAAAAGTGACCGCCTCTCGTTCCTTTTAACGAGTTGAGAGGGAGACTCGACTATCTTTTCGTCTTTAAACGGTCAGAAAAGAGCTGAAAGCAGACCTCCATTTTTATTCTCTTTAACGAGTCAAAAAGGGAAAATACTCGGCGATCTTTTCACATTTTACGAGTCAGAAAAGAGCTTAAAGGTGACTCGTCCTAGAGGAACGAGTGGTATAAAAGGTAGCAACTGGTTCCGGCAAAGGTGGAACTGCTCAAAACATGTAATGGTCAAGAGGCTGGCTAACAAAACCACTCATCGCTGCGGTTCCTCAGGAAAGGATAAACAACCAAGTGAGAGCATATGATCGGCCAAAGAGATGGTAGCAATGGAATGAAACAACCAAGGCTCATCTAGCAGAATTCAGCGGATAAAAATGGCAATCACGAGATGTAAATCGGGTATGGGTTCATTTTTACACAAGCTTGAACCATGGAGAACTTTGCTTGGATTCAGTTTCATGTTTACACAAGCTTGAAACGAAAAACTATGCTTGGTATGAGTTCGCATGCCCCCAGCATAATAACGCAAAATCGAGGTACATGCCCCCCAAGCTTCATTGCATTCAACAAAGTGGATGGAATGAAGGTTCACTCTCGAGATCGATGAAAGACTCGACTTGTATTTTACGAGATCTTAATCAAAAGACTCGATTTGGAAAGGGAGGTGTTTCATTTTTTAATGAGGTTGACACAGTAAAAGAACTATCCTCATAACCCTTGTTTCATTTTTTAATGAGCTTGACACAAGATCAGGAACTATGCTCGGGACACTTTGTTTCATTTTTTAACGAGCTTGACACAAGATCAGGAATTATGCTCGGGACACTTTGTTTCATTTTTTAACGAGCTTGACACAAGATCAGGAACTATGCTCCAACCGAACCTAGTTTCATTTTTTAAGGAGCTTGACATAGGAAAGGAACTATGCTCTGACCAGACCCAATTTCATTGTTTAGGGAGCTTGACATAGGAAAGTGAACTATGCTCCGACCAACCTAGTTTCATTTTTTAAGGAGCTTGACACCGAAAGGAACTATGCTCCAACCGAACCTAGTTTCATTTTTTAAGGAGCTTGACATAGGAAAGGAACTATGCTCCATCCAAGCCTAGTTTCATTTTTTAAGGAGCTTGACACCGGAAAGGAACTATGCTCCACCCGAACTTCATCATAATGAAGAGAAAGTCGGGGCTTCCAAGATTGCCACTCCCGGTGGAAGGGAAACATCTTGGAAGTCGGGGCCCAATGCCCCCAGGACACTATGCACGACGGCGGCATCACTGGATCCAGGCATGGGATAGGTGGCCACGTAGTTGATCTGCGGTGGGGCAGATACAACTGGTGGATAAAAACTAGGAGGGGATGACAACTGCGTAGGAGGCATTGGGGGACTAACGAATGACAATTGATCGATAGTCACAATTCTTCCATCGTGTGGAAAGCAAACCACACAGAAAAGTGAAGAAACGAGGGCCCCCATGGCGTAAACATAGTCGCGACCAAGGAGAAGACTAAAGTCTAAAACACCTTGGGTAACCAAGACGTCTATATAGACGGTTTTTCCTCCCAAAGTAATAGGGAACTTCGGGAGAACTCCTAGAGATGGGCAGGCTCCTCCGTCGAAAGCCAATAGATTCTGAGTGACTGGCCCAAGCTGCGGGGATCCTAAAGCTTGCCAAGTAGTGTACGGCATAAGACTGACAGACGCCCCTTCATCCAAAACAGTGCCAGGTACTGCCATAGCACAGGCATGTACTGTGATCTAGAAAGGCATATGGGATGGAAGGCGACCGACGATCAGGCGATTCCAATCAAAGGAAGCGACCAGACTACTTGGTGGGGGAATCGTATGACTACCCCCATGTGCCAAAGGAACCGAAGGAGAACCTTCGGGAGCAGCTGGGTTAGGAGAGTCATTTCGGGACTCAAGAGAATCTGAAGAGACGAGAAGAACGTGGGCGTGATTCTCTTCCGAAACAGAGTGAGTGAGCGGCGGACTCGAGTCGACACTCTTTCCGACCAATGGTTGGTCTGGAACAGGCTGGACACAGCCGGGTGCGGGAAGAGGGGCCTGGACAAGAGAAGAATGCGAACCAATCTCATTGTCGAGAGGCGGATGATCTGCAGCTGCAGAAAGACGTTGATATCCAACGGGGAGTTGGGTTGAAGGAGCTGTAAGACTTTCCAAGATGACAGAGGCTTTATCCATTAATGGACAAAGGTGAAGGGGATGATTGCCTTCACAAAGTCTACAGGGGATTCGAATCTTCCCTTTCCCTTACCATTCCCAACTGATAAGGTAGCATCGCCGTGAGCTCCAGAGGACGATGAGGGGTGGGCCGGATTGCGAGACCATACTTCTAGTACCTTGGGAATGCCAGGACAATCGCGAAGAAGATGGTCCTCCTTGCATAATCGACAAGGAAACTTAACCTTCCGTGGAGGAGCGGAAGGGGGCCCGACTTCAGGTGTACTCGAGGGAGTAACAGTTATACTTGTAGCCTCTCCCTTAGGAGACTTCTTCTTCTTGGTCTTCTTCTTCTTCTTCTTAGCCACCTGGTTATTCGAATCGAGACTTTCACCAGGCGAAGTACAAGAGGAAGACGTAGAAGTAGGCGTCGAAGGGGAGAGATCCACCTTAGGATCAACATGATGTTGTTCAGGTGGAGGGACTGATGGACTAACAGCCGACACGGTAGGGACCAAAGAGGTTGAAAACAACCAAACAGGCAACCCGATAGTTAACCCTGGAAGGGATAACGTTGCCATATAAGGAGCACCAACATTCCCGAGAGGAGGGAAATGACCAGGATTCCTGTCAGGAGGGGAACTTGGGTTGGTGAACCTTGGAAAAGCTGTCATGGCAAACAAAAAGAAACCTATTCAAGCTAACACAAGATTTAACCAGGTGATGTTGACGTGGTCGAATAAATTTTTAGGACACAGGAACTAAACTTGACCTTTTCATGTTTCAAGAGTCAAGAAAAGGACGAAAAGATGACTCTAGTCTCCTTCGAATGTTTAATGAGCACGAAGTGACAAGACGCTCACTGGCACCTTTTCTTTTAGGGAGTCCGAAAAGGATCAAAAGTGACTGCTCTGGAGATTCTAGGCAAAGGGTTTACCAAGCAATCCGTAAAACTGCTTATACACCTTGGCAATCGTATGAGAACCAAGGACTTTCCGTACTGCAGTCAATCTTCCCGAATGCTGTGTTCGGTGTGTTACGGCTCGCAAGGCGGCAGACTCGGCTTCCTATGGATCAAGGATAAAAGCCTAGTGGGGTCTCCCTATATACGCGACGGTACGTGGGAGCACAGTCCGTGTTAGACCACTATCGAGTCACAGAAGGAGGAATCACCCAACCGTAATGTGAAACAACAGTGACTATGTTTAAAGACGTCGGAACACGTCTCTAACCTAGACCTCTAAATGTTTGCGTTAAGTTCCAATGCGTTTTTAGGTTTATTCAGTTTACTTTATGGTTGATCTTGAATTAAGTTTCGGTTTCAGGCCCTATCGTGTGATCTCTCGCAATTACCTAGATGCAAACTATATGCCAAAGAATACCATTTCGTTCGATGAATTATAACTATGAGAGGGTTAAGAGTTTCCAACCAAACAAAATGAACTCAATCAATCAAACAATCTAATGCAGCTAATGGCAAAGAAATGAAACTTTTCTTTTGAGAACACAAATCAATGAAACACTCTTTTTCCAATTAACTATTGAACGCAAAAGAGATTGTTCGTTTTCTTTTCAATGGCAAAGTGCACTAAACAAACTTTCGAGAAATAATAACAGACAAATGTGAAAAGAACCGGTTGACCCCAAACAACTGTAATCCGTGTCCGGGTAGTGAGAAGTAATCGAAACAATACGAAGACTGGTTCAATAACAATCACCTAAACAACCAAGCAAGTGTGAACTGATCGATCCAAACAATTGTGATCTATGCTTGGTAGTGAAGAAATCGAATCAACATAAAAAGTGGTTCAATAATCGACACTAAAAATCAACCAGCAACAAGCAGTGAAAAAGCCTCAAGCAAATCAATAAGAGGGTTGTGGATGAACCTTGAATAGACAAGTAACCTAAGCAAATGGTTTCTCGATGAAACTTCTAAAGGGCTAGGTCACATGGTCTAAAAAACACAAGACTCACTCGAATGAAATGAAAGAGAGAGCGTCCCTTAACCAAAAGCAATCAAAACAAGCTAATGAGAAACAAGAAACAACAGGGGATAAGAAAGATTGATGAATTCAAGAGATAAAGTTATAAAAACAACTTTTAGGAATCAGTGCAAGTTACACACTGAGAACCCGCGCTGATCACTATGTCAGCGCAATTTTTACACAGACCACCCGAGATGTCAGCACAAATTTTACACAGACCACCCGCGTTGATCTGATTTCAGGAGTCGTCGCGGGAATTAAGCTAGCAACCCAAGGTCAGCGCGGGTAAAAAGCATACCAAGTGGCGCTGACATTGCGACTGTACACGTCTTTTCCGCGCTGATCCAATTTCCAGGATCGTCGCGACTGTTAGGCGTAATTACGCAATGACCACGAAGTCAAAGAAACAGCTATGCGCTGTCAGCGCGACTGTTTTGATATAAACCGTGTTGAGGCTAAAAAACAGGCAGAATCAAGCCAAAAGCTCCCAAACCAAGGCAAGAACTCTTTAAACAATTAAGACACCTCCCAGACTGAACCAGGAAGTCTAAAAACAGAGAACTAATCCCCAATCTTTGAAAAGAGAGTAACAATCAAACTCAAAAAGAAGAATGAACAAAAAGAGGCAAAGGCCAGCTCCCCAGCGGAGTCGCCAAATTGTTCGAGAGCTAAATCCCCTCTACGGATAGAGGCGATCCCTACTAGCCCAGAATGGGTCTAGCAACAATCAATCAATGCTACTGTGCAAGTTCCTAATTGAAAATAAGAGATAGGCAATGAACACCTACTTGGATTCCAACGCTATTGTTCGATGAAGAGATGCCGCTCTCGCTCCTTCGCTCTGGCCGGTCACGATCCTCCACGATCTCCGTGAATAGATACCTGCACACACGAAGAGAAAGACAAACACAAGCGTGAAATCTAATAAAAGCAATTATACATCAGTCACAAAGGATGTAATTCACATTAACCATTACAAAGACAAATGAGAATGGAACCATAACAGTAGTCATATATTATTAATCAATAACAGAGAAAGGTACAACCAAAGTTTTGACGCTGAGTCCTTCTCTAGAGGGTCCAGCCAGCAAGTCTCTTAAGCATTCACCCTTGGAGGTAGATTCTCCCAAAACAAAGCTCTCTCTCACACAAGCAATACTCACAACCTTCCTTAAGCTTCCTCTAGCAAATCCACACTTGTCACACCAACTACCTACTAGCAGCAACACTCTAAGCACTATGAATTCCACACTATCCAAACTCCAAACTCCAAAACTAGCTGCTCATGGCAATGGTAGAGGCTTAAATAGGAGAAGGAGTCTCCATGAATGGTGGGAGGATGAGCTTATCTCCAAGGAAGGTGGCTCAAATGACGAACATACATGCCATAGAAGGGAGGGTGACATTTACAAGGCCAACAACCAGGTCTGGAGTCATCTGGAAGGCCGGCTGTTAGAACAAACTCGCCCAAACTGGATCAGCGCGGGTCTATAACTGCACTAGAGCGCTGACATCGCAGCTGAATAACAGGGAAGGTCATGTCAGCGCGATCAGATATGAATAACAAACTCGCTGGCTCATGAAATTCGATCAGCACGGGAAACACGTGTGCTTCCGCGCTGACAGCGCATTCGGTCTGTTATGGAGCGCCCATCAGCGCGGTTATTTTACCAAAAGTCGCGCTGGTAGCAAAAACTTTGGCAAAGTGGGTCATTTGGCCAGATTAGAGAGCATGAGCGTGATGCATTTGATTTCATGACATAGTAGGGAGACTGACAGGGAGACAGTGACAAATTACTGCGTAACACCTGTGAAGAAATTTTGTCTTCACATCCATCTGTTCTACCTCAAAATCAAAAGCAGGAACAACATATAAAACTAATCTAATAGAAGTTACCTTGGCAACAAGAGAAAAAATATCACCAAAATCAATTCCCAGCATGTGGGAATAACCTTTTTCTACCAACCGAGCTTTGTATTTCTCCACCTTTCCTTCTGCATTTGTCTTCTTCTTGAACACCCATTTGCTGCCAATGGGTTTCCTTCCAACCGGCAACTCCACCAGATCCCAAGCCTCATTTTTGTGCAAAGATGCCATTTCATCAGCCATGGCCTCTTTCCAAAGTTTTCCATCCTCTGAATCTACTACTTCCTTCACAGTTTTAGGATCATCGTCAGTAATAGATAAAGAAAAATTTGAACAGAAAGAAGATGGACTATACATTTCTGGATGCCTTCTTTCTCAAACTGATCTTCTTGCACCTAGAGTTTGTGGCTCTTCATCTTCTGATTCCTCCTCTGCTGTAGAGTTTGATTCTTCCTCCTTTAGCTCAAACTCTATCTTCTCAGGTTCCTTTGGTTGGACTTCATGTTTAATAACATATTTCACCTCTTTGAACACCACATCTTGGCTGTACACAACCTTATTTGTTACTAGGTTCCAAAGCTTATAATCCTTTAAACCATCCTAATACCCAATAAAGATGCACTTTTCAGATTTACTATCCAACTTGGTTCGTTTCTCCTTTGGAACATGTGCATATGCATCACATCTAAATACACTCAGATGTGAAAGAGATGGTTTCTTACCAGTCCATACCCCTTATGGAGTCTTATCCTCTAACGCTGATGAAGGTGATCTATTGACCAGGTAACATCTGTCTCCACCGCCTCTGCCCAGAATTCTTGTCCTAGCTCGACACCACTGAGCATGCTTCTTGCCCTTTCCATCAACGTATTTTTCATTCTTTCTGCAACTCCATTGTGCTGAGGTGTATATGGAGTGGTCTTCTGCCATGCTATACCACACTTCTTACAAAATTCTTCAAATTCCTTACTACAAAATTCTCCATCGTTATCTGTCCTCAACACCTTTATCTTATTCTATATCTGGTTTTCCACTAGAGCCTTAAATTCTTTAAACCTGTCAAAGACTTCGGATTTCTTCTTAAGGAAATATATCCATGTATTCCTTGAGAAGTCATATATAAATGATACATACTACACAAACTTACCCAGTGATGGAACCTTCACAGGTCCAAACACATCACTGTGCACAAGCTCTAATATATGTTTCGCCCTCTTACCACCAGAGGGGAAACTCACCCGATTCTGCTTCCCATATACACAATTTTCACAGAAATCAAAATCCAGAGAGCTATTACTCATACCTTATACCATACCTTTACCATGGAGTATTCGAAGGCCCTTCTCTCCAATATGTCCAAGCCTTTGATGCCACAACATGGTCTCCTCTCCAGAGACCACTAGATTTTCTGCTCCACTTTCAGGAACCATAGAATTGTTGCACCCATCAACAACAGTGCTAACTTGCAGCTTGTACAGAGTTCCAATCTGAACTCCTCGCATCAATACCAGTGGCCCCCAAAACCATCTTGCAGGTATCCTTCTCAAACACTATTTTTTCACCTGCATCATCCAACTTGCTTACAAAAATCAGATTTCTAGCCAATGCATGAATATGTAGAACACCTGGAAGTGTTCTAACCCTTCCACCTTGCAACTTCAACTTTACTTTTATGCGACCAACGATTCTAGCCTTCCTATCATCCCCTAAGAAGACATCAACACCATCGTATTTCTCATACTTATAGAACCACTCTCTATGGGGAGTGAAGTGAAAGGATGCACTTGAGTCAATAAACTATGCCTCATGATCTACATGTGTACTTGAAGAAGCCAACTACACATCCCCACCTTCATCTGAGGTGGTTTTCACCTCTGCAGAAGGAGCATCATCACATCCCTTTCCTTTATCAGGAGCTTTAGATTTATAGTCTCTTTTGTAGTGCCCTTCCTTTCTGCATTTCCAGCACACCACCTTTACAGGTTTTCTTGGAGATTTAGATCTCCCTCTAGATTTAGATCTCCCACTCGATGGCCTATTTTTTTTTTTTTTTTTTTTTTTTTTTTTTTTTTTCTGTTATGGGACCGTCCTCATATAGACAAGCATCACTATTCTGGCTCTTCATATTTTTATGTCTCATCTCCTCCATCAGCAAGCATGAGACTATTTCATCAAACTGCATGGCAATTATATTGCTACCTATTGCAATAACCAAACTATCCCATGAATCTAGTAGAGAACACAACAAATTGATGCACTTATCTTCATCTGAGATTTTAATATCAACAGATGATAACTAACTTACCGCAGTATTAAACACATTTGGGTTCTCTATCACTGAGTCTCCATATTTCATCCTCAAGTTATACAACTTTTTTCATAGGAACAGTTTATTCACCAGAGACTTAGATTGGTACAAAGTCCCTAACTTGTCCCACAAAGCCTTTGTCGTAGCTTCCCGTGATACATTCAACAATACTGAATCTGAGACACATAATCATATTGTTCTCTTTGCCTTCCAATCCAACTTCTTCCATTCTTCATCAGACACTCCCATTGGTTTAGTACCTGGATCTACCGCAATCCACTGATCTTTATCAGTCAACATATCCTCCATCTTGAGTTTCCACAACTCAAAACTCTGACCGATAAATTTCTCGATCTCTATCTTTCCACTGCTTGCCATCTTCTTTCGCCACCAGAATTGATCTCGTAGATCTCCCACTGAACAAGATCTACCACAGGCCCAAGCGAAACCCCTCAGCAACAAAGGCGTCCCCTTGAAAACAAAACAACTCTGATACCAAATGTTGGTTTTAACCCCGTATAGAAATTACCTGCATACGAATTCTAAAA